>CM075736.1:75925573-76095573 GCA_037974335.1 Prionace glauca | reverse complement strand
GTTATGCAGGACGGACAGGGTGAGTCCGTGGGGTCTTTTTCCTCTTTAACGGTTTTTTCACACTTTAATTAATATTCGGCACTCTGAAATGATAATGTTTTAGTCGGGAAGCTTATCCACGTTTTTCACTGTGATACGAATTTTATTTCCTGACTGTCTGTTGGGGAAGATTAATTCAGAAAAAACCTCCAGAGCCAAATTTAAGTTCCCCTGACTTTGAGGGGTTGAGCTGTGAGCCCTTGAATATCACAATGACCTTCCAATTTATACCGACATTCCAATCCTTCCTTCAGAACTTCCAACTTGCAACCAAATTCTTTAATAGTTATTTATGGAGTCACAGCATGGCTCCATCTCCAACCTCCTCTCCCTTTCCAAAGTCCTTGACTTTGTGCCTTACATTCCTGTCTAATTTTCCCTGGGATAGGCCTGTCACAGTAATGTAAGAGGTCTCACAACATCGGATTAAAGTCCAACAGGTTTATTTGGAATCACGAGCTTTCGGAGCGCTGCTCCTTGATCAGGTGACTGATCAGGTGACTCACCTGATGAAGGAACAGCGCTCCGAAAGCTCGTGATTCCAAATAAACCTGTTGGACTTTAACCTGGTGTCGTGGGACTTCTTACTGTGCCCACCCCAGTCCAACACCGGCACCTCCGCATCATCACTGTGATGGTGAGGTCTTTATCAAACACAGAAGATGTTCGTACCACTGCAAGGATGGGGAATTTGACACTCAGCATAATTTCCATTCACTGCAGCGAGACTGGAGAATCCAGGCGGCTGGAATGACTGGAAAATTCCAGGCGCCTTTTGTGATTGTGACAGTGTGGAACCTTCCACAGCCTTTGCCATGGTGGAGAATCCCTTCCTCCACCAGCAATGTGAATGGAAACAAGGGTTTTGGGAGGGTTTGAAGGTATTCGATATTTTCTATGAAGGCTCAGAGAATTAAATAAACGCTGTGTTAAAGCAACAGGGCGGAGCTGGGAATGACCCCCCAGTGAAAGTGACTTCTCCTGACAGTCCAAGGACTTGAAAGG
Source organism: Prionace glauca (assembly GCA_037974335.1). Lineage (NCBI taxonomy): Eukaryota > Metazoa > Chordata > Chondrichthyes > Carcharhiniformes > Carcharhinidae > Prionace > Prionace glauca. The sequence continues at coordinate 76,094,529 of CM075736.1, read as the reverse complement.
GATCTTCTCACACTTGCAGCTTCTTAGGGAGAGAGAAAGGGGAATGCCTTTTGCTGAATGGAGAGCTGCAGTGATTTGGAATCTTCCAGCTGTCCAGGGAACTTCCAAGCTTTTGGAGGACAGAGACGATAATGAGGAATTTAGCCTGGGGTAGTGTCTGAATTCACCACCTTCACACTGAACAACACCGTTCCCAGGTACTGAAGGGGCAGATCAGCCACAGGACCCTCATCCTGAGGGAGAGTGCTGAGATTAACCCCAGCCTGAACCCACCCAACCCAGGGGGAACCCTCCCCCTGGCAGTGGCAGAGGGACACATGGGGCACCGGACCTACCACATTGACCGCCCTCAGGGTCTAACATGCCCAGTCCAGCAGCAAAGACCGCTGGGTGCAGCTGCCACCCGGGAGGTGGGTGAACGGTGGGCAGCCCAGCCCCTACTGATATGTCAGCGAGGGGTTTTACAGAGTCATCGAGTTCCTGCCCACTTTGGGCAGGGATTGGTAGGGGAGGCGGGACAGGCTGAGTAAATCCCACCCACCTTCATGACCAACGGTATTCCTGCTTTTAGTTCGGACACCCAAATCCGTGGGGAACCGGGATTCACCCCATTGGTGAAGGGGCTGGTGAACCCCCCCCCCCACCCCATCACTGTACCAGGCTCTTACCAGGAAAGACAATCCTTCAGCACAGTGTAATATGGAAATTTGGTGATGACACAGATTCCGTAGGGAACAAGGACCTGGAACGATTCTGAGGGATCTGTTGCCAACTCGGAACCCTCTGGGGGAGCTTGATAGAGATCGCTCTCCTAAAAAAATAAAACCATCACATCAGACATCTTTCAACATCCCCCCTCCTGCTGAATTAGAGTTTGTAATTAACCTCAGCCCACACACACAGTCTGCATAGTTATCCGCAGGCGCTAATCAAAGGCAATTGCCCCAAGGGTGTGGGTCATTGCTGTCAAATTCGATCCCACCCTCAGTCTAATCTCCATCGGGGACTGTGTCTAGCCGTCCAGAACAGGAAGCCTGGTGCCTTTCCCCTGCCCTACTCCAGGGAAAATAACATCAGCTATAGTCCTAGAGTTCATAGAATCCTACAGTGCAGGAGGCCATTCGGCCTATCGAGTCAGCACCGACCACAGTCCCATTCTGTCCTATCCCCATAACCCTATGCATTTACTCTAGCTAGTTCCCCCTGACACTAAAGGGCAATTTAGCATGGCCAATTCATCTAACCTGCACCTCTTTGGACTGTGGGAGGAAACCAGAGCACCCGGAGAAACCCATGCAGACACGAGGAGGATGTGCAAACTCCACACAGACAGTGACCCAAGCCAGGAATTGAACCCGGGTCCTGGGTGCAGTGCTAATCACTGTGCCACTGTGCTGGCCCTGTCACTTCATCCAGTATCATAGGAAAAGGAGGAGGCCATTCAGCCCCTTAAGCTTGTTCTGCCATGCTATTCGATTATGGTTGACCTGAATCTTAACTCAATCTATCCTCCCTGGCTACATAATCCCAAATACAGGGTGGCACGGTGGTTGGCACTGCTGCCTCACAGCGCCAGGGACCTGGTTTGATTCCCAAGGTGGGTCACTGTCTGTGTGGAATCTGCACATTCTCCCCGTGTCTGCGTGGGTTTCCTCCGGGAGCTCTGGTTTCCTCCAACAGTCCGAAAGATGTGCTGGTTAGAGTGCAATGACTGTGCTAAATTCTCCCTCAGTGTAACCCAAACAGGCGATGGAATGTGGTGGCTAGGGGAATTTCACAGTAACTTCATTGCGTTGTTAATGCAAGCTTATCTGTGACACAAATAAAAATAGTTTAACATACCAATTATTTCTAAGTGAGGTATTGAGCTTTATAAATGGAACAGTGGAACTTGTGATTGGATAAGTGACATAAATTTTTCTGACTATTGTCTAGTATTTGAAGTTATTCCAGATGCTCCCTGCCCTTAATCCCATAGGAAAGAATTCCATTCCAACTCAAAATCTGCACAGGAAACTTACCAATCTCTCAAATCCTCACCTTTACTTCCCTGTGTACATGCAGGACCACTCCCTGCTGTCTATTCCCCAGGATATCCGTGAGAACCAGGAAATGGAAAGACTCATCCTGCTCTTCCACCTGAAGTTTATATCCATCTGTAACGCAAAGAGAGAGAGGCACAGACACACACACACACACACACACACACAGGGGGGAGAAGGGCAGGGTTAGGGACAGCGAGAGTGAGAAATGGACAGGGAAAGGGAGAATGAAAGTACAGGAGGAAAAGAAGGTGAAACGTATTGACAAGGGAATAAGGGATATTGGGATCAAAATAGAAGGATAGAATGACAGTCACATTGATGGTGCAAATGGATAGAGAGAGAGAGACAGAAAAGGATACAGAGAATGAAAGTAACAGATAGAAATGGAGATGGGAAGGGTAAACGATAGTTTGGCAGAAGATAGAGTGCGAATGATAACAGAATACAAGGAGAGATAGAGGAAAAGATACAGAGAGAGAGAGAGAGGAAGAGAGATAGACCAGGGCAGAAAAAAATAGAGCAACAGAAAGGAAAGATGGAGAAAGAGAGATGGAGAAGGAGAGAGAGGAATATACATCGAGATTCAGAGATAGAGCGAGAAATAGAATTGAAGAGAGAGAGAACATAGGAGACAAGTGGAGAGAAAGCAAAAGAGAAAGAGAGTGAGAGGAATGAGCAACATCAGGACAGAGAGGAATAAGAAAAACAAGTTAAAACATCCAAATTAAATTATTCTGCATCTGATTCTCTGAGAATTTAATTGAGAGGAACAAACCTGCAGTAATAAACATATCAGAACAAAACTGTACGGTCTTGGGGATAGAAATGTCAGTAATAACATCTTAAATTTAATGGTTGGTGGAACCATCATTAGACAAAGACTCAGCCCACTCTCCAATTATTATCAGTTCCACAGGGGCAAAGGGCATGGGGAGATGGGAGGGGGTGCGAGGGAGGGGGCTCCTGTTCTTGTAATGAATGGAGTCTATGGGGAATGCCTGTATCTACATCACTAACTGTCCTTGTTTGTTTGAACTGCTTGGTGTTTGCACAGGAAATGGAACAAGGGAAGCAGCATCTGAAAGAATAGTGACAGGACAGCCAATTGCATCACTCGGTTAGAGCGTGGCTGATCTTTATCTTACTACTGGCCTTGACCGCATTTCCCAGGATCCCTTACTCAATGTCCATCGATCCCAGTCTTTCCAGTTCATACAATTCCCACCTATCCCCATCACCCACAGTTAAGAGGGCGTTCCAGGTTGGAATTTTCAAAGGGTTCCTGGGTCACTAATTTTAAACTTCTTCCCCTTGTTTTGGAGCCTGCCTCCTGTGGAAACGGTTCCTCTCTGTCACTCAATCAAATCCTTTCATCAGATGGTGGTGACACAGTGCTTTTGTCAATGGACAGTAATTCAGAGGCTCAGGTTAATGTTCTGGGGACCTGGTTTCAAATCCCACCAATGCAACTGGTGGGATTTAACTTCAATTAATAAAATCTGGAATTGAAAGCTAGTCTGTTACAATGACTGTGAAACTGTCACCAATTGTTGTAAAAACCCATCTAATTCACTAATCCTTATTTTGGAAGGAAATCTGCCATCCTTACCCAGTCTGGCCTACATGCGACTCCAGACTCACAGCAGTATGGTTGAGTCTGGAATGGCCTAGCAAACCCCTCAGTTGTATAAAACCACTATGAAGTCTAATAAAAGGAGTGAAAGCAGACAGACCTGCTGGCACTGACCGAGGCATTGAAAACAACATCAAACTCAGCCCTGTTAACCCTGCAAAGACTGAGTTACTAACATCTGGGGGCTTGTGCCAAGATTGGGAAAGCTGTATCACAATTTAATCAAGCAGCTGCCTGACATAGTCATACTCACAGAATTATACCTTACAGATACTGCCTGAGACACCACTATTACCATCCCTGGATATGTCCAGACCCAGCAGAGGTGGTGGCACAGTGATATACAGTCAGGAGGAATTACCCTGGGAGTCCCAAACCTCCTGGTGGTTACCACACACCACCCTCCTTCAGCTGGTGAATCAGTACCCCTCCATGTTGAATAACAATTGAGGAGGTGGGTAGAGAATGTACTCTGGGTGGGGACTTCAATCTCCATCACCAATATTGGCTCAGTAGCTTATCCTTTGCACTGATGTGCTGGGCTCCTCCATCAAAGAACAAAGAACAATCCAGCACGGGACACAGGCCCTTCGGCCCAACGAGCCCGCACCGCCACATCACCCTACACCTATTCTACCCTGCATATCTACGAATGGAACCCTACTCAGTCAGATTCAGGGAAGAAATAGTGTCAATTTGGTAAAAACCGATTAGCCCGAGAGCACATTTTTGGGGTGTGGGAGGAAACCGGAGCACCTGGAGGAAACCCACGCAACCACAGGGAGAATGCGCAAACTCCCACAGACACAGGCCCAAATCCATGTGCCTGCACAGCCAGCAGTGCTAGTCACTGAGCTGTTGCGGCGCCCGTCTACCGGTCCAGGATCAAGCACACACACCGACATCATTGAGCTTGGGGATATTTGTGGAGCTCCAGTGATGGGGGAGTCCAGCACATCAGGTCCACTGCATCGATCATCAGTAAAGTGTTGGAAGGGCTCATCGACAGAGCTATCAAGCAGCACCTGCTCAGCAATAACCTGCTGAGTGACACTGAGTTAGGGTTCCACCAGAATCACTCAGCTCCTGACCCCATCACAGCTTTGGTTCAAATATGACAGAAGAGCTGAATGCCAGAGGTGAGGTGAGAGTGACAGCCCTCGACATCAGGGCCACAGTTGACTGAGTGCGGCACCAAGGAGTTCCAGTGAAACTGGAATCAATGGGTATTGGGGGCAAACTCTCCACTGGTTGGAGTCACACTTGGCACAAAGGAAGACGGTTGTGTTGGTTGGAGGATCAGTCATCCCAGCTCCAGGACATCTCTGCAGGACTCCCTCAGGATAGTGTCCTAGGCCCAACCATCTTCAACTGCTTCATCAATGACCTTCCCTCCATCATAAGGTCAGAAGTGGAGATGTTCACTGATTATTGCGCAATGTTCAGCACCATTCACGACTCCTCAGATACTGAAGCAGTCCAGGTCCAAATGCAGAAAGATCTGGACAATATCCAGGCTTGGGCTGACAAATGTCAGGCAATGACTATCTGAAACTAGAGAGAATTCAGCCATCTCTGCTTGACATTCAATGGCATTACCATCTCTGAATCTAACGAGTCACTCATCTCCTGGCCCCCACAAAACCTGTCCACCATCTACAAGCACAGGTTAGGAATGGGATGGAATACCCTTCACTTTCCTGGATGAGTGCAGCTCCAACAACATTCCAGAAGCTGAATGTGATCCAGGACAAAACAGCCTGCTTGACTGACATCCCATCCACAAGTGTCCACCACTCTTCACCACTGCCACACAATGGCAGCCGTCTGTACCATCTACAAGATGCACTGCTGAAACTCATCAAGGCTCCTTTGACAGCACCTTCCAAACCATGACTTCTACCAGCTGGAAGGACAAGGGCAGCAGATACCTGAGACCACCACCATTTGGAGGTTCCTCTCTCAGTCACTCACCAACCTGCCTTGGAAACATATCGCCATTCCTTCACTCTCTCTGGGCAAAATCCTGCAACTCCCTCCCTAACAGCACTGTGGATCTACCTACACCACAGGGATGCAGCAGTTCAAGAGGGCGGCTCACCACCACCTTCTCGAGGGCAATTAGGGATGGCCATAAATGCTGCTCTAGCCAGTGACACTCACATCCCATGAAAACAATTAGTAATGATTTTAATCCCCGTAGCGCACCGTGTAGTCTCCCGGCCTTGTCTACGCAATCTGTCTCCCTAATTTTACTCTGATTGGATGGTAATTGGCTGGGTTGGACATACCTGGGCAATGTCCCACATTATCGGGTAGATGCCAGTGTTGGAACTGTCCAGAAGAGCTTGGCTGGAGACCCAGCTATTTGTGGAGCACAAGTCTTTAATATTATGGTCAGGAATGTTATCAGGGCCATTGCCTTTGAAGTTCCAGTCTCATTCTGCTCGATCACCAAGACTTCTCCGGCCCTCCTGGGGGGGGGGGGGGGGGGGCGAGCCCAGGATTGATCAGTTGCTCCAGGGGGCATCCCGTGCCCATCATGCTCAATGATATTGTTTAGTGGGTGGTGAGTCAGGAAAGTCCAAGCTAGGCCTCCCTTTCCCTGACCCAGTGAGAGATAGGAGAGCAGAAATCATTGCCTCCACATTGAAGTCTGGGATGTTTATTATACATTCCAATGTTGGAATAAAGTCATGTGAGAGACGGAGGAAAGAATCGAGGAAGAAGGGTGAGGAGAGGTCCAGGCCCTGGCAGAAGCAGGCCTGAGAGGATTGGGACACAAAGATAGCCCTGGCAAGCAGTTCTGTGCCCCACAAGGGAAAGGCTGGTGCCTCTACCTGCCCGTGAATAAACCACCCTCCTCCGAAGAGATGCCATTTCCCCCACACGTCCCTACAGCTGTGGGTAACTGAGAGCTGACTGCAAGAGGATTGGAAGAACATTAATGGGACTCTGGTCTGATCTGAAAATGATAACATTCTAAGAGGAACTGATGGGTTAGATGCTGAAAGACTCTCCCCCATTGGCTGTGGATTCTAGACTGTCACTGTCTCTGGATAAGGAGGTGGCCATCTTGGGTGGAGATGAGGAGAAACGTTTCCATTGGTGGGTTGTGAATCTTTGGAAATCTCCAGCCCAGAAAGCTGTGGATGTTCACTCGCTGAGTAGATTCAAGGTGGATTATTGCGGGAATCAAGGGATATAGAGATCAGAGGGAATAGTAGAATGAGTTGGAAGATCAGCCATGATTTTATTGAATAAATGGGCAGATGCTGAGGGTGTGGAGCTCAGTGTCACTCTGTTTCTGCAGCAGCAAATCAACACCCAGAATCCACTCGGAGTTAAAATCAGCATCAGGAATGATGAAGACTCAGTCAGCAGCCAGACATCGATATACAGCCACCCGCAGAGAGACGTCTCAACACACACAGCAGTAAGGAACGGCCACTGAGAACTTTCCATCAGGGTCCACAGGATAAAAATCAAAGTGAAACCACGGGCTCCGAATACTATTCGATAGAATCATAGAACCATCACGCACCATCATGCTTCAACATGCTCCATCACGCCCCATCACGCTCTGTCATGGCCCATCATGCTCCATCGTGAGCTATCCAATCGGTCTCTCTCCTGCTGCTCTTTCTACCAGCTCTGTTTCCGCTTTGAGTATTTAGACAATTCTTTTTTGACAGTTATTGCTGAATGTGCTGGCTGGGTGGATTCAGGGCCTCCCCCAGGCCTTACGGCAGGAATTGGGATTCTGGTGGTGAGATCAATCCACCTAAACCTTCACCACCATCAATGGGAAACCCAGCACTCAGCCCAACTTCCGGATTGTTCATCAGTCCTGTGAAATGAGGCATGGTTCAATGGTCAAACCACTCACTTGACATGCCAGCAGGAAGCAATGCCAACCTTGAGAAACCACAGCCACATTCAATGGTTAACAACTGGGTTGCCCCATTACCACATCACATTCATTGGGAGTACAGATCTCAGAATGATTTCAAACAACGATGAGACGGGGTATAGGAGAGAGACAGAGAATCTGTGAAATGGAGCGACGACAATAATCTCTCCCTCAATGTCTGTAAAACAAAGGAGATTCTCATCAATTTCAGGAAGCATAAAGGAGAACATGCCTCTGTCTACATCAACGGGGATGAAGTAGAAAGGCCGAGAGCTTCAGGTTTTTAGGTGTCCAGATCACCAACGATCTGTCCTGGTCCCCCCCATGCTGACACTATAGTTAAGAAAGTCCACCAACACCTCTACTTTCTCAGAAAAGTAAGGAAATTTGGCATGTCAGCAACGACTCTCACCAACTTTTACAGATGCCCCATAGAAAGCATTCTTTCTGGGTGTATCACAGCTTGGTCTGGGCTCCTGCTCTGCCCAAGACCACAAGAAACTACAAAGGGCTGAGAACAAAGGCCAGTCCATCACACAAACCAGCCTCCCTCCACTGACTCTGTCTACACTTCCCGCTGCCTCGGCAAAGCAGCCAGCAGACCGGGGGGGGCAGGGAAGGGGGTAGTGATGGAATTAAGGTATGGCTGGGGGCACAGGAAACCTGACCATTTGTGGAATCTAAACCAGTTTTTCTGCTCCCAGCCTGCAAGCTCAGCTTTCAGTCAGACAGAGGCAGGCGGAGAAAAGTTTAAAGTGTAAAGCTTTTATTTATTAATCACAAGTAGGCTGACATTCACACCGCAACGAGGTTACTGTGAAAATCCCCTAGGAGCTGTACTTGGGGAGAGATTGGAGACCTAAGGGTGAGAGGCTGCTGACTGATCATGATGCAGGTCCAACAAGTGGAAATCCACTTAAATCTCCTTGATTCAGCTGGATCCAGCAAAATCAAGGACCCCACGCACCCCAACATACTCTCCTCCATCGGGAAGCAGATACAAAAATCTGTGATCACATACTAACCGACTCAAGAACAGTTTCTTCTCTGCTGCCATCAGACTTTTGAATGGACTTGGCTTGCATTAAGTTGGTCTTTCTCTACATCCTAGCTATGACTGTAACACTACATTCTGCACTCACTTGCTTCCTTCTCTATGCATGATATGCTCCGTATAGCACACAAGAAACAATACTTTTCACTGTATACATGTGACAATAATAAATCAAATCAAATCAAGAGTCCTTACATCCCTGGGGCTGTTGAGACTCAAGCAACCAGATCGTCCAGAGTTAAAATTCAAAAAGGTGTAGAAACATGAGGCATGGGGCCTCGTTATAATATTTAAACTAGCGACCTGCCTGTTGGGAGCTGACTATCTCTCTTGAAAAGTTTCAGACAGACTCACTAATTTCATAAGCACTTTTGTTCTAATGATGGGGGTCCTCCAGGGGGGTCCTTAACTTGGGGACTTCTGTCGCCTTTGATGCAGCCGGAGAGAAGATTGTGTTTCAATGCAAAGGGGTTAGGGTTAGATGATGAGGGCTGCAGGAGGTTAATACGCCGCATAAATGCCAGCTGATTTGAATGGCCTGTTTGAATTCTGTTAGCTCTCTGTAATTACCAAACTAAATTGATCCCAGATAACCAAATTTTATGTGCCTAAAATAACCTGAAATACTTAGAGAGGGCAATGTTAACCATCATAATGGCCTGGAGATATGTGCAGATAAGATGTGATGGAATATATGAAGATTGTGAAGAAGTGAAATCAATTCTGGTGGATTTTAGATACCACTCAATGTGCACTGGTTTCACAATGATATGGAAATAATCATCAAGAGATATCAGGCAGAGGTTATCAGGATATAAGGTGTTCAGGGTAGCAGGACACAGACCTCCCTATGGAAATAAAGTTTGTAGGACTGCATTTGCACAGGCAAATCATAATTGCTAATAAAAGGAGCCCGTGTGCAGTCCCACGGCTATTGGAGTTCAGGCTTGCTCTTTGCTAATCTTTATTAATGGTGAACAGTTATCAAATGACATTACTGTTACTAGAGAGGCGGTGCTCAACAGACTGGAGGGGCTGATTGTGGACACGTCCCCAGGACCGGATGGAATGCGTCCGAGGGTTCTGAAAGAAATGGCGGAGGTGATAGTGGATGCCTTGGTGGTTATTTTCTAGATGTCGCTGGATTCTGGGGAAGTGCCGGATGATTGGAAAGCGGCTAATGTTATGCCGTTGTTTAAGAAGGGTACCAGGCAAAATGCGGGGAATTATAGGCCGGTTAGTTTAACGTCTGTTGTAGGTAAAATGTAGAATCCGTCATCAAGGAGGAAGTAGCGAGGCATCTTGAGGGGAACTGCTTGATAGAGCAGACGCAGCATGGTTTCGTTAAGGGGAAGTCGTGTCTGACAACTTTACTGGAGTTCTATGAGAATGTGTCTAGGGCGGTGGATAGAGGCTTTCTAGATTTTCAGAAGGCGTTTGACAAGGTACCTCACAAGAGATTATTGCAGAAGGCCAGGGGACATGGAGTTGGGGTAGGGTGTTAGCGTGGATAGAGGACTGGTTGTCAAATAGGAGGCAGAGAGTGGGGGTAAATGGGTGCTATTCGGATTGGCGGTTGGTGACTAGTGGAGTGCCCCAGGGGTCGGTGCTGGGGCCTCAGCTATTTACCATTTATATAGATGATCTGGAGGAGGGAACCGAGTGTATGGTGTCAAAATTTGCTGATGACACCAAGATTGGTGGAACGGCAAATTGTGCGGAGGGTGTGGATAGTCTGCAGAAGGATCTAGATAGGCTGGGCAAATGGGCCAGGAACTGGCAAATGGAATTTAATGTTGGCAAGTGCGAGATGGTCCACTTTGGTAGGAATAATGGTAGGCAGGATTATTACTTACGTGGCGAAAAACCGCAGCAGGCGACGGTGCAGAGGGACCTCGGGGTCCTTGTGCATGAGTCGCAAAAACCCAGCTTGCAGGTGCAGCAGGTGGTCAGGAAGCTAATGGGATGCTGGCCTTCATAGCGAGGGGGATTGAATATAAAAGTAGGGAGGTCTTGCTGCAGCTGTACAGGGCATTGGTGAGGCCGCAGCTGGAGTACTGTGTGCAGTTTTGGGCGCCGCACCTGCGCAAAGATATTTTGGCCTTGGAGGGAGTTCAGAGGAGGTTTACTAGGCTGATACCGGAGTTGAGGGGGTTGAGCTATGAGGAGAGGCTGAATAAACTAGGCTTGTACTCGTTAGAGTTTAGAAGAATGAGGGGAGATCTCATTGAGACGTATAAGATGGTGAATGGGATGGATAGGATAGAGGTGGAGAGACTCTTCCCGCTCAGAAAGGACAGTAGGACTAGGGGGCACAGCCTCAAGATAAAAGGGAGGCGGTTTAGAACAGAGTTAAGGCGGAACTTCTTCACTCAAAGGGTGGTGAATCTCTGGAATTTTCTGCCCGTTGAAGTGGTGGAGGCTGCCTCGCTAAATATTTTTAAGAAACGGGTTGATGGGTTTTTGATAAGAGAGGGGATTAAGGGTTATGGGGAGAGGGCGGGAATGTGGAACTGAGCCACGACAGATCAGCCATGATCTTATTGAATGGCGAGGCAGGCTCGAGGGGCCAGATGGCCTACTCCTGCTCCTATTTCTTATGTTCTTATGTTCATAATCAAGGATCCCAAGCACCCCGGACATTCCCTCTTCCACCTTCTTCCGTTGGGAAAAGATGCAAAAGTCTGAAGTCACTTATCAACCGACTCAAGGACAGCTTCTTCCCTGCCGCTGTCAGACTTTTGAATGGACCTATCTTGCATTAAGTTGATCTTTCTCTACACCCTCGCTGTGACTGTAACACCACATTCTGTACTTTCTCGTTTCCTTCTCTATGAACGGTATGACTTGAATGTAAACTGTGCAAGAAACAATATTTTCACTTTATATTAATACACGTGACAATAATAAATCCAATCCAATCCAATCTGACCTGGGAAGCACAGCTCTGGCAGTCCACACAGCTCAATCCCTCTTGGAACGTTGATGTGTTCCTTAAATATTTCCATGTTTCCAAATAGATGTCCTGCGGGGAATGTTGGGCCAGTGATCTCCTCTGGCTTTCTCAACGGGCTCTGGGAATGGGCCTGAGAATTCGCTTGAGGCCCAATGAACGGAGGCGCGTGAATGGACAAAATCTCCGGGGTGTAATCTGTAGCATCGGCAATACCATTGTGTAGGTCCTGCAGAAAGAACGTCATTAAAGAGCAGAAAGTAAACAACGTGGCACAGTAGACATCTCAAAAATATCCCACCCTACAGCGCAGTGTTTCCACAGCTCAGGGTACAGGAGGGGAGGGAAACTGACAGTCACAGCGGGGCTGGTGCTGGATTGATTTTTGAAAACCCGTGGGTGCCTATCGGCTGCTCTGGGCGAAGAAGGGAGGGTTCGAGAGACTCACAACTGAGAGAGTCCAAAGGTCAGAGAGGGTCGAACGGATGGTCAGCTTTCAGAGTGTGTGAGACAGACACTGGGAGAGGCTCCCTCCCCGCGCCCAGATCGAGGAGAAAGATTCTCACCGCTGACGGAGAGAAGTGTTTGGTAGAGAACAGGAAATCTTTAGTGACGGGGGAAATGTGGAAGTTCCAGTTGAGGTCGGGGGAAGGGCAGAATGGAGTGGTTATAAAGAGGTCACAGGTGTCCATAGATGAAAAGGGAAGTATCCTGCAACAGAACCGTACACTGAGTGCTGAGGAGATGGGGCCAGAATGAGTCGATGGAACGACAGAGTAGGTCTATTTGATTAAGATAATATAACACAAAACAATCGTGTTTATAAACCCCACATGAACTTCCTCCCACTCAGCTACCCTCTCAGCTTTCCCTTCCTCTCTGACACATTTATCTAGATTCCTTTTAAATGTATCAATGCTGTCTACCTCAGTCACTCCGAGTGGCAGTGAGTTCCAATCTCTGGGTAAGGAGAATTCCTGAATTCCCAACTGGATTTATCACATTGTTATCATCCCTCAGTTCTGATCGTTCCCACAAGTGGGAATCTTGTCTCTGTCGAGGCCTTTCACATCCCTCACTCAGCCTCCCAGCTTCAGACTCTCGCTGCAGTGAGTTCTGACTCAGGTCAAGCAGTCACTGAGCAGACTGTCCCACTCAGAGAAGGGCCCCCAGCCTGAGAGTTAACGATTACAATCAAACAAAAACAGCCCATTCAGCACCTTGACGCTGTTCCACCATTCAGTTAGATCATTGCTGATCTGTATTTGGAATGGTCCCCAGTGTCCAGAGATATTACACTCCGCCCTGATGGCCCAGTTTGATGCGTGGGAACATTTCTCCCTATCTACTGTGTCCAGCCTACTCATGTTTTGATCAAATCTCTTCTTAACCATTCTTCTTCTCCAAGGAGAACAGCCAATCCATCCTCTCCAATCTATCTTTGTAACTGAAGATCCTCATCCCAGGAACCATTCTCGTGAATCTTTTTGCACTCTCTCCAATGCCTTCAAATCCTTCTGAAAGTGTTGTGTTCAGGTCCAATTACTGACATATACAAATGCAGCATGATCATGTTTTTGTAGAGTATGCCCTGAGTAATGAAGCCCTGAATGTTTTATTAACCACTTTCTCAGCCTGTTCTGCTGATTTTAATGGCTAATGGGAGTATACCCACAGCTCCCTCTGCTTCTACAGACACTGTACAATTGGACACTTTATTTTGTGGTGTGGCTCCATGTTCTTCCTACCAAAATGCATCACCTCACATTTCTCCGCGTTGAACATTATCAGCCGACTGTCCACCCATCCACTAATCTGTTCATGTCCTTTTGAAGTTCTGCCCTGTCCCCCTCACAGTTTATAAAAGTTCCAAGTTTTGTATCATCTTTGAAATTGTGCGCTGTACACCGAGACCCATTTATATCAGGAAAAGCAAGGATCCCATCACAGATCCCCGGGGAACCCCATTACACACCTTCCCCCAGCATAGAAATAACCAGTCACCATTACTCTCTGCTCCCTCGCTCTCTGCCAATTCCGTATCCGGGTCCCTGCTGTCACTTTTATTCTGCAACCTCTAACTTTGCTCACAAATCTATAGTGTGGCACTATATCAAATACCTTCTGAAAGTCCATGTACACCACATCAACAGCAATATCCTCATCGACCCCCTCTGTTACCTCCTCAGACACTCCGGCAGGTTAGTTAAATATTACTGTGGCCTGACCTGCTAGTATTCAATCAGTTAAAGCTAGCACTGAACCTCAGTTTGAAAAAGCACTTTCCTTCCCTCAAGCATTCATCCATGATCAAGAATTCAGCTTGCAGGATAAGAATCAAAGTCATTTCAAAACAAAAGGAGGCAATTCAGCCCATCAGATCCATGCTAACTCTCTATAGAGCAAAACAATCAGTCCCGTTTTCCTGTTCTAGGGGCAGTGGTTAGCACAGCTGCTTCACAGTGTTAGGGACAGTTCGGCCCATGAATCACTGTCTATGTGGTGTTTGCACATTCTCCCCGTGTCTGCATGGGTTTCCTCCTGGGTACTCCAGTTTCCTCCCATAGTCCAAAGATGTGTGAGGGGGTTGGCCATGGCAAATTGCCCCTAGGTGTCTGAAGATGTTTAGATTAGGAAGATTAGTCCGGTAAGTACATGGAGTTACGGGGATAGAGCTTGGGTGGGATGCTCTGTCGTAGGGTCAGTGCAGAGACAGTGGAGCAAATGGCCTCCTCCTGCACTGTAGGAATTCGATGATTCTATGATCACCAAAACCCTACAAGTTTATTTATCTTGTGAGTGTCCAATTTCCTTTTGAAATCATTTCTTGTCCCACCTTCCAGCACTCTGAGGGGCAGTGAGTTCCAGTTCATTGCCTCCCATTGCCCATGAATGCATCACTCACCCAGAACCTTAAATCTGTGTCTCCCAGTCCTTTCTACCACCAGTTAATGTGAGCAGGTGAAAGGGGTAAGATTAAAAATAAGATACCGTGAATGCCGGAATTCTCAAATAAAAACAGAAAATGCTGGGAAAGCTCAGCTGGCCTGGCAGCCTTGGCAAGGAGACGAACAGAGAGAACGTGTCGAGTCCAGTGTGACTCCTTGTTTGAAAGTGGAATGAGAATGAACAGTACAACACGGAGACAGGCCCTGTGACCCTCCATCATGATGCCTGTCTGATCATTTTTGTGAACCTCCTCTGGACCCTTTCCAAGGTCAGCACATCCTTCCTTAGATACAGGGCCCAAAACAGCTCATAATTCTCCAAATGGGGTTTGACCAGAACCTTATCCAGCCTCAGAAGTACATCCCTGTTCTTGTATCCTAGCCCTCTCGACATGAGTGCTAACATTGCATTTGCCTTCCTAATTACCGAACGAACCTGCACATTAACCTTAAGAGAATCTTGAAGAATGACTCCAAGTCTCCTTGTGCTGCTGATTTCCTAAGCACTTCCCCATTTAAAAAATAGTTTACAACCTAAGAGCAGTGGGCGAGAAGAGGATTGGGAAAGGTTTAAATGTCAACAAAGATTGACAAAGAAATTGATAAAGGAGGGTAGGAGAAGCTATGAGGCTGGGCTAGCACTTAATATAAAAAAGGATAGCAAGAGTTTTTATAAATATATAAAAAGGAAGAGGCTGGCTAGGGTAAACGTTGGTCCTTTAGAGGATGAGAAAGGGGAGCTAGTGGTAGGGGATAGGGATATGGCTAAGGTCTTGAATAACTTCTTTGTTTCTGTCTTCACGGAGGAGGACGTGAATAATTTGCCGGGTGTTAGCGATGGAAAGGTGGTAGGAATGGAGGGTCTTAATGACATTACTGTTACTAGAGAGGTGGTGCTCGACAGACTGGAGGGGCTGATTGTGGACAAGTCCCCAGGACCGGATGGAATGCATCCGAGGGTTCTGAAAGAAATGGCGGAGGTGATAGTGGATGCCTTGGTGGTTATTTTCCAGATGTCGCTGGATTCCGGGGAAGTGCCGGAAGATTGGAAAACGGCTAATGTTACGCCGTTGTTTAAGAAGGGTGCCAGGCAAAGGGCAGGGAATTATAGGCCGGTTAGTTTAACGTCTGTGGTAGGTAAAATGTTAGAAACCGTCATTAAGGAGGAAATAGCGAGGCATCTTGAGGGGAATTGCTTGATAGGGCGGACGCAACACGGTTTCATTAAAGGGAAGTCGTGTCTGACAAATTTACTGGAGTTCTATGAGGATGTGTCTAGGGCAGTGGATAGAGGAGAGCCGGTGGATGTGGTCTTTCTGGATTTTCAGAAGGCGTTTGACAAGGTACCTCACAAGAGGTTATTGCAGAAGGTCAGGGGACATGGAGTTGGGGGTAGGGTGTTAGCGTGGATAGAGGATTGGTTGTCAAATAGGAGGCAGAGAGTGGGGGTCAATGGATGCTATTCGGATTGGCGGTTGGTGACTAGTGGGGTGCCCCAGGGGTCGGTGCTGGGGCCTCAGCTATTTACCATTTATATAGATGATCTGGAGGAGGGAACCGAGTGCAGGGTGTCGAAATTTGCTGATGACACCAAGATTGGGGGAAAGGCAAATTGTGCGGAGGGTGTGGAGAGTCTGCAGAAGGATCTAGATAGGCTGGGCGAATGGGCCAGGAAATGGCAAATAGAATTTAATGTTGGCAAGTGTGAGGTGGTCCACTTTGGTAGGAGGAATGGTAGGAAGGACTATTACTTACGGGGCGAAAAACTGCAGCAGGCGACGGTGCAGAGGGACCTCGGGGTCCTTGTGCATGAGTCGCAAAAACCCAGCTTGCAGGTGCAGCAGGTGGTCAGGAAGGCGAATGGGATGCTGGCCTTCATAGCGAGGGGGATTGAATATAAAAGTAGGGAGGTCTTGCTGCAACTGTATAGGGCATTGGTGAGGCCACAGCTGGAGTACTGTGTGCAGTTTTGGGCGCCGCACCTGTGCAAGGATATTTTGGCCCTGGAGGGAGTGCAGAGGAGGTTTACTCGGCTGATACCGGGGTTGAGGGGATTGAGCTATGAGGAGAGGCTGAATAGACTAGGCTTGTACTCGTTGGAGTTTAGAAGAATGAGGGGAGATCTCATTGAGACGTATAAGATGATGAATGGGATGGATAGGATAGAGGTGGAGAGACTCTTCCCGCTCAAAAAAGACAGTAGGACTAAGGGGCACAGCCTCAAGATAAAGGGGGGGCGGTTTAGAACAGAGTTGAGGAGGAACTTCTTCACTCAAAGGGTGGTGAATCTCTGGAATTCTCTGCCCGTTGAAGTGGTGGAGGCTGCCTTGCTAAATATTTTTAAGAAACGGGTTGATGGGTTTTTGATAAGAGAAGGGATTAAGGGTTATGGGGAGAGGGCGGGAAGGTGGAGCTGAGTCACGACAGATCAGCCATGATCTTATTGAATGGCGGGGCAGGCTCGAAGGGCCAGATGGCCTACTCCTGCTCCTATTTCTTATGTTCTTATGTTCTAAAAGGACATAAGAACATAAGAACTAGGAGCAGGAGTCGGTCATCTGACCCCTCGATCCTGCTCTGCCATTCAATAAGATCATGGCTGATCTTTTCATGGACTCAGCTCCACTTACCCACCCGCTCACCATAACCCTTAATTCCTTTACTGTTCAAAAATGTATCAATCCTTGCCTTAAAAACATTCAATGAGGTAGCCTCAACTGCTTCACTGGGCAGGGAATTCCACAGATTCACAATCCTTTGTGTGAAGAAGTTCCTCCTCAACTCAGTCCTAAATCTGCTCCCCCTTATTTTGAAGCCATGACCCCAGTTCTAGTTTCACCCGCCAGTGGAAACAACTTCTCTGCTTCTATCTTATCTATTCCCTTCATAATCTTATATGTTTCTATAAGATCTCCCCTCATTCTCCTGAATTCCAATGAGTATAGTCCCAGTCTACTTAGTCTCTCCTCATAAGCCAACCCTCTCAACTCTGGAATCAACCTAGTGAATCTCCTCTGCACCCCCTCCAGTGCCAGTATATCCTTTCTCAAGTAAGGAGACCAAAACTGTACACAGTACTCCAGGTGTGGCCTCACCAGCACCTTATACAGCTGCAACATAACCTCGCTGTTTTTAAACTCCATCCCTCTAGCAATGAAAGACAAATTTCCATTTGCCTTTTTAATTACCTGCTGCACCTGCAAACCAACACCTTGAGATTCCTGCACAAGGACACCCAGATCCCTCTCCTTCCAAAGTGAATAACCTCACACTTTTCCACACTGTATTCCACCTGCCATTTCTTTGCCCATTCTCTTAACCATTTCCTGTGGGGAGGTGTTTGAGTGCTGCGAGGCTGGGGAACATGTGGTAAGCAGTGTGCCCCAGGCCAGCTTGCTCAGGGGAAGAGGAACCTTTGTGTTGGATGGATTGAGTGAATCCTCCTACACGTGTACCTGTATCATCTGCCTCAGGGTTTTGGGAGGGGCTGCAACAATGAGGCACATCTCCAGCAGTCTGTGACTCCGCAATCCAACCTCAGCATTGCCTGCTATCATTTCACTTGCTTCGGTCATTGTCCTGAAGGTTCAGGCCAGCGGCTGGAGGAGAAAAAGAAATAAACTGTGGTCAATGTAAATGTTGCCACATTCCCAGAGGACCAGAGACTGCAACCTCCCCACCCCCCAATCCCCCCCAACCCCTCCCACCCCCAACCCCCAACCCCCGCACCCTCCAACCCCCCAACCCCTCCACCATCCCCCAACCCCTCCACCACCCCCAACCCCTCCACCACCCCCAACCCCCGCACCCTCCCACCCCCAACCCCTCCACCACCCCCCAACCCCTGCACCATCCCCCAACCCCTCCACCATCCCCCAACCCCTCCACCACCCCCAACCCCTCCACCACCCCCAACCCCCGCACCCTCCCACCCCCAACCCCTCCACCACCCCCCAACCCCTCCACCATCCCCCAACCCCTCCACCACCCCCAACCCCTCCACCACCCCCCAACCCCTCCACCACCCCCAACCGCTCCCACCCCCAACCCCCAACCCCCGCACCCTCCCACCCCCCAACCCCTCCACCACCCCCCAACCCCTCCACCACCCCCCAACCCCTCCACCACCCCCCAACCCCTCCACCACCCCCCAACCCCTCCACCACCCCCAACCCCTCCACCACCCCCCAACCCCTCCACCACCCCCCAACCCCTCCACCACCCCCCAACCCCTCCACCACCCCCCAACCCCTCCACCACCCCCCAACCCCTCCACCACCCCCCAACCCCTCCACCACCCCCAACCCCTCCACCACCCCCAACCCCTCCACCACCCCCCAACCCCTCCACCACCCCCAACCCCTCCACCACCCCCAACCCCTCCACCACCCCCCAACCCCTCCACCACCCCCAACCCCTCCACCACCCCCCAACCCCTCCACCACCCCCAACCCCTCCACCACCCCCCAAACTCCCCACCCCCAACCCCTCCACCACCCCCCAAACCTTCCACCCCCAACCCCTCCACTACCCCCAACCCCACCACCCCCAACCCCTTCACCCTCCCAACCCCCAACCCCCACCCCCCAACCTCCCTGCCCCCCATGCCCCACCCCCACCCTGCAACCCTGACCCACCTAACCCCGCCACCCCACCATCCTCAAACCCCCCAACCCCCCACCCCACCACCCCTCAACCCCTCCACCACCCCCAACCCCTCCACCACCCCCCAAACTCCCCACCCCCAACCCCTCCACCACCCCCCAAACCTCCCACCCCCAACCCCTCCACCACCCCCCAACCCCACCACCCCCAACCCCTCCACCCTCCCAACCCCTCCACCACCCCCCAAACCCCCCACCCCCAATGCCTCCACCACCCCCAATCCCTCCACCACCCCCCAAACCCCCCACCCCCAACCCCTCCACCACCCCCCAAACCTCCCACCCCCAATCCCTCCACCACCCCCCAAACCCCCCACCCCCAACGCCTCCACCACCCCCAATCCCTCCACCACCCCCCAAACCCCCCACCCTCAACCCCTCCACCACCCCCCAACCCCATCACCCCCAAACCCTCCACCCTCCCAACCTCCCTGCCCACCCATGCCCCACCCCCGCCCTCCAACCCTGACCCACCTAACCCCACCACCCCACCATCCTCAAACCCCCCAACCCCCCACCCCACCACCCCCCAACCCACCACCTCCACCCTCCCCACCCATCCCCAAATCCCCTACCCCACCATCCCCCGCCCCACCATGCCCATCCCCCATCCCCCGCCCCACCATGCCCTACCCCCAACCCTCCCACCACCAGAACATTCCACCCAGTGATATGGAACCACATGATGCAGTATTAGAATGGATAACACATGGTGAAGGAGGTACATTAGGGCTATTGGCTGTGTTAAATTCCCCCTCAGTGTACCCAGGCCAGAGTGTGGTGACTAGGGGATTTTCACAATTACTTCTTTGAAGTGTTAATGTAAACCTATTTGTGATAATAATAAATAAGCTTTAACTTGAAGTTTAAAGGAACATCCTGATGGAGCGAGAGCTGGAGAGCTCCAGGGAGGGAATTCCAGAGCTTGGGGCCCAGGCAGTAAAGGTACAGCCCCCAGCGGTGGAGAGAGGGGGAAGGGGTACGCATAAGGGGCTAGCATTGGAGGAATGCAGAGATGAGGGAGGGTTGTGGAGCTGGAGGAGATTTTAGAGATAAGGAAGGGTGAGGAATTTGATCACCAGAATGAGAATGGGAGCTGAGATATGTTGATTTGTGTTGGACTTGGTGAGAGTTAGGATCTGGCAGCACAGGGTTGGATGAATTGTGCAAGGTGGAAGGTAGACAGGACAGCTTTGGAACAATCAAGTCGAGAAGTCATTGACATCATGCACTGTTCCTCAAAACCCGACTCAGGATCATGGTTTTCTGTGGTGGGTTTTCATGTGACTGAATTAGCCAGTACACAGATCATCAAACACAGGGGCAGGACATCCCCTGAGGAAGTGGGATCTGAGGTGCAGGATTTGCATTTTGTTTTCTCCTTCTCTGCTGTTCTCTGCCTCATCATTAGCAGTGTAGTGGCACTGCTGCCTCACAACAACAGGGAACCGGGTTTGATTCCTGGCTTGGGCCACTGTCTCTGTGGAGTTTACATGTTCTCCCCATGTCTGCATGGGTTTCCTCCGGGTGTTCCAGTTTCCTCCCACAGTCCGAAGGTGTGCAGGTTACGTGGATTGGCCACGCTAAATTGACCATTGGGTGTGAGGGGGATTAGCTCAGGTAAATGCATGGGGTTATGGGGATGGGGACTGGGTGGGAATGTGGTCGGTACAGACTCAATGGGCCGAACAGCCTCCTTCTGCACTGTCGGGATTCTATGATTAGGTTATTGGGACTCACAGCTTGATGGACAAGTTGTCATCATCCTGAATGCGATCATCCCAGACATGGGACATGTTTCAGGAGAGCCTCCGTGTCTGAGAGGAAAAGAATGGTCTTCATATAACAGGAGGAAGACTACAATAGTGGATGGGTTGAGGTAGTGATGGAGTTGGATGATATTACACAGTGGGTAGTGGGTCTTAGCAATGGACAGGATGTAGGGTTAGAAGCTTAGCTTAAGTTAATGAGGGAGCCATGGCTACACACACTTTGATTCAGTCTTTGAGCAGGCTGGGGTTGGAAATTGGGAGTTTATGCAGTCTGGCAACGGGGAGGTGAAGGTGGCCACCGGTGTCAGTATCCTTGATGTCAACTTTGTCAGATGATGTCACCACAGGGAAACATGTAAGTGAAAATGAGGAGAGAACCAAGGGTAGATCTCGGGGGACACCAGAGGTAAAGATGTAGGAGAGGAAAGGGAAGCCATTGCCGGTGCCTCTCTGACTGGTTCTGGGTAGACAAAAGGGAGCCAACTGAGTATGACCAACCCAGCTGGAAAGGGTGACCGGCCGTGTGAGAGTTTGCAGGTAGCTTACGGAGCGTGAGAGTGAATTGCTTACCACAGTTTTGGGGCACAGAGTGTCATTTCTGTCTTTACTAACATTGTTTTAGTGTTTAGTGACAGGGCCAGCAATGTAATTGTACAGATTTAAAACAAAAACAGAAAATCTCAGCGGGTCTGACAGCGTCTGTGGAGAGAGAACCGAGCCAACGTTTGGAGTCTGGATAGCCCTTTGTCTGAGCACCAGAGCAGAGATTAAATCATGGGGTCTGAATCCTGCGCTGACTGTTGGAGAGGAGACACATTGGAACACTCGGGCTGGAGGTAACAAAGACAAGAGTGAGCTGGCACTGAGACGGGCAAATCCAGCGATGTCACAGAGGTGGCAATAGGGCAATCTCAGTGATGGCATAAACGTGATGTGGGGAGTTCATCTTGGAGCCAAACATGATGCTCAGTTTGAGAAGAGACTGGTTTCATCTCAGACCTGTGCCCAGCAGAGGGCTGTAATCAGTAACGAGGGAGCGGAGATTGGAGTGGGGACTGAAAGGAATACCTTCAGTCTTCCCAATGATTAATGGGAGAATACTTCTGCCCGTACTGGATATCGGTCAGATAAGTGGTCAACTAATTTAAAAGCAAAATACCGTGGACACTGGAATCTGAAACACAAACTGGAAAATCTCAGCAGGTCTGACAAGCTTCTGTGGAGAGAGAAGAGAGCCAGAGGCCGGAATCTTATGAGCATTCGCTCCGGTGGGATTTTCCCATCCTGCCGCAGTGAATGGAGATTTATCTGCCAAATTCTCCGAGCTTGCTGCAGTGGGAATGTGCCGTGAACAGCAGGTAAGATCAGACCCAACGTTTCTAATCATTTGTGACTCAGAACATTGGCTGTAGGTTTACTCATTTAGGAGATCCAGAGAGGCAAGAGGGGTGGTGGGAGGAGGGGTGGGGTGGGTGGGGGGGGGATGTGGTAAGGGTCAGGAGGAAGAGAGAGAGTGAGGAGAGGGTTGGAACAGCCAGCTAGTGCCCCTGTTCTCACCCCGCGCACCATCCACATACTTTCCGCTGGCCAGTAATCCGAGGCAGGAACCCTGGCTGATTCTGTGCGTCTCAGTCGAGTGCCACATTTGTTGAGACAGCTCACTCAGCACATCCCTGGGATGAAGGTGGGCGCAGCGCCTAACCCCCCCTTTCATTTGGAGTCCTGCTAAAAAGCAGCTTTCAGCTGTCTCCGCACCTTCATTAATTTGATCACAGAAAGTGGTGTGATTAGCCGCCCTCTGATTGGCTAAATGTGTCATGTGACAACTGGCCTATTGTGTAAGAGGAGAAATGGTGAGTGATAGTTTCCTGGTGCAGAGAATAGATTGAGTGGAGAGGGAGAGGGAGAGAGGGAGAGGGAGAGGGAGAGAGGGAAAGGGAAAGGGAGAGGGAGAGGGAGAGGGAGAGGGAGAGAGGGAGAGAGGGAGAGGGAGAGGGAGAGGGGGAGAGGGAGAGGGGGAGAGGGAGAGTGAACTCTCTTTACCCTGCGGGAGACTATGGGTTTGACATGTAATTGGCTTCCTGTCAATTCTGAAGACTGAGGAATGAAAGGTAATTGTTACAGATCTTTGGAAAGAAATGATTTCCGCTTCAAGGGTTGCGTTGGTGTTGGAGACTTTTATCTAAGTCTTTTACCTATATTTGTCAGTGTGGTTAACATTGCGACAATGATCAGATAAACTGTTTTGTGATGTTGATTGAGGGGTGAATGTTGGCCAGGAAACCAAGGATACTCTCCTTGTCCTTCTTTGAGAATAGGTTCACTGAGTTAAGTGGCAAGGGAGCTGAAAGCTATGGTTACAAAGAACAACACAGCACGGGAAACAGGCCCTTCGGCCCAATGAGCCCGCGCCACCATCTTAAAAGCATTTTCCTCCCCCTATCTTGACCCGTGTGTATGTGTTTGGTACCCCCATTGGAAACCAGATTCAGGGGAGAATAGTGATCGTGTCTTTCCTTGCGTCCTCTGTGGGAGCGAGGATAAGGACACATCCACCCTCAGGACACGTCCACCCACAGATATCCGGACGATCTCACACCAGCTCTCACCGTAGGACAACCTTCTCCCGCAGTAACAAGCCCCTCTCCTCCTGGCTGGAATCGCCAGGTTCTCAGAACAAGGTCGGGCTCCTGATGGCAGCCACCTGACTCTTCAGCACTCCCAAACACTGCTGGAGCGGAGGGGTGGGAGCAGGGAACCAGCTCCCAATTCACACCCTAGATTGGGACCTGGAGCAGTCTGAGGCTGAGAAGAATGGGTCAATATTCCGTGGAGTTTAGAAGAATGAGAGATGGAGGGTTTTTTATTCACAGGATATGCATGTTACTGGCCAAGCTAACCATCTCTAATTGCCCATCTCTAATTGCCCTTGAGAAGGTGGTGGCGAGCCTCCTTCTTGAACTTTTGCAGCCCATGTGGTGTAGGTACACCCACAGTGCTGTTAGGGAGGGAGTTCTATCATTTTCACCCAGTGACAGTGATGTTTCCCATTGGGATCGTGTGTGGCTCAGAGGAGAACTTGCCGATGACGGTATTTCCATGTATCCTCTGCCCCTGTCCTTCTAGATGGTACAGGTCATGGGTCTGGAATTGCTGTCGAAGGAGCCTTGGTGAGTTACTGCAGTGAATTTGCAGGTCGTGAACACAGCTGTCTCTGTGTGTCGGTGGTGGAGGGAGTGAATGTTTAGGGTGATGAATGGGATACAAAGGATTAGCAGAAGGGATATGCCAATGTATGATATAAATGATGTACTGCTGACATCAGTTAGGCTCTTTCTCTCTCTCAGAATCATTCCAAGGAAGAATCTGTCTATCCTGTTTAGAGACAGTTGTAATGAGCCAGTGGTACCAGAATGAGTCCACAATCAGAACCAAGCCCCCTGCTGAGAGTTCGAGGTGGAAGAATCCATCTCACAGAATGGCCACTCCAGAGAAGAAGCAGATTCCACCCTGGCTGCAGTTGATGTCAATGAGGTTTTCCAAGGGGTGAAGGGGGCCAGCAAGCCTCGCTCTTTGCCAAGGGGGTTTCCAAGAACATCTTCCAGCCCGGGGTCCGCTCCATGGAGCAGGGTGAGACGTGTTCGCATTTCTTCTTCCAAAAGGTGCACAGTGAGAGCTCGGTGATCAGCAGCCTGAAGGAAGAAGGTGGCTCTGTAAAGCCATGACAGTCTGACACTTGGGGATATGGTTTGGAGGGACCTGAAGGGCATGTGTGAGAAACTGGAGGGAGTGAGTAGGTACACAGAGTGAAGTTTGGCACTCTTACCATAGCCTACAGAAAGAAGACAGTATTCCTGAAATCGCCATGAGGAAATCATTTCACCCTGCTGGAGATTGGTCAAGATGGGAAGGCTCTCAAGGAATATTTCTCCTGTGTTTACCGTGGAGAAAGACATGAAGACTTGGGAACCAGGGAAAGTTTGTGGCAGTTGTACTGGGGATAGTTCACACTACAGCAAAGGAGGTGATGGACATATTAAAATGTATGAAGGTGGATAAATCTCCTGACCCTGACCAGGTATATCCAAAAGCATTACGTGAGTCTAGAAAATAAATTGTGGGAGCGCTGGCTGAGATATTTGCATCATTATTAGCCACAGGTGAGGTGCCAGAAGACTGGAGGGTCACAAATGTTGTGCCCTTATTAAGAAGGGCTGCAAAGAAAAGCCTGGGAATTATAGACTGGTAAGCCCAGCATCTTTGGTGGGTAAGTTACTAGAGAGGATTCTGAGGGATAAGATATACAGGCATTTGGAAAGACAGAGTTTGCTTAGGAGCAGTCAGTATGGCTTTGTGCACGGGAGACCATGCCATACAAATTTGTTAGAGTTCTTTGATGAAATGATCATTAAGGTTGATGAGGGCAGGGCGGTTGACGTAATTTCTATGGACTTCAGTGAGGCCTTTGATAAAGTTCCACATGGTAGGCTGTTCTGGAAGGTTAGATCACATGGAATAAAGGGAGAGCTGGTAAATTGGATATACAGTTGGCCTGATGGTCGGAAGCAGAGGGTAATGTGGAAGGATGTTTGTCAGACTGGAGGCCTGTGACTAGTGACGTGCACAGTAAGAAGTCTCAGAACACCAGGTTAAAGTCCAACCAGTTTATCTGATAGTAATCCCACAAGCTTTCGGAAACGGTGTTCCTTCATCAGGTGTGTGGAAGGTTCTAATCAGAGAAGGGCATATAAAGTCACACACAGCTTACAGATCTCTACACAAGTGATGTGCCTCAGGGGTCAGTGCTGGGCCCATTGCTGTTTGTTATAAGAACATAAGAACATAAGAACATAAGAAATAGGAGCAGGAGTAGGCCATCTGGCCCTTCGAGCCTGCCCCGCCATTCAATAAGATCATGGCTGATCTGTCGTGACTCAGCTCCACCTTCCCGCCCTCTCCCCATAACCTTTAATCCCTTCTCTTATCAAAAACCCATCAACCCGTTTCTTAAAAATATTTAGCGAGGCAGCCTCCACCACTTCAACGGGCAGAGAATTCCAGAGATTCACCACCCTTTGAGTGAAGACGTTCCTCCTCAACTCTGTTCTAAACCGCCCCCCCTTTATCTTGAGGCTGTGCCCCCTAGTCCTACTGTCTTTTTTGAGCGGGAACAGTCTCTCCACCTCTATCCTATCCATCCCATTCATCATCTTATACGTCTCAATGAGATCTCCCCTCATTCTTCTAAACTCTAACGAGTACAAGCCTAGTTTATTCAGCCTCTCCTCATAGCTCAATCCCCTCAACTCCGGTATCAGCCTAGTAAACCTCCTCTGCACTCCCTCCAGGGCCAAAACATCCTTGCGCAGGTGCGGCGCCCAAAACTGCACACAGTACTCCAGCTGCGGCCTCACCAATGCCCTATACAGTTGCAGCAAGACCTCCCTACTTTTATATTCAATCCCCCTCGCTATGAAGGCCAGCATCCCATTCGCCTTCCTGACCACCTGCTGCACCTGCAAGCTGGGTTTTTGCGACTCATGCACAAGGACCCCGAGGTCCCTCTGCACCGTCGCCTGCTGCAGTTTTTCGCCCCGTAAGTAATAGTCCTTCCTACCATTCCTCCTACCAAAGTGGACCACCTCACACTTGCCAACATTAAATTCCATTTGCCATTTCCTGGCCCATTCGCCCAGCCTATCTAGATCCTTCTGCAGAGTCTCCACACCCTCCGCACAATTTGCCTTTCCCCCAATCTTGGTGTCATCAGCAAATTTCGACACCCTGCACTCGGTTCCCTCCTCCAGATCATCTATATAAATGGTAAATAGCTGAGGCCCCAGCACCGACCCCTGGGGCACCCCACTAGTCACCAACCGCCAATCCGAATAGCATCCATTGACCCCCACTCTCTGCCTCCTATTTGACAACCAATCCTCTATCCACGCTAACACCCTACCCCCAACTCCATGTCCCCTGACCTTCTGCAATAACCTCTTGTGAGGTACCTTGTCAAACGCCTTCTGAAAATCCAGAAAGACCACATCCACCGGCTCTCCTCCATCCACTGCCCTAGACACATCCTCATAGAACTCCAGTAAATTTGTCAGACACGACTTCCCTTTAATGAAACCGTGTTGCGTCCGCCCTATCAAGCAATTCCCCTCAAGATGCTTCGCTATTTCCTCCTTAATGACGGTTTCTAACATTTTACCTACCACAGACGTTAAACTAACCGGCCTATAATTCCCCGCCTTTTGCCTGGCACCCTTCTTAAACAACGGCGTAACATTAGCCGTTTTCCAATCTTCCGGCACTTCCCCGGAATCCAGCGACGTCTGGAAAATAACCACCAAGGCATCCACTATCACCTCCGCCATTTCTTTCAGAACCCTCGGATGCATTCCATCCGGTCCTGGGGACTTGTCCACAATCAGCCCCTCCAGTCTGTCGAGCACCACCTCTCTAGTAACAGTAATGTCATTAAGACCCTCCATTCCTACCACCTTTCCATCGCTAACACCCGGCAAATTATTCACGTCCTCCTCCGTGAAGACAGAAACAAAGAAGTTATTCAAGACCTTAGCCATATCCCTATCCCCTACCACTAGCTCCCCTTTCTCATCCTCTAAAGGACCAACGTTTACCCTAGCCAGCCTCTTCCTTTTTATATATTTATAAAAACTCTTGCTATCCTTTTTTATATTAAGTGCTAGCCCAGCCTCATAGCTTCTCCTACCCTCCTTTATCAATTTCTTTGTCAATCTTTGTTGACATTTAAACCTTTCCCAATCCTCTTCTCGCCCACTGCTCTTAGCTACTCTAAACTCCTCCGCTTTTAATTTAACACTTTCCTTCACCTCCTTCGTTATCCGCGGCTTATTACCTCTCCTCCTACTGTCCTTTTTAACCATCGGAATAAATTTCTGCTGAGCACCAAGAAAGATCTCCTTAAAGATCCTCCACTGCTCCTCAGCAGACCTACCTTCCAACGCGTTCCCCCAGTCCACATTCGCCAATTCTTCTCTCATCCTACCATACTCCCCTCTATTCAAACAAAGGACGCGTGTCTGGGAACCCACTTTCTCCTCCTCCATCTGCACCAGAAACTCCACCATACAATGATCACTCTCTCCAAGAGGATCCTTCACCGCAAGGTCCCTAATTCTATCCGCCTCATTACATAGCCAAGATAGATCCAAGATATCCAACATAGATCCAAGATAGCTCGCTCCCTCGTCGGCTCCAACACACACTGTTCAAGGAAATTATCCCGGCAGCATTCCAAGAACTCCTCCTCGAGCCCACCTCGTCCAACATGGGTCGACCAATCAATATGCAGATTGAAATCTCCCATAACTACTGCCGTCCCATTCCTGCACGCTGCACTTATTTGCGCGTTAACAGCCCGCCCCACCTCCAGATCATTATTCGGGGGCCTATAGACGACACCCACTAGCGTCTTCCTCCCTTTTCTGTTCCTAATCTCCACCCACAACGATTCCACTTTCTGCTCCTTGGCTCCGATATCATCCCTTGCTACCACCTTGATACTATCCTTAATCAGCAGAGCTACGCCACCCCCTCTTTCCTCCTGCCTATCCTTCCTAAACACTTGATAACCCTGTACATTCATCTCCCAGTCCCTGTCACCTTGCAGCCACGTCTCTGTAATGGCCACCAGATCGTATCCATTTGTGTCGATCTGCGCCATCAGCTCATCCACTTTATTCCGAATGCTTCGTGCATTCAGATAAAGCGCTTTCATCCCAGCCTTCACCTGGACCCTACTTGCCGTAACGCCACCAATTGGGACATCCTTTGCCTCTTCCCTTACCTGTACCCTATCCTTAACTTTAGACCTCATAGCGTCACCTACCCTCGCACCCTCCCCCCCCCCTAATTAGTTTAAAGCCTTGTCTACAGTCCTCTTTACTCGATTCGCCAGCACTCTGGTCCCAGCATGATTCAGACCAACCCCATCCTGCCCGAACAGGTCCCACCTACCCCAATACTGGTGCCAATGCCCCATAAATTTGAACCCATTCCTCCCACACCAATCCCTGAGCCACCCATTTACTTCCTTTATCCTATCAACCCTACACCCGTCTGCCCTCGGTTCAGGCAGTAGCCCAGAGATAACCACCTTGTCGGTTCTACTTTTTAATTCCATTCCCAGCTTCTCATACTCCCTTCCCAGATCCTCAGTCCGCATTTTGCCTACGTCGCCGGCACCCACATGTACTACAACGACTGGGTTCTCACCCTCCCACTCCAGATTCCTCTGCAGCCCAGCTGCGACATCCTGTACCCGAGCACCAGGCAGACAACACACCCTTCTGTGCACTTTGTCATTGTGACAAAGGACAGTGTCAATACCCTTCACCCCACTATCCCCAATCACTACTACGTTCCTTTTCCCCTTCTCTTTGCCTATGTCCTGCTGCATCACTGTACCGTGTGCAGTTTGCTCACCAACCTCTCTTGCCTCGTCCTCTTCCAGACTGGAAGCAAGAACCTCAAACCTGTTATGCAGGTTAAGAGGCTGAGGCCTCCTCTCCTCACCCCCCTTCCTCCTCCCAGCAGCCCCCTTTTGTCCCTGACCCTTAGATTTAGCCAGTCTAGGGGCACCCTCTCTCCCCCTGATGAGCTTCAGTGTCTGTAGCTCAGAGGCCAGCTCATCCACCTTGAGCTGGAGCTCCTCCAGCAACCTGCACTTACTGCAGACATGGTCACTGGGAAGGACCCTGGGGTCCACCAGTTCCCACATCATACAGAAACCACACATCACATGCCCCTCCATTATTCACTGTAATTTTTTATGTGAAAAAAATTTTTCCTTGTTTCTTGCTGTAGTAGTAAAATTTTTTTTTTTTTTCCTTGTTTTTTTCAAACGAACTCACCTGTCCTTTTTTCCCTCCAGCCCTTTTTGATATTAAGCCCTATTAGCTCACTCTGCTTCCCTCTCACTCCGCTGCCCGCTCAGACGCTGCCCGCTTTCTACACCAGGCCTCCTTTTAAACCTGGCGCTGATTAGAAGCAGGCTCGTCCACAACTCGGTTCTAAACTAGCAGTAAAGACAATAAAATAAATGCTTTAAACAGTTCTACAAAGAACATAAGAATGTTCAAGGAATGATCTGTAAGTTTGCAGTTGACACTAAAATAGGTGGTAATACAGGCAGTGAGGAAGGTTATCATAAATTGCAACAGCATCTTGATCAGCTGGAGAAGTGAGCCAAGAAATGGTAAATGGAGTTCAATCCAGATAAATGTGAGGTGTTGCATTTTGGAAAGTCAAATCAAGGTAGTGCTTTCACGGTGAATGGTAGGACTTTTGGGAGTATCGTGGAACAGAGGGACCTGGGAGTTCAGGTGCAGAGTTCTCTAAAGGTGGAGCCATAGGTAGATAGGGCAATGAAGAAGGTTTTTGGCATGCTGGCCTTCTTCAGCCAAGGTATTGGGTATGGAATTTGAGAACATAAGAACGTAAGAAATAGGAGCAGGAGTAGGCCATCTGGCCCCTCGAGCTTGCCTCGCCATTCAATAAGATCATGGCTGATCTGAAGTGGCTCAGTTCCACATTCCTGCCCTCTCCCCATAACCCTTAATCCCCTCGCTTATCGAAGTTGTGTGGCAGTTGTATAGAACATTGGCGAGGCCACACTTGGAGTATTGTGTTCAGTTTTGGTCTCCTTGTTATAGGAAAGATGTTATTAAACTGGAGAGAGTGTAGAAGAGATTTACAAGTATGCTGCCAGGACTCGAGGGACTTAGTTATAGGGAGGGATTGGACAGACTAGGACTTTTTTCTTAGAAGCGTAAGAGATTGAGGAGTGACCTTATAGAGGCATGGAAAGGTGAATGCACTCAGTTTTTTTCCAAGGGTTGGGGAAGAGGGTAAAGAATTAATGGGAACCTGAGGAGAAACTTTTTTACAGAGGATGATACGTGTGTGGAATGATAACATAAGAAATAGGAGCAGGAGTAGGCCATCTAGCCCTTCGAGCCTGCCCCGCCATTCAATAAGATCATGGCTGATCTGAAGTGGATCAGTTCCACTTTCCTGCTTTCTCCCCATAACCCTTAATTCCCTTGTCTATCAGAAACCTATATACCCGTGACTTAAAAATATTTAGCGAGGCAGCCTCCACCACTTCAACGGGTAGAGAATTCCAGAGATTCACCACCCTTTGAGTGAAGAAGTTCTTCCTCAACTCTGTTCTAAACCGCCCCCCCCCCCTTTATCTTAAGGCTGTGCCCCCTAGTCCTACTGTTCTTTCTGAGCGGGAAGAATCTCTCCATCTCTACCCTATCCATCCCTTTCATTATCTTATACGTCTCTATAAGATCCCCCCTCATCCTTCTAAACTCTAATGAGTACAGACCCAGTCTATTTAGTCTCTCTTCATAGTCTAACCTCCTCATTTCCAGTATCAGCCTAGTGAACCTCCTCTGCACTCCCTCCAAGGCCAAAATATCCTTGCGCAAGTGCGGCGACCAAAACTGCACACAGTACTCCAGCTGTGGCCTCACCAATGCCCTGTACAGTTGCAGCAAGACCTCCCTACTTTTATATTCAATCCCCCTCGCTATTAAGGCCAGCATCCCATTTGCCTTCCTGACCACCTGCTGCACCTGCAAGCTGGGTTTTTGGGACTCATGCACAAGGACCCCCAGGTCCCTCTGCACTGTAGCATGCTGCAGCTCTTCGCCCTTTAAATTATAATCCCTCCTACTATTATTCCTGCCAAAGTGGATAACCTCACACTTGCTAACATTATACTCCATCTGCCAGGTCCTCACCCACTCGCTCAGCCTATCCAGATCCCTCTGCAGACTTTCCACACCCTCCGCACAATTTACTTTTCCACTTATCTTTGTGTCATCAGCAAATTCCGACACCAGACACTCAGCCCCGTCCTCCACATCATCTATATAAATGGTAAATAGCTGAGACCCCAGCACCGACCCCTGGGGCACTCCACTAGTCACCAACCGCCAATCAGAATAGCACCCATTGACACCCACTCTCTGCCTCCTATTAGACAACCAATCCTCTATCCACGCTAACACCCTACCCCCAACTCCATGCCCCCTAACCTTCTGAAGCAACCTTTTGTGTGGCACCTTATCAAACGCCTTCTGAAAATCGAGAAACACCACATCCACCGGTTCCCCTCTCTCTACCGCACTAGTCACATCCTCATAGAATTCCAATAAATTTGTGAAACACGACTTCCCCTTAATGAATCTGTGCTGCGTCTGCTCTATCAAACAATTCTTCTCAAGGTGCCTCGCTATTTCTTCTTTGATGACGGATTCAAGCATTTTTCCAACTACGGATGTTAAACTAACCGGCCTATAATTCCCTGCCTTTTGCCTGCTACCCTTTTTAAACAGCGGTGTTACATTAGCCGTTTTCCAATCTTCCGGCACTTCCCCGGAATCCAGCGAAGTTTGGTAAATAATCACTAAGGCATCTACTATTACCTCTGCCATTTCCTTCAGAACCCTGGGATGCATTCCATCCGGTCCTGGGGACTTGTCCACTGTCAGTCCCGCTAGTCGATCAAGCACTACCTCTCTAGTGACAGTGATCGCATTCAGGCCCTCAACTCCTACCATCCTTCTATCTTTAAGATCCGGCAAACTATTTGCGTCCTCCTCCGTGAAGACTGAGGCAAAAAACTTATTTAAGGCCTCAGCCATTTCCTCATCTCCCACCACTAAATCCCCCCTCTCATCCTCTAAGGGTCCAACATTCACTCTTGCCAGCCTCCTCCTCTTTATATATTTGTAAAAACTCTTACTCTCCTTTTTTATATTTAGTGCTAGTTTAGCTTCATAGTCTATCCTTCCTTTCTTTATCAACCTCTTAGTCATTCTTTGTTGAATTTAAATCTTTCCCAATCCTCTACTCGCCCACTATTTTTAGCCACTCTGAACGCATTGGCTTTTAATTTAATACTCTCCTTTATTTCCTTCGATAACCACGGCTGTTTATCCCTTCTCCTACGTTCCTTCTTTACTATCGGAATAAATTTCTGCTGAGCACTGAAAAAGATCTCCTTAAAAATCCTCCACTGCTCCTCAGCTGTCCTACCAACCAATCTGCGCCCCCAACCTACATTCGCCAATTCCACTCTCATCCTATCGTACTCCCCTCTGTTCAAACAGAGGACACAGGTTCGGGACCCTACTTTCTCATCCTCCATCTGCATCAAAAACTCAACCATACAATGATCACTCGTCCCAAGAGGATCCCTCACAACAAGATCCCTAATTCTATCTGCCTTGTTACACAACACCAGATCTAAGATAGCTCGCTCCCTCATCGATTCTGTCACACACTGTTCAAGGGAACTATCCCGGCAGCATTCCAAGAATTTCTCCTCAAGCCCACCGCATCTGACATGGGTCAACCAATCAATATGCAGATTAAAATCCCCCATAATTATTGCCGTTCCATTCCTGCATGCATAATTTATTTACTTGTTTATAGTCCGCCCCACCTCCAAGTTATTATTTGGGGGCCTATAGACCACACCCACCAGCGTCTTCCTCCCCTTACTGTTCCTTATCTCCACCCACAAGGATTCCATGTTTTGCTCTTTGGAGCCTATATCTTCCCTTACTACCGCCCTGATACTATCCTTAATCAGCAGAGCTAAGCCCCCCCCCGCCTTTTTCCTCCTGTCCATCCTTCCTAAACACCTGATACCCCTGGACATTCAGTTCCCAGTCCCTGTCACCCTGCAACCACATTTCTGTAATGGCCACCAGATCATATCCATTTGTGCTGATTTGCGCCACCAGCTCATCCACTTTGTTCCGAATGCTTCGTGCATTCAGGTAAAGTGTCTTTATCCCAGCCTTTATCTGGACCCTATTTGAAGGAACGCTACCAACCATACTCACGCCCCCTACTCCCTCTATTATTGGGACATCCTCAACATTTTCCTGCGCCCGTACCCTCTCTTTTACTTTAGACATTGTCATTTCTCCCACCCCTGCACCCTCCACCCCCCCCCCCCCCCAATTAGTTTAAAGCCCTATCTACAGTCCCTATCTACAGATCTGCCGGAGGAAGTGGTTGAGGCAGGACATTGACAACATTTAAAAGGCATTTGGACAGATTCATGGATAGGAAAGGTTTAGAGGGATATGGGCCAAATGCAGGCCAATGGGGTTAGTTTAAATGGGCACTTTGGTTGGCATGGACCAGTTTGGGCCGAAGGGCCTGTCTCCGTGCCGTAGATTCTAGATTTTCCGGACAATTTTAGAGGAAGTTGGTCATTTTTTCCAGTGTAGCCTCAGCTTATTGAAATGTCAGATAACCAGTGGGTCCTGCAGCTGTGGTGACAGAGCTATAATCGTATTTCCTGAAGTTCTTGCTCATTTCCTCTTCTGAAACTTCTTCCCAGGGTTCTTTAACGGAGCAGCGAGTTCCTCAGAACATCCTGAGTTCTCTCCCAGATTCAAGATGCCCAATGGTTGATTCTCCTCAGTCTTCTCTTTTGGATCAAAAACCTTGACATTGAAAAGTCTTCATTGCCCCCGCAGTAAAAACATCCAGAAACTTACACTCCACTACTCAGCAATGCTGAGAAAATGGTGTGCCGTTATGTGAATGATGAAGACAAAAGCTGACGATGGCAGTCGGAGGGGGAAAAGGGAGGTGGGTGAAGATTATGAAGAATGAAAGGCAGAGGGAAGATCGAGGGAAGGGAAGCTGGTCCCAGACAGGGCTGTACTAAAAACTCAAAAATAAGGATGTCAAAGGGATATTATATTGTTTACTGGAAGGGTGGCACAGTGGCACTGTGGTTAGCACTTCTGTTACACTGCGCCAGCGTCCCAGGTTCAATTCCGGCCTCGGGTCACTGTCTGTGTGGAGTTTGCACGTTCTCCCCATGTCTGTGTGGGTTTCCTCCGGGTTTCTCCCACAGTCTAAACATATGTAGTCTAGATGGATTAGCCATGGGAAATATGTGGGGTTACGGGGATAGGCAGGGGGGAGGGCCTGGCTAAAATACTCTGCCAGGGAGTGGGTGCAGACTCGATGGGCCAAATGGCCTCTCCTGCACAGTAGTGATCCTATGAAGGGGATGGGAAAAGACTCCAGATTCAATGATAGCTTGAAAATCAATAGTGTCAGTGTGACTATCATTCTGTGGTCTCAATTAACATGTTATTCAACATTTTTGCTAAATAGACAAAAGCCAAAAATGGGACCTGGAAACCGGCTGGATTAATTAAATTGAATTAAATTAAAGAATAATCCATTAGTGGAGATGGTAGGAAGGTGAGTATGATAATGTACTCAATCTGGAACACAAAACATTTATAACTTTTACAATTATAAACGCATTATTAACAGCTGATTATTAAAACTGATTTTTAAAATGCTGTGAGAATTCTAAAATGTGCCCTTCCCAGACAGACAGGGAAAAAAGTAACACGACTGAAAGAATAAATTGAAGATTATAGATCGATGTTCAGGCTAACTCAAGGCAGGAGAAATCATTCAAGAAGAAACATGTCAGTCATGCAGAGTTGAGACAGAGCGTGTAATTAGCTAAAAACCAGTTGGCTAACTCTTATTTCATTATTGACAAGTTTAGACTAATTGGCTATTTTCAAACAATTAAGGCGGAATTTCAACATCTTTAAGGTATAAATAAAGGATCTGAGGAAGATCTGTTGGTAGGGAGAGATACAGAATGAAAGCCATGGGTGGTGAGTGGTGGTGAGGGACGCTGGTTTTATATGTTATTCATATTTTTTGACATGTCAGTTCAGGTCCTGGTGTAAAGAATGTGGTGAGATTTTGTTTAATTTGTTAAAGATAAGCTTTCTCCTCTTACTGCTGATGGATGGGAGATTTAGCGGGGGATGTGAGGAAAACTTTCTTTACCCAGAGGGTCTGGAAGGCGCTGCCTGGGAGGGTGGTGGGGGCGGGATGCCCCACATCCTTTAAAAAGTATCTGGATGAGCACTTGGCACCTCACAACATTCAGGGCCCTGGGACAAGTGCTGGCAGGTGAGATTACGTGGGATCGGGTGCACAGTAGCACAGTGGTTAGCACTGCTGCCTCACAGCGCCAGGGACCCAGGTTCAATTCTGGTCTTGGGTCACTGTCTATGTGGAGTTTGTACGTTCTCCCTGTGTCCGTGTGGGTTTCCTCCGGGTGCTCCAGTTTTCTCATGCAGTCCAAAAGATGTGTGGGTTAGGTTGATTGGCCAAGATGCATAGCCCCTTAGTTTCAGGGGGATTAACAGGGTAAATACGTGGGGTTACATGAATAAGGCCTGGGTGAGATTGTGGTCAGTGCAGACTTGATGGGCCGAATGGCCTCCTTCTGTGATAGGAATTCTATTCTATGAGGTGTTTCTTACGTAGCTGAAGAGCCTCGTCTGCACCATATAATTTTATGATAATAATTACTACTAACTGACACTTAACTTTTAGTCTTTGTGACTTGTTCCCCTTTTTAATGGTGAGAAAGCTGAATTCACCAATATTGTTGGTTGTTTTGTGGTTATATCTCCAGAAGCTGACATTTACAATGGAGGAGCGATTGCAAACAAGCCACTCCCATCTTTAAATAAATCATTCGGATTGGCGGTTGGTGACTAGTGGGGTGCCCCAGGGGTCGGTGCTGGGGCCTCAGCTATTTACCATTTATATAGATGATCTGGAGGAGGGAACCGAGTGCAGGGTGTCGAAATTTGCGGATGACACCAAGATTGGGGGAAAGGCAAATTGTGCGGAGGGTGTGGAGACTCTGCAGAAGGATCTAGATAGGCTGGGCGAATGGGCCAGGAAATGGCAAATGGAATTTAATGTTGGCAAGTGTGAGGTGGTCCACTTTGGTAGGAAGAATGGTAGGAAGGACTATTACTTACGTGGCGAAAAACTGCAGCAGGCGACAGTGCAGAGGGACCTTGGGGTCCTTGTGCATGAGTCGCAAAAACCCAGCTTGCAGGTGCAGCAGGTGGTCAGGAAGGCGAATGGGATGCTGGCCTTCATAGCGAGGGGGATTGAATATAAAAGTAGGGAGGTCTTGCTGCAGCTGTATAGGGCATTGGTGAGGCCGCAGCTGGAGTACTGTGTGCAGTTTTGGGCGCCGCACCTGCGCAAGGATACTTTGGCCCTGGAGGGAGTGCAGAAGAGGTTTACTAGGCTGATACCGGAGTTGAGGGGGTTGAGCTATGAGGAGAGGCTGAATAAACTAGGCTTGTACTCGTTAGAGTTTAGAAGAATGAGGGGAGATCTCATTGAGACGTATAAGATGATGAATGGGATGGATAGGATAGAGGTGGAGAGACTCTTCCCGCTCAAAAAAGACAGTAGGACTAGGGGGCACAGCCTCAAGATAAAGGGGAGGCGGTTTAGAACAGAGTTGAGGAGGAACTTCTTCACTCAAAGGGTGGTGAATCTCTGGAATTCTCTGCCCGTTGAAGTGGTGGAGGCTGCCTCGCTAAATATTTTTAAGAAACGGGTTGATGGGTTTTTGATAAGAGAGGGGATTAAGGGTTAGGGGGAGAGGGGGGGAAGGTGGAACTGAGCCACGACAGATCAGCCATGATCTTATTGAATGGCGGGCAGGCTCGAAGGGCCAGATGGCCTACTCCTGCTCCTATTTCTTATGTTCTTATGTTCTTATCATCGTTACAGAGGAGCAAGGTCAAGTGTGGCAGCCAATGGTTCAGGGGTAGGGCAGTGCTAGCCTTTTCCCCCTGGGGCTGGGCTGGAGAGGGTGATGTGAGCGTTCTGGACACTGTTTCAATTACACACCAGAACCTTCAAACCTGCCCACTGAGGGTGGGGAGACCACCCGCCAGGGGAAATCACTCCTGTCGAATTAATGAGGTTGCAAGTGTGGAATCTGGTGCGGGATCCTGCTATCCTAGTTGGAATCTTCCACACACCTGACAAAGGAACACCGTTTCCCAAAGCTTGTGGGTTTACTATCAAATAAACTGGTTGGACTTTAACCTGATGTTGTGAGACTTCTTACTGGTCGGTGGGATAGGAACCACTAGAGGCTGCTGCATCTAAAGTTTAAAGTTTAATTATTGATGTTACAAGTAGGCTTACATTAACACTGCAATGAAGTTACTGTGAAGTTCTCCTGGCTGCCACACTCTAGCCTGTTCGGGTAACACTGAGGGAGAATTCAGCACAGCCAATGCACCCTAACCAGCACGTCTTTCAGATTGTGGGAGGAAACCGGAGCACCCACGCAGACACGGGGAGAATGTGCAGACTCCACACAGTCAGTGACCCAGGTCAGGAATCGAACCCAGATCCCTGGCCCTGTGAGGCAGCAGTGCTAATCGCTGCACCACCGTACCACACCTCACCTCCAAATGGGAGAATTCTTGGGCTAATCAGGATTACTGCCTTGTTGATGGACACAATTCCTCCCCTATTCGGAAAATCCAAGCCTCCCATACACCGTTTTCAACAACTTCTCAACCCGCCTTCCTCTGATAGGCCTGAGCTCAGTGTATCCGGGTGAGTCACGTTTGACTCTACTTCACAATCCATTAGAACAGCAGAAGGCCATTCAGCCCCTCAAACCTCTTCTACCATTCAATGAGGTGTTCTCTGATAGAGTCACAGGGCGGGATTTTCCAGCCATACTCGCCGCAGGGTTGGAAAACCCCACCCGAGATCAACAGACCGTTGCACTGTTCGTGTCCCCTCCCCTCCGCTTCCTGCGGTGGGTGGGACTGCAAAACTCCCCCCACAGGGTGGACTTTTACCGGCACGTCCGCCCAAGTCCCATCCGATCCCGCCCGAGGCCAACGTTCTCCGAGCCTCTCCCACTCCCGGAATCGGGGCGGACGAGCTGGTAAAATTCCGGCCATAGAGTCCACATAGTGCGGAAAAGGCCCTTTGGCCCATTGCGTCTGTGCCAACAATAACTACCACTAACTCCATGTCGGACGGAGGGAGATGTGACCAGTGTGTGTCTCGTCAGAGAACGATAACCCTCGTCTCGGGGAAACAAAACTCGGCGATAATCCTTTCCCCTGGGTGATTACCTGGAGTGGTGTCTGGGTGGGTGGGTCTCACTGGGCAGGCATTCGCTGGGCTGAGGGACAGATGGTTCTGAGTTCCTCCTCACATCACAGATCTCTCTTCGTCAACGTCCTGAGGCCGCAGAGGGCCTCCCCCCTCCCCTCAGTCAGGGAGTAACTGCAAAGGAGTGTTGCCCACGTTCAAATGTAAGTGGATCTGATTTGTGATGTTCCGTTGCTATGGTTACGGTGACAGATTCCACGCTGATAGGCATCAGCGGTGTCACCGTGAGGACTTAGAACCAAACCTCCCACCCACCCGTCCCACCCATCTCCCTTACCCTTCCACCTCTATCTCTCAGTCCATTCCCTTGGGGTCCCTTTTCCCCCCCCTCTCTGACCCTCCACCCCTACAACATTCCCCCTTTCCCCTGCTGGGGAAAGGGTGACCTGTCGCAAAGACCTGCCAGCCAATCAGAGCTGGCAGTCCACCATGCTCTGGAGTGCTACCGAAATCTTTGGCCATTGCTGATACTGAAGTCAATCCCTACTGAGGAGGCATGGAGAAGATGGAGAAGGTCGGACTGGAAGGTGAGTGGGACATTAGGCCAGGTGGACAGGACCTGGTCTCAGGAGGGGGGTCTGTGTTTGGGTGACCGGGGTGGGGGGGTGGGGGGGGAGTCTGTCCACTTGGTAAGAAGTCTCACAACACCAGCTTGAAGTCCAACAGGTTTATCTGGTAGCAAAAGCCATGAGCTTTCGGGGCTCTGCCCCTTTGTCAGGTGAGTGGGGAGTTCTGAACCTGGTGCTGTGAGACTTCTTGCTGTGTTTACCCCAGTCCAACGCCAACACCTCCTGAGACTTGGTGACTCACCCCCGGGTACAGCTGCAGGGGGAGGCGGGCTTTAAATAACCATTAATTTGGCCAGTTAAGGGCCACAGTTGACTCGATAACCGGGGGGGGGGCAGGTCGATGGTGCACACAGCGGCCACCCACGGGGTTTTATACCCTCCCAGCCTGGGGGAGGTGGGCAGAGGGTACAGAGCAATAGCCCTCGGGGGGGGTGGGGGGAATGGTTAACCTCGCGGGGGAGACAGGAAATTGAAAAGGAGCAGAAACCAAAAGGCATTAAAATCATCCCAGATTCACACACAACCCCCAAGGAGCTGGATCCAAATACTAACTGCTCACAGCTCCTCATGTAAACCGTGACTGGGCTGCTCGGTACCCACAGTGACTGGCAGCTTGATCTTACCCTGTTTGGGAGCAGACTGAGAGCCGGCGCAGGGAGGGTGGTGCGAGTACCATTTGGAAGAAACGAAAGGTGCAGCAACTGTGAGTCAACTTCCTTCCTTCCTTCCTTCCTGCCACCCCTGCCTCCTATCCTCCTCCACAGGCACCCAGAGAAGCTGCTGCTGACTCCATCGCTCCCAGCTCCTCCTGGCCAAATTTTCATAAAACATTCATCTGTAGCTGAGGCCAGTTTCTGTTCACGAAGCTTTCCGTAACATGAGTCCGACTGACAGAGCGAGTCCTGTCCTCAGGAACCTTCTCTCTGTATCACTTACACATAACCCTGACAACACTGTCTACTGTTCCCCCCCCCCCCCAACCGTGTGCCAACCTTTCTACCCTCCCCTCCTGAAAACACTGACTCACACTGAGGGACTCAAATTTACTGTTCAAAATGAAACCCTTCACTCGTGAGCTCGGAGTGAGAGCAGACTGACTAATTTGAGAGGCATTGTGATGTGATTCTGAAACTGGCATCTTGGAGTGAGCTGGGGGGAGGGGGGTGGGGAGCTGGTGTGTGTGTGTGTCTGTGAGTGTGAGTGTCAGCATGTGTGCTGTATGTGTGTGAGTGTATGTGAGTGTGTGTCTGAGACTGTGTGTGTGTGTGTCTGTGAGAGTGTGTGTGTGTGTGTCTGTGAGTGTGTGTGTGTGTGTCTCTGTATGTCAGGGTGTGTGTGTGTATGTGTGTGTGTGTATTTCTCTGAGAGTGCGTGTGTCTCTGTATGTCTGTGAGTGTTTGCCGTGTGTGTGTGTCTGTGAGAGTGTGTGTGTGTCTGTGTTTCTCTGAGAGTGCGTGT
Organism: Prionace glauca; assembly: GCA_037974335.1. Taxonomy (NCBI): domain Eukaryota; kingdom Metazoa; phylum Chordata; class Chondrichthyes; order Carcharhiniformes; family Carcharhinidae; genus Prionace; species Prionace glauca. The sequence goes on along the minus strand of CM075736.1, from coordinate 76,053,421 downwards.
GTCTCTGTATGTCTGTGAGTGTTTGCTTTGTGTGTGTGTGTGTGTCTGTGAGAGTGTGTGTGTGTGTCTCTGTATGTCAGGGTGTGTGTGTGTATGTGTCTGTGTGTTTCTCTGAGAGTGCGTGTGTCTCTGTATGTCTGTGAGTGTTTGCTGTGTGTGTGTGTCTGTGAGAGTGTGTGTGTGTCTGTGTTTCTCTGAGAGTGCGTGTGTCTCTGTATGTCTGTGAGTGTTTGCTGTGTGTGTGTGTGTTGTGTGTGTCTCTGACTGAGTGTGTTGGGGAGGGGTGGTGGGAAAGGCTGGGGGAATTGAGTTCAGCAGCTTGTGAGCGAGGGTCAGGGACACTGGAGCTCAGGACAGATGTGTCGGGCAGGCGGGGAGAGAGAAGGTTCACCAGACTGACACTCGCGCTGAAGTTTTAATTTTTAAATTTTTAGATTTTTCCATTCTTAAAGTTCCAAAGCCGATGCTCAGAGTGGAGGCGGGCAAACCCGAAATCAAACCTCACTGGCTCCAAAAAACCAAATTCAAATTCCAGCTGAATCCGATTCAGTGTCCCCCCCACCCACCTGAGAGACAAACAGGATCCAAGCTGATCCTGGGTGAGGCACTGTACCCCCACCCTGGGCTCGAGCTGACACTCCCTCTTCACCAAAAGCCAAGCAGCTCTGAAAGGGTTAAATTAATGATTGGGGAAGACTGCAGTACAGAAAGGAGGCAATAGAAACTATTTCCCCTGGGGTGGGGGGAGTCTGGAGGAAGGGGGGTGAGAGGGGCTTAGGGGTATGGGGGGCATGGGGGATGGTTTGGGAGTATGAGAGGGTTTGTGGGGGTGGGGGAGGGTTTGTGGGTGTTGGGGGTCGGGGTAGGGTTTGGGGGAGGGTTTGTGAGGTTGAGGTGGAGGGAGGGTTTGGGGGTGTGGCAAGATTTGGGGGGGTGGGGGAGGGTTGGGGGAGCAGGGGGATGGGGATTGTTTTGGGGGGTGTGGGAGGGTTTGTGGGGGTGGGGATGGGGGTAGGGTTTGGGGAATGGGGAGGTTGGTGGGGGTTGGGGTAGGGTTGTGGGGGTTGGGGTTGGGGGTGGGGTAGGGTTTGTGGGGGTGGGGGTGGGGGTAGGGTTTGGGGCAATGGGGGAGGGTATGTGAGGTTGTGAGGTGGAGGGAGGGGTTTGGGGGTGTGGCAAGATTTGGAGGGTTGGGGGAGCAGGGGGATGGGGATGTTTTGGGGGGTGTGGGAGGGTTTGTGGGGGTGGGGATGGGGGTAGGGTTTGGGGGAATGGGGAGGTTGTGGGGGTTGGGTAGGGTTTGTGGGGGTTGGGGTGGGGTAGGGTTTGGGGCAATGGGGGAGGGTATGGGAGGCTGTGGGGTGGAGGAGGGTTTGAGGAGGGGGTGAATGATAAAATCAGTGCTGGTTCAGGGTTGAGGAAGTTTTGGTTCACACTGCAGGGAGTGGAAATTTGACAAGCTGACATTGTGCAAGCTGGGCTTGAGGGATGTGAGCTGCTGATAGTGTCCAGGGTTATGACAAAGCAGCTTGATGAAGAACCTCAGCCACGATGGGCTGAATGGCCTCCTCCTGTTCCAGCGAATTCACTTCTCTGAGCTGTGACTGAGGAAGGGACTCAGGGAGACAGCACCCACACCCCCGCCATCCTACTCTAGGCCAGTGTGAGTGTGAAACATGGCGCAGTGTATGAGAAATCCGGCATGTTGCCTGGTGTGTGAACTGGAATGATTCCTGTGCGACGATATCTGTAGGTTTTGTGTCCTTCACCCCTCCAATTTTCCAACACTCAGTCAGACCTTGGCTGATTGGGCAAATAAAACCATCGAGCCAACTGTAAACAGACCATATCACCGCAGTCATCAAACAAACCTCACCCCCAACAGCACCCTTTACCGGGAAACAAAGGACAATGTGTGTGAGAGAGAGAGTGAGAGAGAGTGAGAGAGAGTGTGAGAGAGTGAGAGAGAGTGTGAGAGAGAGAGAGAGAGTGTGAGAGAGAGTGTGAGAGAGTGTGTGAGAGAGAGAGAGAGAGTGTGTGAGAGTGTGAGAGAGTGTGTGAGGGAATGTGAGAGAGAGTGTGTGTGAGTGTGAGAGAGAGTGTGAGAGAGTGTGTGAGAGAGTGTGAGAGAGTGTGTGAGAGTGTGAGAGAGTGTGTGAGGGAATGTGAGAGAGAGTGTGTGTGGTGTGAGAGAGAGTGTGTGTGAGTTTGAGTGTGTGTGAGTTTGAGAGTGTGTGTGAGTGTGAGAGTGTGTGTGAGAGAGTGTGAGTGTGAGAGAGTGTGAGTGAGAGAGTGTGAGTGAGAGAGTGTGAGTGAGAGAGTGTGAGTGAGAGAGTGTGAGTGAGAGAGTGTGAGTGAGGAGTGTGAGTGAGAGAGTGTGAGTGAGAGAGTGTGAGTGAGAGAGTGTGAGTGAGAGAGTTGTGAGTGAGATTGAGAGTGAGAGTGTGTGTGTGAGTGAGAGAGAGAGTGTGAGTGAGAGAGTGGTGTGTGTGAGTGTGAGAGAGAGAGTGTGAGTGTGAGAGAGAGAGTGTGAGTGTGAGAGAGAGTGTGAGTGAGAGAGAGAGTGTGAGTGAGAGAGAGAGTGTGAGTGAGAGAGAGAGTGTGAGTGAGAGAGTGTGTGTGTGAGTGAGAGAGTGTGAGTGAGAGAGTGTGAGTGAGAGAGAGAGAGAGAGTGTGAGTGAGAGAGTGTGTGTGTGAGTGAGAGAGTGTGAGTGAGAGAGTGTGAGTGAGAGAGAGAGAGAGAGTGTGAGTGAGAGAGTGTGTGTGTGAGTGAGAGAGAGAGTGTGAGTGAGAGAGTGTGTGTGTGAGTGAGAGAGTGTGTGTGTGAGTGTGAGAGAGTGTGTGAGTGAGAGAGAGAGTGTGAGTGAGAGAGTGTGTGTGTGAGTGAGAGAGTGTGTGTGTGAGTGAGAGAGTGTGTGTGTGAGTGTGAGAGAGTGTGTGCAAATTGCAGAGCTGGAGGTACACAGCGGTTTGATCATGTCCTAATGTTCTGTGCTGGTTGCTTGTCTGTTTCATTGCTTGCTGCCATCTCTGTGCAGAGAGCATGTGTTTTCACACATGGTAATTGTGTTTTTGTGACCCGAAGCTGGTGTGTTTGCTAATGTGGTCTATCAGCAGCTCTGTGTAATGCTGCAACACTCCAGTCACGTTGCCCATCAGTATTTCCGGGTGAACAGTTGCTGTTTATCTGAGCTTTCACATTAACCATGCAGGTCAAGGACCCAAACTCCATCCGGCTGCAGCTTTCCTTAGCACTAACTCTCGTTAAAGCAGACACCGGAACCCACTTCAAATGCAACGTAAATCACAACCCAACATCCTGAAGCAAAAGACCAACTTCTGCCAGGGAAATGCTGAGTCAGGTGCTCTTGAGTCACTCACTGTGTGTGAGAAGGATCAGAGCTAGCTACACATACACTGAATTAGAGGAGGAGGAACTTCTTCACTCAAAGGGTGGTGAATCTCTGGAATTCTCTGCCCATTGAAGTGGAGGCTATCTCGCTAAATATACTTAAGTCACGGGTAGATAGGTTTCTGATAGACAAGGGAATTAAGGGTTATGGGGAGAAAGCGGGAAAGTGGAACTGATCCACTTCAGATCAGCCATGATCTTATTGAATGGCGGGGCAGGCTCGAAGGGCTAGATGGCCTACTCCTGCTCCTATTTCTTATGTTCTTAGACAGAATGGGTAGTGCAGAAATATACCATTCAGCCCTCGGAAAAGCAGCCAGCATAATCCCACACACCCCGGACATTCTCTCTTCCACACAAAAGTCTGAGGTCACGTATCAATCGACTCAAGAACAGCTTCTTCCCGGCTGCTGTCAGACTTTTGAACGGACCCTACCTCGCATTAAGTTGATCTTTCTCTACACCCTCGCTATGACTGTAACACTACATTCTGCACCCTCCCCTTTCCTTCTCCATGAACGGTATGCTTTGTCTGTATAGCGTGCAAGAAACAATACTTTTCACTGTATGTTGATACATGTGGCAGTAATAAATCCAATCAAACCCTCCTCCATAAACCCTTCCCTGAGGTCCTTTCACCCTCACCTCCACCAATAGATGTGAGGAGCTCATGGATTTCTGACACTAAGATTGAGGTAATCCAATCAGTTGTCTCTGCTGCTTCCCTTCCTCTCCTGGGTCACCAGGCCAACCTCTCCCCACACCCACCCCCCAGCCCACCGACTCCACACACACCCTTTCCCCAAACTTGTATCTTTCCCTCATTTCTCTGCTATCTCCCCTCATGTCCTGTCCCAGATCTTATCCATCAGACCCATCCCCTGTCACCTCAGTTCTATTCTCACTAAACTGCTGGCCACCCAATTTCTCCCCTTGCCCACATTTTAGCCAATATCGCAAACAATTCTCTCTGTTCGGACGATGCCCCTCTCTCCTTTACACCTTCCATCAGCAACCCTCTCCTCAAAAACAAATCAACCTTTACCCGCATCTCCATTCCTGCATCTCCAACCCTTTCCTCTCCAAGGGCCTTCTTCAATGTGTGGCCATCTCCAGAATCCGTGCCCGTCTTTCCGGAACTCTGGGTGGGATTTTCCGTCTAACCCCTCGCGTGTTTCACAGTGGTGGAGGAGGCCCCCCACTGGTTGATTAACCGGTCCTGCTGCTGTCAATGAGGTTTCCCGTTGATATGCGTCCCCCACCACTCCCCCCCCCACCCCACCCCCGCACCCCATCGCCCCCCCCTGCTGTGAAACGCGTGACGAGGGAGTGCAGTTGGGGGGACTGGAAGATGCTGCCAGCACGAACAGCTGGAAAGTTCCAGCCTCTGTATCTGAATCTTTCCAATCAGATCCCACCTCCCCCCACCCTCTCCCCCCACTATAGCATTAAAACAGCTCTCACCAAAATCATGCTGTGTGACTGTGAGAAGAGAGAACTTTCTCTCCTTGTCCTTCTCGAGCTGTTTGCAGCCTTTGTGACCACCCCCTCCTCCTCCCACCCTCTCCATTGCCGCCCAGCTGGATGGGGCTAATCTCCCCGGTTCCATTCCTACCGATCTAATCAGAGCCAAAGAATTGCCTGCAATGGGTTCTCTTCCTGCTCCCACACCACAATCTCTGGTATCAAACCCCCCAAGGATCGATCCTTGGTTCTCCCTATTTCTCACCCTCGCCCTGCCCCTCCCTGCCACCAGCTAAAGATATCGTAATGCTATGGACCAGTTGAAGCTGCTCTTGTCTCCGGCTCAATACATCCTCTAATTCCAATTTGGTGACCGTACTTTCAATGCCATGAGCCAAGCTCTGGAATTCCCTCCCTAATTCTCTCTGACTCTTTAAACGTTGACCTCTTTGAACATAAGAACATAAGAAATAGGAGCAGGAGTAGGCCATCTAGCCCTTCGAGCCTGCCCCGCCATTCAATAAGATCATGGCTGATCTGATGTATCTTAGTTCCACATTCCCGCCCTCTCCCCATAACCCTTAATCCCCTCTCTTATCAAAAACCTATCAACCCGCGTCTTAAATATATTTAGCGAGGCAGTCTCCACCACTTCAACGGGCAGAGAATTCCAGAGATTCACCACCCTTTGAGTGAAGAAGTTCCTCCTCAACTCCGTTCTAAACCGCGCCCCCTTTATCTTGAGGCTGTGCCCCCTAGTCCTACTGTCCTTTCTGAGTGGGAAGACTCTCTCCACCTCTATCCTATCCATCCCATTCATCATCTTATACGTCTCAATGAGATCTCCCCTCATTCTTCTAAACTCTAACGAGTACAAGCCTAGTTTATTCAGCCTCTCCTCATAGCTCAACCCCCTCAACTCCGGTATCAGCCTAGTAAACCTCCTCTGCACTCCCTCCAGGGCCAAAACATCCTTGCGCAGGTGCGGCGCCCAAAACTGCACACAGTACTCCAGCTGCGGCCTCACCAATGCCCTATACAGCTGCAACAAGACCTCCCTACTTTTATATTCAATCCCCCTCGCTATGAAGGCCAGCATCCCATTCGCCTTCCTGACCACCTGCTGCACCTGCAGGCTGGGTGATATTGAAAATTTCAACACGAACTTACCTGGCCCTTTTTCTCCCCAGCCCTTTTGTTCCTAAGCCCTAGTAGCTCACTCTGCTTCCCTCTCACTTTGACCAGGTTTTGGGTCACCTGTTGGAATATCTCTGCTGACTTGGTCCTGTTCTAACTGCTGCAGCGAAATGCCACGGGAAATATTCCAAACGTGAATATTCTCCAGTTCTGGGTGTTTGAAGAGTGTCGTGAACAGTCAGATTTTCAGACACAGCACAAAATCATTGTTCTCATTCCTTCCTTGCAATACTTTCAGTATGTTTATTTTAACTGCAGCTCACTGAGAGATATTCTTCTCACACAGTAATAGAGATTTGCAGCATGGAAACAGGCCCTTCGGCCCAACTTGTCCATGCCGCCCCTATTTTTTAAATTACTAAGCTAATCCCAATTGCCCGCATTTGGCCCAAATCCTTCTATACCCTCCTTACCAATGTAACTGTCTAAATGTTTTTTGATGTGGAGATGCCGGTGGGGGAGTGGGGTGGGGCACAGTAAGAAGTCTCACAACAACAGGTTAAAGTCCGACCGGTTTATTTGGCAGCACTAGCTGTCAGAGCGCTGCCCCTTCATCAGGTGAGCGTTGAAACAGCAGCACTCTGAAAGCTGTTGGACTTTAACCTGACGTTATACATACTTTTTTAAAAGACAAAATTGTATCTGCCTCTAATCGTCCTAGACACTCACCACCCTCTGAGTGAAAAAATTATCCCTCTGGGCCTCCCACATTAACTAGTTTGAGACTCCCCTACCTTTGGGGAAAGATGCTGACTTTCTGGCTGATCTGTGTCCCTCAATCTGCTTTCCTGAATGAATTTTTATGGGATCAGTATAAGTCCTATTTAAAATGTAAAAGCTTCCCCGACAGCAGCGTCTTAAACATCTGGCGGGATAGTCACACAGAGTGAAACGCTAACTCTGTTTCTCTCTCCCCGGACACAGTCGGACCCACTCCATTTTCCACTTTTAGCTCCAATCTGCAACATTCGCAGTGTTCTGCTGAATGGGCCACTCCTGACTGGCTGAACAGTTCTCCAGTGAGATGAAACCTTAGACTCCGTGTGGAAATATCCTGGGATGGTTCAGCATTTTCTCAACCTCTGGCTGACACTCAACTCATAACTAAAGTGGGGGAATGTGGAGTCAGAGACAATGAGCAGAATGGATTGCAATCTGCTTGTAAGACAGAAGGTGGAGAGTCGGTGGTAACGTACAGGGGTTCCAGTGATTTATGCAGGGTTCACAAGGGGGCAGTACTGGCACAGTGGTTAGCCCTGCTGCCTCACAGCGCCAGGGAGCTGGGATCAATTCCAGGCTTAGCCAACTCTCCATGTGGAGTTTGCACTTTCTCCCCGTGTCTGCTGCATGGGTTTCCTCCGGCTGCTCCGGTTTCCTCCCACATTCCAAAGATAAGCCATGATCTTATTGAATGGCGGGGCAGGCTCAAAGGGCTGGATGGCCTACTCCTGCTCCTATTTCTTTTGTTCTTATGGGTTAGGTTGATTGGCCATGCTAAAATTGACCCTAGTATCAGGGGGATGAGCAGGGTAAATTCATGGGGTTACAGGGAGAGGACCTGGGTAGGATTGTTGTCAGCGTAGGCTTGATGGGCTGAATGGCCTCCTCCTGCACTGTAGGGATTCGATGATTTTATGGACTGTTGTTTAAAACTTGCATCAAAAACACAATTTCTAAATTGAAGACAATGGCAACTTTTGTGGGGGAGTTAATTTAAGAAGAACTGCAACAAATTACAACAAGACATGAATAATCTTCCAGACATATAATTGGTAAATCAATTTTAACATTGCTAATAAATGTGAGGAATTATATTCTGGTAATAAGAAAATCAGGGGCTAATGGGAATGGAGGAGCAAAAGGATCTGGGAATATAAATCACCAAACATTTGTGACTAAGTTAAAAAGTGAAGCTACAATAAGGTTTGTTGCTGGAGGAATATGATTGACAAGTAGAGAAATTAGGTTCAGTTGATATCACTGACTGGTTAGATCACAGCTGGAGCTGGGAAGAGCTTTGATTTTTATACTATAAAAAGATTGCGACACTGGAGAGGATGCAGTGAAAATTTCCAAGGATGAGGCCAGAGTTCTCGGGACAGGATGAAAAGTCTTTGTGTCTTTTCTCTCAAAAATAGAAAGTTGAAGGGTGATCTAAGAGAGATCTTTAGAATAATTAAAGGTTTTGATATTGTGGATACAGAGAGAATGGCTGGAATTTTACCATCATGCCCGCCTCGGGAATCAGAGCAGGTGAGGGGCGGACAATGGGCAGGTCCATTGGGATTTTACAGTTTCGGGATGAGCGAGGTGAAGAGTAAAATCCCACCTAGCGTTTCCCCTTACGGAGAAGGTCATAACTGAAGGCCAAGAATCTAAGATCGTCGCTAATAAATCCAATCAGGGATTCAGTAAAAACCGCTTTAGCCAGAGTGTGGTGAGAATGTGGAACTTGCTCCCACAGTGAGAGGTTGAGGTGAATAGTATTGAAGAGGAAGCTGGATAAACACTTGAATTTCAGAGTCACAAAGACGTGTAGGTTAGGTAGATTGGTCATGGTAGATGTGCAGGGTTACAGGGCAGGGGTGGGACTAGCGAAGATACTCTTTTGGAGAGTTGGCGCAGGCTCAATGGGCCAAATGGTCTCTCCTCTTGCACTGGATGGGTCCAATGAATGAGAAAGGATTAAGGGTTTTGTTGACATAGTGAGATGGAGAGGGATGGGTGGAGACTGGAAGATAAAGGCTACAATGGACTGGTTGGGCCCAGTGGCCTGTTTCAGTAGATTCAATGTAATCCTGTGTTTACAGTCAGCTCTCTCACTTTCTACCCATCTGGAGTTGAAGCTTTGTTGATGAGATTGGGTGTAACTTGAATGACTGAAATATGCACAGTTTATGAAGCAATTTCTGGGTTTTATCCAAGGAGAAACCTCCAGGCTATAATAATATCTAACCCTTTCCCTACTCCAGTCAACAGCTGTTGCCACTTAAAACCAGTCCAGCAACAAGAGCTGGAATGAATGGAATCCGATTAGAATCCCATGGGATTAAGTTTTGCAATGGTACAGGAATTACAATGTTAAATTTCATTTATATAGTGCCTTTAACAGGGTAAAACTTTCTCAGAGGTTTCCATGAAGCCATTGACCCAACCAGTCCATTGTAGCCTTTATCCTCCACTCAAACCTCCGCCCCCATCCCTCTCCATCTCACTATCTCAGCAAAACCCTTATTCCTTTCTCATTCATAGAAGCTCTCCAGTGCAGAAGGAGACCATTTGGCTCATTGAACCTGCACCTACTCTCACCAACTTTTATAGATGCACCATAGAAAGCATTCTTTCTGGTTGTATCACAGCTTGGTCTGGGCTCCTGCCCTGCTCAAGACCACAAGGAACTACAAAAGGTCTTGAATGTAGCCCAATCCATCCCACAAACCAGCCTCCCATCCATTTACGCTATCTACACATCCCGCTGCCTCGGGAAAAGCAGCCAGCAAAATTAAGGACTCCACACACCCCGGACATTCTCTCTTCCACCTTCTTCCGTTGGGAAAAAGATACAAAAGTCTGAGGTGACATACCAACCAACTCAAGAACAGCTTCTTCCCTGCTGCTGTCAGACCTTTGAATGGACCTACCTCGCATTAAGTTGATCTTTCTCTACACCCTAGCTATGACTGTAACACCACATTCTGCATTCTCTCCTTTCCTTCTCTATGAACAGTACATTTTGTCTGTATAGCTTTCAAGAAACAATACTTTTCACTGTGTGTTAATACATGTGACAATAATAAATTAAATCAAATCAAAGTAAAATCAATACTGAACAACATAAGACACGTTGATCAAATGATCAAATATTTGGTCAAAGAGGTCGCTTACAACGAGTGTCTTAACCAGGGAGAGAGATGGAGTTTGGAGAGGTTTAGGGAGGGAATTCCAGAGCCTGTGATCCAGGAAGCAGCAGAGACGATTGGTGGCACAATCCTAATTGGGCAACATCAAAGTGCTAAAGTTGAGGGAATGCAGAGACCCCGGCAAACTGTAGAGCTGGAGGAGGTGACCAGGATCGGGAGTGGCAAGATCATGGGAGGGTTTCAAAACAAGGATGAAAATTTTAAAATTGAGACATTGTCGGAGCTGGAACTATGATGGGTTAGCAAGGGAAAACTGGATAAACACATGGATGAGAAAGGAATAAAGTGTTTGCACAGGGTGATAGATGTAAGTTAGAGCATGAGCAGCAGAGACTTGGGTCTGGTTAACTCTTAGTTGCCCTCTGTTATGGCCTAGTCAGCCACTATCGAACTACTACAGAATAAAGCAGTGTGGCTGTATCTACACCACACAGACTGCAGAGGTTCAAGAAAGTGGCACACACCATCACATTCTCAAAACTTAATCCGACATTCACACCCAAGAATAAAGAAAAATCCTAAACCTCGGGTATGGTCAATATCGACAAAGTGGCTCACTCGTGAATCAAAACGTTCTTTGCATTCCCTCTCCTCCTGAAGGGAATGGGAACCTGTCAGGTTTCTGATACTCAGACATCAGCTCTCCACGGGAAGGAGATGGGTTGTGGCGGGTCTGTGTGATGGTGAGAGAACTCATCACAGCGAGTCTGGTGCCATCGTGAACCTCTGTCCAGCCATGAACGTTCTACCCCATTCCTGGGCTGGCGTCTCATGCAGGAACGCCCGCTATCTACCTCTGTTTCTAGTTCAGAGTGGAGGCTGATGGGAGGGAGGGTGGGGAAGGGGAGGCAAATGGGGGGAATCTCTTCGCTGTGCCTGAGATGGGACAAGGAGTCCCCCAGACCTTAGTTCACACAGAGTGGAGAATGAATTCACCAGCGGGTGAAGCAAACTATGCCTGAAGTCTTTATCTGTTCAGTGATGGAGTCCCAATCAGACCCCAGCCTTGTATAACTGCTCAGTAATAAGGTCACAGAATAGAATCATGGAACCCTTGTTGTGCAGAAGGAGGCCATTCGGCCCATCGAGTCTGTACTGACCACAACCCACCCAGGCCCTTTTCCCACCCAAACTCATTTACCCTGCTGTCCCCCTGACATGAGGGTTAATTGGCCAATCAACCTAACCCGCACATCTTTGGACTGTGGGAGGAAACTGGAGCACCCGGAGGAAACCCAGGCAGACACTGGGAGAACGTGCAAACTTTGCACAGACAGACAGTCACCTGAAGCTGGAGTTGAACCCGGGTGTCTGGCGCTGTGTGACAGCAGTGCTAACCACTGTGCCACCGTGCCTCCCCAAACAGATATCAGCATTGTATAACTCTAATCAAATCAACCTTTCCAAACTGAGGCAAGGAGAAATTTCACCCAGAGGGTGGCTAATGTGTGAATTCACTCCCACAGCAAATAGTCGAGGCCAGAACATTGTGTGATTTCAAGAATAAATTAGATCAAGCTCTTGGGGCTAAAGGGATCGAGGGGTATGGGGGGGAAGGTGGGGGGGGGGGGGTGTTCAGGATATTGAATTAGATGATCAGCCATGATCATTGTGAGTGGTGGAGCAGGCTCAATGGGGCGAGGTCGATAGATACTTGTTAGGCACTTGAATCAAAGGTTATGGGGTTTGGTGATTTTATTGAATGGTGGACTAGGCCCAAGGAGCTGAATGTTTAACTCATGCTCCTATTTCATATTGATGTGTTTGTCTCAATGTTCTTTCTGAGATCTTGCTGCACAGTCTCGCTGCTTGTACGTTACAACAGTTCAATGATACAGCAGTGGCTGCAAAGAGCTTGGAAATGTCCTGAAGGGTGAAAGGCGCCATGTAAATGCAAGTTCCTTCCTATCACTGATGACATCGCTGGTCAAAGCATTAGTCCCTTAGAAGAGTTTCTCACACAGGAAGATCCCATCCGGCTGTGTCTGTCGGGTACGAGGGGGTTCCTCCAAGACAAAGGATGATTTTTAAAAACTCGCAGCTATTGTTGTAGCTTGAACGAAAAATGAGAAACAAGTTTGTCATCGCTTCAACGTAACCCTGCTTTGTTCTGCAAACATTTTCTTTCTGCTGCTGAGCGATGCAGTGAAGGAGGCCCCAGAGGTTTCACTTTACATTCCAATAGTTGTGGCAACAATTAATGTCGAATTTTGACTATAAAATCTGGTCCAGACTTGCTCATAACCTCCTCCCAAAGAGAGCTGAACTGAGATACTCATAGGTCAGGGCAAAAACCACCTAAAAACTCCACCAAAAGGCAGGAAAAAAATGAAACTACCCTGTGGATGATGATATAGGAACAGGCCATTCAACCCAATGGGTTCATGCCAGTGTTTATATTCCACATGAACCTCCTCCGATATCACCCTATTGACACATTAACATTATATAGTCAGAACTTTCTCCACCCTCCCAATGGGGGGATCTCCCACTCTATAAGATACAGGAACAGAATTAGTGCCATTCCGCCCATTTTGTCTGCTCTGCCATCCAATCATAGCTGATAAGTTTCTCAACCCCATGTTTCCGCTTTTTTCCCATAACCCTTCATCCCTTTACCAATCAGGAACCCGATCTATCTCTGTCTGAAAGACACTCAGTGACCTGCCCTCCACAGCCTTCTGCGGCAATTCACCTACTCTCTGGCTGAAGAAATTCCTCCTCATCTCCATTCTAAGGGTTGTCCCTTTACTCTGAGGCTGTGCCCTCGGATCCTAGTCTCTCCTCCTAATGGAAACATCTTACTAACGTCCACTCAATCTAGGCCTTTCAGTACTCTCTAAGTTTCGGTGAGATTCCCCTCAACATTTAGTCCATGAAAAGATCATCCACGATCTTACTGAATGGCGGAGCTTCCTCCTGCCCTTAGTTCTTATGTAATCTTCATCAAGTACAGACCCAGTCTCCTCAGACACTCCTCATACATCAAGCTTTTCATCTTGCGATCCCGGATGCCGCAAAGCTCAACGGACATTTGAATGCCTCATCGGATCATCTGTGGGAAAACCTGCCATGCAATGCTGGAAACTCCGGGTTTATACATTCCTGTAGCGCCTTAATGGCACCTTGTGCGTCACAGGGGTATCGTGACACAAAATCTGAATCACGTGAGGGGAATGTTAGAGCAGGTGACCAAAAGCTTGGTCAAAGAGTTGGGTTTTAAGGAACATTTCAAGGGAACACTGGGAGGTGGAGAGGGAATTCCTGAGATCCCAGGGCTCTGTTTCTCTCTGCACAGATGCTGACTGACCTGCTGAGTGTTTGCAGCATTTTCTGTTCTTACTCCACCCTTGAAAACACGGCCACTCAACCATGGAAAGATTAAACATCAGAGTGAAATAAGCATTGATATCTTCAAAGGTTTGGATCAGATTACAGAGATAAGGCCTGGTATTCTACAGCGTCGCTTGGGCAAGACTTATAAAACCCCGCCTGAGGCCAACAGAGAATTCTGTTCTGGCCGTGTGTGGCGGTAAGATTCCGGCCCAGAGTTGGGGGGAATGGGGGAGTTCATGGTGGGATTTAATGGATTCAACAAAGACAAGTTAAAAACACGTTCTGATGAAAGTTCACCTCAGCCTGAAACAGAGTGGCAGAAATCTTCTGGTCCCACCAGCAGTGATGGGTGAAACTGCGAGGTCTAAGCTCAGACTCCAGACTGGAAGAATAAAGTCATAGAGTCAGAGAGGTTTACAGCATGGAAACAGGCCCTTCAGCCCAATTTGTCCATGCTAGCCAGTTTTTATCACTAAGCTCGTCCCAATTGCCTGCCCATATCCCTCTATACCCATCGTACCCATGTAACTATCTAAATGCTTTTTAAAAGACAATATTGTACCCGCCTCTACTACTGCCTCTGGCAGCTTGTTCCAGACACTCACCATCCTCTGTGTGAAAAAAACTGCCCCTCTGGACACTTTTGTATCTCTCCCCTCTCACCTTAAACCTGTGCCCTCTAGTTTTAGACTCCCCTGCCTTTGGGAAAAGATATTGACTATCGAGCTGATCTGTGCCCCTCATTATTTTATAGGCCTCTATAAGATCACCCCTCAGCCTCCTACACACCAGAGAAAAAAGTCCCAGTCTATCCAGCCTGTCTTTGTAATTCCAACCATTAACTCTGTATCTCTCTCTCTACGGAAACTACCCGATCTAATGGGTATTTCCAGCAGTTTAATTCTATTCCAGGATGAATATTTCATTCTGTTCCTCTTCCCTCACATGTTAATCTATCTTCCGCTAAAACGTCTGTGCTTGTTGCCTTGAACACTCCTTGTGGTGTCCAGTTCCTCATTCAGTTCATTTATCTGAGTTATTTTGGGGAGATGCAATTCTCAAATTCCTTCCCCTTTTTCTCCCCCGAGCTTTGTACTGTCAGTGTTTCTGGTTGTGTGACATTTTCAGTGAGAAAGAGACAGTGTGTCACCTTCAGGCAAATCCTCCAATTCTAGATCTGTAGCCATACCGTGAAGAAGAGGGGGAAATGCAGCTCCTTAATTGCTCAATGCAAATTGTGCACAGCAAGATCCCATGAATAACAGAGAGATAAATGACCGGGTAATCTGTTTCGGTGCTATTGGCTCAGTGATAACTGCTGGCCACAGCCCTGGGGGAATCCCCCCTGTTCCGAAAGCTTGTGGCATTTGCTACAAATACACCTGTTGGACTTGAAGCTGGTGCTGTGAGACTTCTTCCTTCTTTACACCCACCAGTAAAGGATATAATCAAAAGATTGCACAGGGGAGATACCAGTGTGTTTACACATCAGTGTGAAAAATATCAAAGTGAAAATGCCAGTCTGTGACATGGTTGTATTTGGAGATTAAGATATCTGTGACTCATCCCATGAGGTCCATGGGGAATCGCTGGCTGTTCTTCCTCTGGGCCACATTGGGTATGAGTTCCCCTGATAACAGGCCTGCCTGACCTCATTATCTGAGCCTTTTCTAAGGCACGCCCAAGACTGGGCCTGCTGAACTGGAGTCCCAGGCAGGGACTAGCGAGTGGACACCACGGTATCGGTTTTACTTTGCCTTCTGTAACAATCTATGTTCCTATTCAGTCAGACTTCCTCAGTCATTATATTGGGCCAGATTCTCCAACCTCACTTGCAACCCAGATTCTCCAGTCCTGCTGCCGCGAGTGAAGATTTGGCTGAGTGCCAAGTTCCTCATTTCTGCTGGCAGTAACGGCGGGGCGCGCACAGCTGGAGAATTCTGGCCAATGCCATTGCGACACGCTGGGCACATGATCACTGGGTTATTGAACCCTATTCTGGCTGCAGAGACAATCTCTCAAGTAGATTCCAGACACAGAGAGCATTGTCCCTATTGTAAAGCAATATTTGTGAATGTTTAAGTTGTTGCAGAGAATATTCAAATGTCCAATTATGTCAATAGCATTCATTAATTAACAGAGAAGGAAAGGCTTTCATGGAATGTCCAATTATCTTTTCTGTTCTGTGCAGTTCTCTCTGTAGTAATTCCCTCTTTTATAATGCAGTTTTTGATCCAAGTAATTTCTTGAAAGCCCTTCATCTTGGTACTTGAGTGGGTATGATATGGCTTGCTCCAGAATATCACAATACAATACCCCCCACTATTATCGGTTTGAACCCCTCTCCTCAATGGGACTATTCACTGCAATGTGTGCTAACATGCTCCTAAATCGCACATCCCCCTGGACTGCTTTCGCTATTGGCTAGCAGCTGGAGCACAGTGTTGGGGGGGCACAGCAGTGTCTGAGTCGGGGGATGTGAGCCCTATTCCTCACTCTGGGTCTATCTGTCTACGCAGTAAAAGTCTGTAATCTCTAAACTGTCTGTGCTATATATGCTCTATCTGAGGTCAGAACTCTCCATTCACCTGACGAAGAGGCAGTCCCCTCGAAAGCTTGTGAGAATATTATCAAATAAATCGGTTGGACTAAAACCTGGTGTTGTCAGACCTTTTACTGTGTTTATCCCAGTCCAACGCTGGCATACCCACATCATGTCTATCCAGAAAGTCCCAGTGCTGTTTGCAGCGAGTTCAGCCTTTCAGCCTCTCCCTCAGTTGGGTGTGAAAGAATGCATCAAACTATTGAGTTCTGTTCTGTGTCCTGGCCAATACATGTCCCTCAATCACTACAAGAGATTATCCGATCATGGTCACATTGCTGTGCACAAATTAGCAAACTGTGTCTCTGACATAACAGCAGTGATTACATTTCAAAAGGATTTCGTTCTCTGTAAGGCACATTGAGTCCTCCCGAGGTTAGGGTGGCACAGTGGCACAGTAGTTAGCACTGCTGCCTCACAGCGCCAGGGACCCAGGTTCGATTCCCGGCTTGGGTCACCGTCTGTGCAGAGTCTGCACATTCTGCCCGTGTCTGCGTGGGTTTCCTCTGGGTGCTCCGGTTTCCTCCCACAGTCTGAAAGGTGTGCGGGTTAGGGTGCATTGCCTGTGCTAAATTCTCGCCCCTCTGCTGAGATGAAAAACCCTCAATGAGTTGGAAGAACAGTACCTCACCTTTCAATGAGACACTGCAGACTTCTCGATTCAACAGTTTTAGATCATAAATTCCACCCCCATTTTTGGACAGCAGTTGTTGGTGATAGTTCTGCATTTATACCTCCTCTTTGGTCATTTACTTGTCCCTTTATAAAGCATAAGAATTAGGAGCAGGGGATAGGCCATTCAGCCCTCAAACCTGCTCTGCCATTCAATACTATCATGGCTGATCTCAGTTTGACCTCATCTCCATGTTCCTGCCCCCTCCATATTATCCTTCATCCCCTTTTACTCTGCACCGTCATCCCTTTTGTGCAGGTTGGGTGGATTGGCCATGATGAGTTGCCACTTAGTATTAGGGATTAGTGGGGTAAGTATGTGGGGGTTATGGGGATAGAACCTGGGTGGGATTGTGGTCAGTGCAGACACGATGGGCCAAACAACCTTCTGTACTGTAGGGATTCTACCATTAAATTCTCCTGCTTTCTGTCCTATCATAAACCTTCCCTGCTGTTCTTTCCCTGACTCTGTACTCGGTTTCATTTCCCCAACACTGACGAAAGACCATTGATATAAAACGTTAACTCTCCTTCTCTCCCCACAGACAGTAATGAGATCTGAAGGTGCTGTCACAGGAACTTTGGTGAGCTGTTGCAATGCACCATATAGATGGTACATACGTATTGGTAGTGGATGGGATGCCAATCAAGCGGGCTGCTGGATGGCACTGAGCTTCTTGAGTGTTGCTGGAGACTGTTCTATCACATTCCTGGCTCATGCCCTGTAGATGGCGAACATCTAGAAATTTCTTCACCCAGAGAGTGGTGAATGTGTGGGACTCACAGAAAATGTTGTCTGATTTCAAGAAGAAACTCCATGGAGCGAAAGGGATCAAAGGACAAGGGGGAAAGGTGGGATCAAAATGAATGGTGGAGCAGGCTCGAAGGGCTGAATGGCCTAACCTGCTTCTGTTTTCTGTGAACAGGCTTTGGGGAGTCAGGAGGTGAGTTACTGACCACAGGATTTCCAGCCTCTGGCCCGCTCCTGTAGCTGCAGTAATGGCGTGGCAAGTCCCGTTCACTTTCTAATCAATGAAAATCACTGGATTATTGATATTTCAGCACATTAGCTGTTGTTAATTTTTAAAATATGCTTCGTCATTATCATCGTGGGAAACTCATGCAGACACGGGGAGAATGTGCAGACTCCGCACAGACACTGACCCAAGGCAGGAATTGAACCCGGGTCCCTGGCGTCGTGAGGCAGCAGCACTAACCTCTGTACCATCCTGCTGCCCATTTCTGTCTCATTTTCTGAAAATAACAGAAACAAGATTGTGTCACAGGGTCCCAGAATCCTCTACCCTGCTCTAACTTTGCTCACTGTGAACAACAGGGAGATCGATCTCCATCTCAAAGCTTCATTTCTTTGTATTTACCAACAGAGGTCCTTGGCCAGAGGCTGCATCTTAAATTCACAAACATTTCCCAAGTGTGCGAGTCTTAGTTTGGTCCCAGAACCACGAGGGGGTAAGGACAGAGTATTTCACTGAGCTCAATGGAACAAACCACCAGTTGGTGGTTTACCAGCTGGTGCCAGGCTGCCATCCAATTAGTGGTCAGGCCGTTACAACACCTTCTCCCATGAGGGGCCCAGAATAGAACAAAGAACAACACAGCACGGGAAACAGGCCCTTCGGCCCAACGAGCCCGCGCCGCCGTCCCATGGTCAGTGACCTATTCATGATTTTAGTCTATGCCTAATGTGTGAGGATCAGGGAGGTCCAATATAGGGACAATTTGTTACCCAATCAATCAGCCTAAAAGCACATTTTTGGAATGTGGGAGGAAACCGGAGCACCCGGAGGAAACCCACGCAACCACGGGGAGAACGCGCAAACTTCCACGGACACAGGCCCAAATCCATGTGTCCGCACAGCAACAGAGATAGTCTCTGAGCTGTCATGTTGCCCTCGAGATGGTCCAGTTTACGCACACCAACGACATGAAGCAGTAGGCAACTCCCGAAGCAACATCCAAGAGCAGCCCACCACAACCTGCCGCCCGCATGCCCCTTGCTGGACTTAAATGCCTGTGGATAAAAAATTCATTATTAAAAGACTCTATATCCCTGAGGCTAAAACTCTCACACCAGCCAAGTAATGGAGCCAGCACCCACTATCTCACACCAATGAGCAAAGTGTGAGCGTGGGGGGGGGGGCAGTGGATCTCTGTGCCAGATCTGGGCTTGCCAAAGGACAGGTTGGCACAGGGAGTGGAAAACTGGAAGAGGAGATTACAATAAACAGTTTGTGTGACTTTATTCTGTGAAGGAGTGGGTGTGAGCTGGCAATCACAAAACCTCAACTAGTGTTCCACCGAGACCTGTTATTCAGGAACTGTCACGATCGAGTGATTGGGACTGTCACTTCAATCCTTAAATTTCCCTGTCAGAAGGACTGTAATTATTTCTGACACTGGTCTCCTGGTGATGTGGATTGTGTTTTATACCAGGGGAATCGGTAAGTCTCCAGTTTCTGGTTTGGTGTCTGCTTCCGCACCGTGACTCAGTGACGTCTCCGAGTGCGGCCTGCAGTCGGTGGACACCAGTGTCCAATCCATAACCAATTCCTTCCCAGCTCCAGATGCCGAAGAGGAAGATTTGTGTGTGAGCAGAGCTGCTAAATGGATGGCATGTGGATGGAATTCCAATTCTAACAAGGCAGCGAGAGAGGATTCCTTGAGTTTCCCAACAGTAAAGCAGCTGGAGTACTGTGTGCAGTTTTGGGCGCTGCACCTGCGCAAGGATATTTTGGCCTTGGAGGGAGTGCAGAGGAGGGTTCACTAGGCTGATACCGGAGATGAGGGGGTTGGACTATGAAGAGAGACTAAATAGACTGGGTCTGTACTCGTTGGAGTTTAGAAGGATGAGGGGGGATCTTATAGAGACGTATAAGATAATGAAGGGGATGGATAGGGTAGAGGTAGAGAGATTCTTCCTGCTCAGAAAGGACAGTAGGACTAGGGGGCACAGCCTCAAGATAAGGGGGGGGCAGTTTAGAACGGAATTGAGGAGGAACTTCTTCACTCAAAGGGTGGTGAATCTCTGAAATTCTCTGCCCGTTGAAGTGGTGGAGGCTACCTCGCTAAATATATTTAAGTCACGGGTAGATAGGTTTCTGATAGACAAGGGAATTAAGGGTTATGGGGAGAAAGCGGGAAAGTGGAACTGATCCACTTCAGATCAGCCATGATCTTATTGAATGGTGGGGCAGGCTCGAAGGGCTAGATGGCCTACTCCTGCTCCTATTTCTTATGTTCTTCAGCGGAATGTGAGGGCAAGCTAAAGGGGAGGGCATTCCTGTGAGGGAGGGAAGAGGTGCTGCTGCCCCTTGTGAAAGGAAGAGTGAAGTGCAGGTCGAAATCTCCAAAATGCTTCATTTCGGGAAAACCTGAAAACCAGAATATTGAACAATTTGGAGACACCGAGATCTTTGATGAGAATCTGGGACGGTGCCGGCAAGACAGGACATCTCGTCACCCAACGAATACCATTCCCCATCCGGTCTGGGCTGCGACAGACATGAGGCCCACAGTGATGGTTCTGCCGTACATTTCCTGTTTCTTCATGGAGAAAATACGGCCAGGGATTCACCGGGCACTAGTCTGCTTTCACACACATTCCCATGTTATCTTTCCCTATATTACCGACTTCCACTCCATACTTTAGTATTTATAAACTGACCATAAGGCTGCGAAGGATGAACTTCTGAGGGACACCTGACCCCTGTTGTGGACGGAAACCAATCCCCCCCCCCCCCCCCCCCCTCCCCCCTCAGGAGGGGAATAAAGCAACTTTCAAACTAGTGTTAAATCAGGTGTGCTGGTCAGGCTGTCATCAACTGAACTGGTTATTCGAACACAGAGATACCAGCTGCCTCCAGGCCTCACCGTGTTAAAAAGATCACAGGACATGTAACCAAAAACCCACCCATTATTTTGACAAAGAACTCTGGACTTCTCTCTGCAAGTCACATGACGAGGGAACTGTTTTGGTTGTTCGCTGAAATCAGCAGGAAGTTGACAGAGAGAGAGACTTCCATCAAAACATATCGAATTATCTGTCAACCATCAATCTGCCAAGGTAATTAATTGCAAATATCTTGTAAATGGGACATTTCAACAGAGGGAGAGCCCCCCCAACCAGTTCCAGGTAAAGTTCACCTGAAACTACGGTGAGGGGGGCTAGGTATAAGACTAATATTAGAGGGCAGTTTTTCACACAAAGGGTAGTGGGGATGTGGAATGCACTGCTGAGTAAGGTGGTGGAAGCAGGCACGCTAGGGTTGTTCAAGAGTCACTTGGACAGCCACATGAGCGGTCTACATATAGGGGGATATAGCAGGCCTTACTAAACATTGTAGGCTTGGGATTCCGTTTTTGCCTCAGGGATGTTACAGTCTTTGCCTGTTTAATAATGAATTTTTTGTCTCCACAGGCATTTAAGTCCACCTTGTTGACCAGCAAGGGACATGCATGTGGCAGGTTGTGGTGGGCTGCTCTTGGATGTTGCTTCGGGAGTTGCCTATTGCTTCATGTTGTTGGTGTGCTTAAACTGGACCATCTCGAGGGCAACATGACAGCTCAGAGACTATCTCTGTTGCTGTGCGGACACATGGATTTGGGCCTGTGTCCGTGGGAGTTTGCGCGTTCTCCCTGTGGTTGCGTGGGTTTCCTCCGGGTGCTCCGATTTCCTCCCACATCCCAAAGATGTGCTTTTAGGCTGATTGATTGGGTAACAAATTGTCCCTATATTGGACCTCCCTGATCCTCGCACATTAGGCGTAGACTAAAATCATGAATAGGTCACTGAGACAACGGGATGGCGGCGCGGGCTCGTTGGGCCGAAGGGCCTGTTTCCCGTGCTGTGTTGTTCTTTGTTCTTTGTTTGTTCTTGAAAAACAAACCTCCTTGAAATTTGACTACAATATACCTCACAGCCTGCCGATAATCCTTTGCTTTGCAAGAGCTTCGCTTCAACTATGGAGCATCAAATGTATCAAAGAAACTACAGGCCTGCTACAAAACAGATTGAGGCAAAAACAAACTGTAAGAGATTTTCACAGTACTTTCATTGCAGTGTTAATGTAAGCCTACTTGTGACACTAATAAATAAACATATATTACCCTAATCAGTATCTAATCATTGTGTGTGAAAGTGTGAGACAAGTGAGTGCAGCAATGCATCATTTCGGGATATGTCTACGATAACAAATTACCTTCTTTCTTTTTAAACTCATAAAAGCTTGCTGCTGAATTACTGAATTGGAACACACTCCAGGGGTAAGAAAACACACACCTTTACAATTAAACTTACTGATCATGGGCAGCAAAAGAGAACACAAACGTTCTGTCTGTGGCAACGCTGACAAACCTTCCCAGACCTCATTCTAGGAGATGTCTGTACCACAGGGATGGATCAGCTAGGAATCAGATCAGTACCAACTGAAAAGTTACTGGACGCGGTTAAATTAATAGAAAGATAAATCAATTCTAATCCCATTTGATTAACCCTTTCTTGTGGCTATTTTGTTTCCATCTAATTTTGGATTCAGTGGCCACCACTGATCTTATTCATGGCTTGTGTCCTCACTGATACACCTTCCTTCATAGTAATCATAAGATAGTGAGCAGACTTCCAACAATACATAAAGGGCAAAAGAGTAACAGGGGAGAGAGTAGGGCCTCTTAAGGATCAACAAGGTCATCTATGTGCGGATCCACAAGAGATGGGTGAGATCCTAAATGAATATTTCTCATTGGTATTCAGTGTTGAGAAAAGCATGGATGTTAGAGAACTTGGGGGAATAAATGGTGATGTCTTGAGAAATGTACATATTATAGAGAAAGAGGTGCTGGAAGTTTAAAGGACATCAAGGTAGATAAATCCCCGGGACCTGATGAGGTGTTTCCCAGGACATTGTGGGAGGGTGGGGAGGAAATTGCGGGAGCCCTGGCCGAGTTATTTGAATCATCGATAGTCACAGGTGAGGTGCCTGAAGATGGGAGAGTGGCAAATGTTGTGCCTTTGTTTAAAAAGGGCTGCAGGGAAAAGCCTGGGAACTACAGGCCAGTGAGCCTCACATCTGCGGTGGGTAAATTGTTGGAAGGTATTTTGAGAGACAGGATCTACAGGCATTTAGAGACGCAAGGACTGATCAGGGACAGTCAGCATGACTTTGTGAGTGGAAAATCATGTCTCACAAATTTAACTGAGTTTTTGAAGGGGTAACCAAGAAGGTAGATGAGGGCAGTGCTGTTGATGTTGTCTACATGGACTTTAGCAAGGCCTTTGACAAGGTACCACATGGTAGGTTGTTGCATAAGGTTAAATCTCACGGGATCCAGGGTGAGGTATCGAAATGGATCCAAAATTGACTTCTTGGCAGAAGCCAGAGGGTGGTTGTAGAGAATTGTTTTTCAAACTGGAGGCCTGTGCCCAGCGGTGTGCCTCAGGGATCAGTGCTGGGCCCACTGTTATTTGTCATTTATATTAATGATTTGGATGAGAATATAGGAGGCATGGTTAGTAAGTTTGCAGATGACACCAAGATTGGTGACATAGAGGACAGTGAAGAAAGTTATCTCCAATTGTAACAGGATCTTGATCAATTGGGCCAGTGGGCTGACAAATGGCAGATGGAGTTTAATTTAGACAAATGCGAGGTGATGCATTTTGTAGATTGAACCAGGGCAGGATTTACTCAGTTAATGGTAGGGTGTTGGGGAGAGTTACTGAACAAAGAGATCTAGGGGTACAGGTTCATAGCTCCTTGAAAGTGGAGTCACAGGTGGACAGAGTGGTGAAGAAGGCATTCAGCATGATTGGTTTCATTGGTCAGAATATTGAATACAGGAGTTGGGATATCTTGTTGAAGTTGTACAAGACATTGGTAAGGCCACACTTGGAATACAGTGTGCAATTCTGCTCACCCTATTACAGAAAGGATATTATTAAACTAGAAAGAGTTCAGAAAAGATTTACTAGGATGCTACTGGAACTTGATGGTTTGAGTTATAAGGAGAGGCTGAATAGACTGGGATTTTTTTCTCTGGAGCTTAGGAGGTTGAGGGGTGATCTTATCGAAGTCTATAACATAATGAGGGGCATAGACAAGATAGATAGTCAATATCTTTTCCCAAAGGTAGGGGAGTCTAAAACTAGAGGGCATAGGTTTAACGTGAGAAGGGAGAGATACAAAAGTGTCCAGAGGGACAATTTTTTCACACAGAGGGTGGTGTCTGGAACGAGCTGCCAGAGGTAGTAGTAGAGGTGGGTACAATTTTGTCTTTTAAAAAGCATTTAGATGGTTATATGGGTACGATGGGTACAGAGGGGTATTCGCCAAATGTAGGCAACTGGGATTAGTTTAGGGGTTTTAAAAAAAGAGGGCAGCATGGACAAGTTGGGCCAAAGGGCCTGTTTCTATGCTGTAAACCTCTCTGACTCAGGGGTCCCAGGGGTACTGAGGCCAATCCATGCTCCTGCTCAGGCTGAGAGCAATGGACATTACAGAGCACGTATTGAATGTGTGACTATCATAGACTATCCTCGAATCCACAGCACGGAGACAGGCCCTTCGGCCCAAACTGGTCCATGCCAACCAAAATGCCCATTTAAACTAACCCCATTGGCCTGCATTTGGCCCATATCACTCTAAACCTTTCCTATCCATGTATCTGTCCAAATACCTTTTAAATGTCCTGCCTCAACAACTTCCTCCAGCAGCTCAGTCCACATACATATCATTCCCATTAATTCTTTCCCCTCTTAACTTAAACTGATGTGCTCTGGTTGTCACTTCCCCAACCCTGAAAAAAAAACTGAGTGCATTCACCCTATCCATATCTCTCATGATGTTATACATCTCTGTAAGATCACTCCTCAGTCTCCTACGCTCCAAAGAAAAATGTTCTTCCCTGTCCAATCCCTCCCTATAACTCAGTCCCTTGAGTTCTGGCAACATCCTTGTGAATCTCTTGTGCATTCTCTCCAGTTTAACAACATCTTTCCTGTAGCTAAAACTGAACACAATACTCTGGGTGTGGTCTCACCAACATCCTGTATAACTGCAACATAATTTCCCAACTCCAATACTCAATACCTTGGCTGATGAAGGTCAGCATGCCACAAGCCTTCTTCATTGCCCTATCTACCTGTGACTCTACCTTTAGAGAACTCTGCACCTGAACTCCCAGGTCCCTCTGTTCCACGATACTCCCAAAGGTCCTACCATTCATTTGCAAGGCAGCTCAATCTTTTCCACATGATTTGTCTTCGCAGAATATTACCCATCCGATGGCAAGTCAAAATACCAGACACTGAAGTTGTCTCTAGAGCAAGTCTACCATCAGTCCACACACTGCTGATGAGAGCCCAGACCTGGTGAGTAGGTCATGTCATTCGTATGTCAGACGAGCTCATAGCCAAGCAGCTCCTTTTTGGGGAACTCTGCTGGAAGACGCTCACATGGAGGGCAGAAGAAATGTTTCAAAGACACACTCAAAGCCTCCCTGAAGTCACTTGACATTGACACAACCACCTGGGAAACGCTGGCACAAAACTGCCCTACCTGGCGCTGCCTCATCCACAAAGCTGAAGCACAACTTGAGCGCGAGCTGCGCAAGTCCAGAGCCACCAGCACAACAACTAGAGTGTCTATACAAGTCTGTCCAATATGTGGCAGGACATTCCGTGTCCGAATTCTGATCAGTCATCTTCGGACACACCGCAACCAGCTTCAAAATGACTAATGGTGTCGACGTCCTCATCGATGACAATGGACGAACAACAACCATTCACCATGAAAGCACTACCTTGATTTGACTTTCCAAAATGCAACACCTCACATTTATCTGTATTGAACTCCATTTACCATTTCTTGGTTCACTTCCCCAGCTGATCAAGATGCTGTTGCAATTTATGATAACCTTCCTCACTGCCTGTAATACCACCTATTTTAGTGTCAACTGCAAACTTACAGATCATTCCTTGAACATTCTTATCCAAATTATTGATACAGATAACAAACAACAACAGAGCCCAGCGCTGACCATCAAATAACAGTATAGCACAGGACTAGGCCCTTCACTAAGCATGTTGTATCATGTTGTCCAGGTGCAAACGCACACCTGTATCTTTCTGTTCCCTGTCTGTTCATGTGTTTATCCAGATAAGTCTTAAATGTCACTGATGTAGCTGCCTCATCCCTCATTGTCCGTGCATTCCAGGCCCCCACCATCCTCTGTGTAAAAAGCTTCCCCCGCACGTCTCCGCTGAACCTCTTCCCCCTTATCTTGAACTTCTGCCCCCTGTAATTGTCATTTCTGCCCTGGGAAAAAGTTTCCAAATGTTCACCCTTTCCACACCCCTCACAATTTTATAAACTTCTATCAGGTCATCCCTCAGCCTCTGTCTTTCCAGGAAGAACAACTCCAGTTTATTCAGTCTCTCTCACACGCAAACACACACATGCACACATGCAAACACACACATAAACACAAATACAAACACACACAAATACAACACACACATACACATGTACACACATGCATATATACAAACACATACAACATATACACACACACACACAAACGTGTACACACTGCTACAATTTGCTCAATATTATATATATAAAAGTGTATTGACAAAAATCTTGAGAAAACACAGCTCAGAGGGAGTTCTATGAACAGTTTATCCGCCAACTTTAAATTCCAAACTTTCACTTTCCTGGCACAACTATCGTTTTTAAACCTTCCATTACCTGAATAGTGGAGACAGCCCCAGTGACTACAGATCTTCAATAATCTTCATTACATACAGCTCTGAGATCCTCCAGTCAGACTCAGCCTTGTGGAAATGAATCAATTTTCTCCTCTGAGCCCAGTGTTAATCCATGGAGTGCTCACCGCCTCGGAACTGGGACAGTAACAAGAAGATTTTAACTGACGCTCTCTGATCAGCAGCATTGACCCTTCCAGGAAGTCAGTCAGTTCACAGTTAGAGAGTTCAGTTCCTGTCTAACTGTTCACTAGTTCTGATTAATTAGTCACACTTCTCTTTTTCAGCAGAGAGTAAGTTACATAAGTTTCCAATCCCGCCCTCTGTGAAAAGCGAACAGTAGAAGATGAACAAATCATTCCGCAGAATTTCTCTTCTGGTCAAAGTTTAACAATTTAATTGCCTGTTCAGTTCCTTGCCTGATTCAGGTTCCAGTGCCAGCAGTCAGCAAGGTAACTTTCCCCCGAATCGAGTGTCCCGACTCAATCAGAATCTGAAAGAAAAGAATTTGCATTTTTAGAGCATTTCACAGCCTCAGGCGGTGACAAAGTGCTTCCCACTCACTGCCATCTTTTAGGAATGTGGTTTCTGTTTTAAAGTAGATTTTAATGTTCAAATCCCACACTCTGATTTATGTGTTTACTGATTGGGTAACTATTCGGGGTCAGTAACCTTTTCCAGTGGATCTCATTTTCATCACACACAAACCTATGGGCATATCCACAAGAGATGATCACTTACCCTGAAACCAGGGAAGGCCATTCAGCCCCTTGTACTGTTTTGCCATTCAATGCAGTCACAGCTGACCTGTGACCTCATATATACTCACCTTCGACCTCACATTCCTTAATAGCTTTGGCTCACAAAATCTATTCATCTCAGTTAATGATGGAATCTGGAATCAGTTGCCATTTGCAAAGAGTTCCAACCTTCTACCATCCTCAGTGTGGAACGTGTTCCCTGGTTTCATTGCTGAATGAGTGACCACATGCCTAGTCGTGGAGTCCCTAACCAGGAGAATTAGTTTCTCTTTACATCCTGTTGTGTTTTTATTCCTATTGACTTGCAGAGCTATGCTGTGTCCTATGAGGAAAGGCTGAGGGACTTGAGGTTATTTTCATTGGAGAGAAGAAGGTTACGAGGTGACCTAATTGAGGCATACAAGATGATCAGAGGGTTAGATAGGGTGGACAGTGAGAGCCTTTTTCCTGGGATGGTGATGGCTGACACGAGGGGACATAGCTTTAAGTTAAGGGGTGGTAATTATAGGACGGATGTCAGAGGTAGGTTCTTTACTCAGAGGGTAGTAAGGGCGTGGAATGCCCTGCCTGCAGCAGTTGTGGACTCGCCAACTTTAAGGGCGTTCAAATGGTCAGTGGATAGGCATATGGATAACATTGGAATCATTAGGTTAGAGGGTCATTAGATTGGTCCCACTGGTCGGCGCAACATCGAGGGCCGAAGGGCCTGTACTGCGCTGGAATGTTCTATGTTCTATGTGTCAATGTGTACACCAGAAATGATGTAATACACCTGGTATAGGGAACAGAGAGCCATGGACGAGATCACAATTCATTACTGAAGCTCCATTCAATTGTAGCCAAAATCTGTTCTGCACATCACATCTCGATTACACAACTAAACTGGTGACAAGGACTAGGGACGTGGGTTTGCTAACCACTCAGAAAGAAAAAATTAACTAAAGAAAGGTCGGAATAAAAAGAAAACCAATCGACATAGTCACAAGGAGTTATCAGTTACCCTGAAACACAGGATCAGACATGATCATAATGAATGGTGGAGCAGGTTTGAAGGGCTGAATGGCCACCTCCTGCTCCTATCTTTTATGTTTCTATGTTAAAACTTCCACACATGTTAAGGAGACTAACAGGCTAGGTGGCTCAAGTAGGCAACACTGCAAGCAGATTATAGAACTGGCTGTGATAAATAAGAGCCCTAAACTTGATGTGTATGAACCTTGTGTGTAAGAAAATCGAGGTAACTGCTGGAAATACAGTTGCGAAGTGTGTACGGCAAACCTGCTTAAAATTGCTGGGAGTTCTCAGCATCGTGGGATCCTGTGATGAAATGGGGAGCTTATGGTGTCAGAGAGTGATTGGCAAGGGACAAAGGGGAGGGAGGTTGATGTTTAGCCTCCTCTGTAGTTTAGTGCAATCTGACAAACCTGGCACGAAAACATACAAACTGATTGTGGACATTCTGCCAGCACGTTTTTCATTGAAACCCCTGGTGATTGCAGAGTGCTTTAGATTCCATAAAAGAATTCAAGAGGGGGAGTCAATCGCACAATTTGTGGCTGTGCTTAAAAGATTTTCAGATTATTGTGAGTTTGGAGATGTGCTGAATGACACTATGCAGAACAGATTTGTTTGAACATAACATAAGAAATAGGAGCAGGAGTAGGCCATCCAGCCTTTCGAGCCTGCCCCGCCATTCAATAAAATCATGGCTGATCTGTCGTGGCTCTGTTCCACATTCCCGCCCTCTCCCCATAACCCTTAATCCCCTCGTTTATCAAGAACCCATCAACCCGTTTCTTATAAATATTTAGCGAGGCAGCCTCCACCACTTCAATGGGCAGAGAATTCCAGAGATTCACCACCCTTTGTGTGAAGAAGTTCCTCCTCAACTCTGTTCTAAACCGCCCCCCCTTTATCTTGAGGCTGTGCCCCCTCGCCCTAGTGTCCTTTCTGAGCGGGAAGAGTCTCTCCACCTCTATCCTATCCATTCCATTCATCATCTTATACGTCTCATAAGAACATAAGAACATAAGAAATAGGAGCAGGAGTAGGCCATCTGGCCCTTCGAGCCTGCCCCGCCATTCAATAAGATCATGGCTGATCTGTCGTGACTCAGCTCCACCTTCCCGCCCTCTCCCCATAACCCTTAATCCCTTCTCTTATCAAAAACCCATCAACCCGTTTCTTATAAATATTTAGCGAGGCAGCCTCCACCACTTCAATGGGCAGAGAATTCCAGAGATTCACCACCCTTTGTGTGAAGAAGTTCCTCCTCAACTCTGTTCTAAACCGCCCCCCCCTTTATCTTGAGGCTGTGCCCCCTAGTCCTACTGTCTTTTTTGAGCGGGAAGAGTCTCTCCACCTCTATCCTATCCATCCCATTCATCATCTTATACGTCTCAATGAGATCTCCCCTCATTCTTCTAAACTGTAACGAGTACAAGCCTAGTTTATTCAGCCTCTCCTCATAGCTCAATCCCCTCAACTCCGGTATCAGCTGAGTAAACCTCCTCTGCACTCCCTCCAGGGCCAAAATATCCTTGCGCAGGTGCGGCGCCCAAAACTGCACACAGTACTCCAGCTGCGGCCTCACCAATGCCCTATACAGCTGCAGCAAGACCTCCCTACTTTTATATTCAATCCCCCTCGCTATGAAGGCCAGCATCCCATTCGCCTTCCTGACCACCTGCTGCACCTGCAAGCTGGGTTTTTGCGACTCATGCACAAGGACCCCGAGGTCCCTCTGCACCGTCGCCTGCTGCAGTTTTTCGCCCCGTAAGTAATAGTCCTTCCTACCATTCCTCCTACCAAAGTGGACCACCTCACACTTGCCAACATTAAATTCCATTTGCCATTTCCTGGCCCGTTCGCCCAGCTTATCTAGATCCTTCTGCAGACTCTCCACACCCTCCGCACAATTTGCCTTTCCCCCAATCTTGGTGTCATCAGCAAATTTCGACACCCTGCACTCGGTTCCCTCCTCCAGATCATCTATATAAATGGTAAATAGCTGAGGCCCCAGCACCGACCCCTGGGGCACCCCACTAGTCACCAACCGCCAATCCGAATAGCATCCATTGACCCCCACTCTCTGCCTCCTATTTGACAACCAATCCTCTATCCACGCTAACACCCTACCCCCAATTCCATGTCCCCTGACCTTCTGCAATAACCTCTTGTGAGGTACCTTGTCAAACGCCTTCTGAAAATCCAGAAGGATTTGCCCTATCAAGCAATTCCCCTCAAGATGCCTCGCTATTTCCTCCTTAATGACGGTTTCTAACATTTTACCTACCACAGACGTTAAACTAATCGGCCTATAATTCCCCGCCTTTTGCCTGGCACCCTTCTTAAACAACGGCGTAACATTAGCCGTTTTCCAATCTTCCGGCACTTCCCCGGAATCCAGCGACATCTGGAAAATAACCACCAAGGCATCCACTATCACCTCCACCATTTCTTTCAGAACCCTCGGATGCATTCCATCCGGTCCTGGGGACTTGTCCACAATCAGCCCCTCCAGTCTGTCGAGCACCATCTCTCTAGTAACAGTAATGTCATTAAGACCCTCCATTCCTACCACCTTTCCATCGGTAACACCCGGCAAATTATTCACGTCCTCCTCCGTGAAGACAGAAACAAAAAAGTTATTCAAGACCTTAGCCATATCCCCATCCCCTACCACTAGCTCCCCTTTCTCATCCTCTAAAGGACCAACGTTCACCCTAGCCAGCCTCTTCCTTTTTATATATTTATAAAAACTCTTGCTATCCTTTTTTATATTAAGTGCTAGCCCAGCCTCATAGCTTCTCCTACCCTCCTTTATCAATTTCTTTGTCAATCTTTGTTGACATTTAAACCTTTCCCAATCCTCTTCTCGTCCACTGCTCTTAGCTACTCTAAACTCCTCCGCTTTTAATTTAACACTTTCCTTCACCTCCTTCGTTATCCACGGCTTATTACCTCTCCTCCTACTGTCCTTTTTAACCATTGGAATAAATTTCTGCTGAGCACCAAGAAAGATCTCCTTAAAGATCCTCCACTGCTCCTCAGCAGACCTACCTTCCAACGCGTTCCCCCAGTCCACATTCGCCAATTCTTCTCTCATCCTACCGTACTCCCCTCTATTCAAACAGAGGACACGTGTCTGGGAACTCACTTTCTCCTCCTCCATCTGCACCAGAAACTCCACCATACAATGATCACTCTCTCCAAGAGGATCCTTCACCACAAGGTCCCTAATTCTACCCACCTCATTACATAGCACCAGATCCAAGATAGCTCGCTCCCTCGTCGGCTCCAACACACACTGTTCAAGGAAATTATCCCGGCAGCATTCCAAGAACTCCTCCTCGAGCCCACTTCGTCCAACATGGGTCGACCAATGAGATCCCCCCTCATTCTTCTAAACTCTAACAAGTACAAACATCTCCTCATAGCTCAACCCCCTCAACTCCGGTATCAGCCTAGTAAACCTCCTCTGCACTCCCTCCAAGGCCAAAATATCCGCTCTGAAGCGACACAAAAAAATCTGTTAACTGAGAGTAATCTTACTATAAGGTCAGAAGACCGTATGAAATAGGAACAGGGGCAGCACAGTGGCACCATTAGTGGTACTGCTGCCTCACCAGGTACTGGGTTTGATTCTGGCCTCGGGTGTCTGCCTGTGTAGGGTTTACATGTTCTCCCTGTGTCTGTGTGGGTTTCCTCTGGGAGCTCTGGTTTCCTCCCACACTCCAAAGATGTGTGGGTTGGGTGGATTGGCCATGCTAAATTCACAGGGGTTACGGGGATAGGGGAGGCCATGGTTTTGGGTAGAAGGGGTGAAGTCAACATGATGGCCAATGGAAAATTAGGTCTCATAAAAGTTTTAAAGAAATAAGCTGTTATTTTTGATGGAGAATGAAGGAGTATAAAAGACATTACAGTCAAACTGAAAATAAAAAACGGAAGCCAAGTGAAATGTTTAAATTCAAGATCTGTACCATGTGCGATTAGTCTGAAAGTGGAGGTTGATTTGGAGCGACTGGTGAAGGCTGGAGATCTGAAACCTGTCAACATCAGTGAATGGACGATGTTTATTCCAGCCATCAAGGAAGATGGATCTGTGAGTGTCTGCACGGGCTTTAACACCACCATAAATCCAGTGTAATGTGCTGAACAGTGCCCATTGCCTCACATTGAAGACCTGGATGCCAACATTTCAGCAAAGTCCACCTGAGCCAGGCCTTCTTACATATCAATGTGGAATGTGGAGAAGTCACAGGAACATAGCCATTCAGCCCATCGAGTCTGTACTGACCACAATCTCACCCTATTCCCATAACTCCACACATTTACCCTGCTAATTCCCTGACACTAGGATCAATTGTCAACTTCTGACAATTGTGACCCATAAAGGCTTGTTCTGCTACTGAAGGTTGCTGTTTGGTATCACATCGAGCCCTGTCTTGTCTTGAAGGGCAATGAATCAGAGCCTGAGTGGACTGAGTGGGTCTAATGCTGTCTGGGTGACATCCTAGTCACTGGAGGAGACAAAGAGGGACATGAGTACAATGTGTACAATACTGGTCGCCACACTAGCAGAAGGATATGCATGCTTTGGAGAGGGTACAGAAGAGGTTTACCAGGGGTGTTGCCTGGTATGGAGGATACTAGCTATGAGAAGAGGTTGGAGAAACTCAGTTTGTTCTCACAGGAATCAGAGGTTGAGGGGGCGACTTGATAGAAGTCTACAAGATTATGAGAGGCATGGACAGAGTGGATAGTCAGGTGGTCTTTCCTAGGGTGGAAAAAGTAAGTACTAAGGGATATGGGTTTAAGATGCATGGGAAAAAGATTAGAGGAGGTGTGCAAGGCAAGTTTTTTACGCAGAGGGTGGTGAATGTCTGGAACGGGGATGGGGTGGGAGTTGGTACAATAGCGACATTTAAGGGGCAACGAGATGAATACATGAATAGGATGGGAATGGGGGATTGAATATAAAAGTAAGGAGGTCTTGCTGCAGCTGTATAGGGCATTGGTGAGGCCGCAGCTGGAGTACTGTGTGCAGTTTTGGGCGCCGCACCTGCGCAAAGATATTTTGGCCTTGGAAGGAGTGCAGAGGAGGTTTACTAGGCTGATACCGGAGTTGAGGGGGTTGAGCTATGAGGAGAGGCTGAATAAACTAGGCTTGTACTCGTTAGAGTTTAGAAGAATGAGGGGAGATCTCATTGAGACATATAAGATGATGAATGGGATGGATAGGATAGAGGTGGAGAGACTCTTCCCGCTCAAAAAAGACAGTAGGACTAGGGGGCACAGACTCAAGATAAAGGGGGGGCGGTTTAGAACGGAGTTGAGGAGGAACTTCTTCACTCAAAGGGTGGTGAATCTCTGGAATTCTCTGCCCGTTGAAGTGGTGGAGGCTGCCTCGCTAAATATTTTTAAGACGCGGGTTGATGGGTTTTTGATAAGAGAGGGGATTAAGGGTTATGGGGAGAGGGCGGGAAGGTGGAACTGAGCAGCGGCAGATCAGCCATGATCTTATTGAATGGCGGGGCAGGCTCGAAGGGCTAGATGGCCTACTCCTGCTCCTATTTCTTATGTTCTTATGTTCTTATGAATGGAAGGATACGGACACTGTAAGTGCGTATGGTTTTAGTTTAGGCAGGCGTCATGATCGGTGCAGGTTTGGAGGGCTGTACATTTCCTGTGCTGTATTTTTCTTTCTGCTTCGCTCTTTGTTGATCTTCAAAACTTGGATACTACCCTCCAGAGATTAAGTGTTGGCTGGGACTTGTCTCTGCTCTTTGGAATAGTGACCATGAGATCATTTATATCCTCCTGAGAGAGCAGAGGGACAGGAGCCTTGGTTTATTGTCTCATCTGTAAGTCGGTACTTCCAACAGTGCAGAGTGTTGTACACCCTGCGGAGTTAAACATTTATAATCAAACTTCTCTCTCCCCCAGAGCTACAGAACTGCTAAATCAGGGTCAGAGCGGAGCGCTCTGAGAAAGCACAGCTTGTCTTCAGCTTTTAGTGACTGCGTATTATCGACAAAACATGCTTGAGCAGGGAAATAAACGGCTGAAAGAATCCCAAGCTGAGTGATTAAAGTATGAGAAAAACAGGAATAGCTTTTCAGCAAACTGCTGCCAGGCAGCTGCAGCTGGGAAAACAATCCTTCTCTTTCCTGCCTTGCTGTCTGACCCAAGTTAAACTGTGATCTCCTTATAAATTTAATGGGTAGTGTGGTGTGAGTGTACCTTTAAGAGGTTTTTTAAAAATTATGGTCACAGCCTTGGTGATGTCAGGAGGAAAAATAAGCGGTGGGCAGGTCAGGTGACCAAAGCTTTTCAGCTTTCAGTTTCATTCTGACCGCAGGGTTAGAGGCAGTCTCAGAAGTCAGCTGGAAAAGAAATCCCTTTCTCTCTCTGATTTGCTTTGAAAATTTAATCAGTTAGCTGAAAGAAAGGCTTGTTGCCAGTGAAGAATTTGGTGCTTTGGTGTTTTGGGAAGCTTATCTGAACACAAACTGCTCTCTGTTTTCAAGATCATTTGAAATCAGCATTCAGCCCAGGGAACTGGATTCTGGTATGTGAGTATTGGTCTGTGCAGTGATAAATCTGTATAAAGGGTTGTGTTTATTGGATGTTAGTGTTGACTGGAACATCTGATATATATTGGTTAAGGATTATACATTATTATGGTTGTTTTGTTTCTGCTTGTGATTAATAAAAGTTATTGCTAATTTTCATTCCGTACATTCTATTCTTAAATAAACCTTGTTTGATAAAAGCTCCCTAGTGTATCATCTGAATCATACCTGAAGTGAAACATCTCATGATGCAGAACTTATAATCCATCAAACATTTGGAGTTTCTGACCTGAACCATAGCAGTAATTTAATGAACCTTGGCAGAAGTGTCTATGAATGATGTATGGTGTTACGGTGGCCACAAAGGACACAGGGGAATCATTGATAAATCTGGGTTCAGTGAAGTGTGAGCTTCCCGTTGACTGAACATGAACTGACCCAATGGAAAATGAGCTGTGTGAGTTTGAAACCCCTGCATCCTTAACCTGTCCCTGGGCTTGGTCCTGAGTGCTGTAAGCTGCAGTTGTGGCTTTCCCTTTGAAAGGTATGGTGATGTGGAGATGCCGGCGTTGGGCTGGAGTAAAAACAGTAAGAAGTCTCACAACACCAGGTTAGAATCTAACCAGTTTATTTGATAGTAAACTCGCTCTGTCTGAGACCAGAACTCTCCATTCGCCTGACAAAGGGGCAAACCCTGAAAGCTTGTGAGTTTACTATCAAGTAAATCAGTTGGACTTAAACCTGGTGTTGTCAGACCTCTTACTGTGTTTAGCCCAGTCCAAAACCAGCATCTCCACATCAAGTCTCACAACACCAGGTTACAGTCCAACCAGTTTATTTGATAGTAATCCCACAAGCTTTCGGAAACGGTGTCCCTTTGTCAGGTGTGTGGAAGGTTCTGATCAGAGAAGGGCATATAGAGTCACCCACAATATGGTGCCAGAAGACTGAACCTTAGTGAAATTATTAAATATAGGGAATATCAGAGCTTAATAAAACAATCATTCAAGAATTAAGAACATAAGAACATAAGAAATAGGAGCAGGAGTAGGCCATCTAGCCCTTCGAGCCTGCCCCGCCATTCAATAAGATCATGGCTGATCTGTCGTGGCTCAGTTCCACTTTCCCGCCCTCTCCCCATAACCCTTAATCCCCTCTCTTATCAAAAACCCATCAACCCGCGTCTTAAAAATATTTAGCGAGGCAGCCTCCACCACTTCAACGGGTAGAGAATTCCAGAGACTCACCACCCTTTGAGTGAAGAAGTTCCTCCTCAACTCCTTTCTAAACTGCCCCCCCTTTATCTTGAGGCTGTGCTCCCTAGTCCTACTGTCCTTTCTGAGCGGGAAGAGTCTCTCCACCTCAATCCTATCCATCCCATTCATCATCTTATACATCTCAATGAGATCTCCCCTCATTCTTCTGAACTCTAACGAGTACAAGCCTAGTTTATTCAGCCTCTCCTCATAGCTCAACCCCCTCAACTCCGGCATCAGCCTAGTAAACCTCCTCTGCACTCCCTCCAAGGCTAAAATATCCTTGTGCAGGTGTGGCGTCCAAAACTGCACACAGTACTCCAGCTGCGGCCTCACCAATGCCCTATACAGCCGCAGCAAGACCTCCCTACTTTTATATTCAATCCCCCTCGCTATGAAGGCCAGCATCCCATTCGCCTTCCTGACCACCTGCTGCACCTGCAAGCTGGGTTTTTGCGACTCATGCACAAGGACCCCGAGGTCCCTCTGCACCGTCGCCTGCTGCAGTTTTTCGCCACGTAAGTAATAATCCTTCCTACCATTCCTCCTACCAAAGTGGACCACCTCGCACTTGCCAACATTAAATTCCATTTGCCATTTCCTGGCCCATTCGTCCAGCCTATCTAGATCCTTCTGCAGACTCTGTAGAATTGTTCAGTTGGGAAATCTTGTCTGAGAGAAGTGTCTTTAAATAAATAACGATAGCTGTTAATTTAAATTGATTGTATTTTAAAGATTCAGGAAGATACATCATGAGGTCTTATTGTGACATGTACCTTGGAGGTATGCAAATTAAGGTGCCTAAAAAGGAGGTTTTGTGGCACAATGGTAATGTTCCTAGCTCTGGGCCAGGTTGAAGCCCCAGGTTCAAGTCCAATGTCAGGGCTTGTTGGCTATGGAAGGAGCAGTTCAATGGGCTAATAAACAGCTCAGGCATCCTTCCACCACTCCCCCACCTGCCCCACCCCACCCCACCATTCCCGAAAGGGTAAGCAGTGTCTATGTGAAGGAAGGCTAAGAGAAAAGCTGCTTTGTTGGGAAGCTCGAAAGATAGAGAAGTCAGAAGTCCCTTCAATGAGTAACTCAGTTCCTAACACACCCCGCCAGCCCCCCCCCCCACCACCCCGAAAACCTATCCACTCCCATCTACAAGGCACAAGTCAGGAGTGTGATGGAATACTCCCCACTTACCCGGGTGAATGCAGTTCCAACAAACATACAAGAAACTCGACACCATCCTGGATAAAACAGTCCCAACTTCATTCTACCCCTTCCACAGACATTCACTCCCTCCAACAGCAACATGCACACTCTACTATCTATAACAGCGTTTCCCAAACCTTCCCAGTCCTTTTCAACTCCCAGTATTATTGACTGAAAAACATATTTAATATGTTGCAGAATTAAATCACAAAAAAAAATTGGTTGTTTTTGCAAAGTGGGTCCAAACATACAAAAACCTAATTTCTAGCAGTCTTTTCTATTTCTTCTATGTATATTGTTAATCTAATTAAAAGATCTACTTGAGTCTTGTCTCCATTATTCTTAATGGGCGGAATTTTGCAGCTCCTTCAGTTCAGTAGGAAGATTACTGCTGGAAAATAAACAGAAAATGCTGGAAAATCTCAGCAGATCTGACAGCATCTGTGGAGCGAGAATAGAGCCAATGTTACGAGTCAGAATTTTGATTGGATTTATTATTGTCACATGTATTGCTATGCAGTGAAAAGTATTGTTTCTTGCACACCATACAGAACATACTGTTCATAGAGAAGGAAAGGAGAGAGTGCAGAATGTAGTATCACAGTCATAGCTAGGATGTAGAGAAAGATCAGCTTAATGCAAGGTGGGTCTATTCAAAAGTCTAATGGCAGTAGGGAAGAAGCTGTTCTTGAGTTGGTTGATACGTGGCCTCAGACTTTTGTATATTTTTCCCAATGGAAGAAGGTGGAAGAGAGAATGTCCGGGGTGTGTGGGGTCCTTGATTATGCTAAATGACTTTCCAAGACAGTGTGAAGTGTCGACAGAGTCAACTTTTGGGAGGCTGATTTGCGAGATGGACTGGACTTTGTTTGCGACCCTTTGTAGTTTCTTGCGGTCTGACATCGGTGTCCTTGTTGTCTAGGTGTTACAGGATTGAGTGCAGAGCCAGGGAGATGACGTCTGTTGCAGACCTGTTGTGGCAGTTGGCAAACTAATGGATCCAAGCAGTCCGGGAGGCTGGAATTGATTCGTGTCATGACTAACCTTTCGAAGTATTTCATAATGATGGATGTCAGAGCCACTGGCCAATAGTCATTAAGATAAGTATTGTAGCTGGACTGGAACAGCTTGGCAAGGGGCAGGGTAAGTTCTGGAATACAAGTCTTCCAGACTATAGCCTGGATATTCTTAGGGTCCAGTGCCTTTGTCATATCCAGTGCTTCCAGTGGGGTGGCTGGACGCTGGCATCTGAGATGCTGGGGACCACAGGAGGAGGCCAAGGTGGATACTTCATCTTACACTTTGTGCTGATGCGCTGGGCTCCTCCATCGTTGAGGATGGGAATATTTGTGGAGCCTCTTCCTGCAGCAATTTGTTCAATTGTCCACCACCATTCACGGTTGGATGTGGCAGGACTGCAGACCTGATCTGGTGGTTGTGGATTCTCTTAGCTCTGTCACTTGTTGCTTGTGCTGTTTTGCAGTAAGTAGTCCTGTATTGTAGCTTCACCAGGTTGACACCTCATTTCCAGGTGTGCCTGTTGCTGCTCCTGGTATGCCCTCCTGCACTCTGCATTCAACCAGGGATTGATCCCCTGCCTTGATGGTACTGAGATATGCCAGGCTGTGAGGTTGATTTTGCTGCTGCTGATGGCCCACAGCGCCTGAGGGTTGCCCAGTCTTGAGCTTCTAGATCTGGTTGAAGCCTGTCCCACATTGGTAGTGCCACACAACACGATGGAAAATGGGACTCTGTCTCCACAAGGACTGTGTGGTGGTCGCTCCTACCGATAATGTCATGGATAGATGTGTCTGCAGGAGGCAGGTTGATGAGGATGGGATCCAGTATGGTTTTCTCTCCTTGGTTCCCTCAGCACCTGCCGCAGTCCCAGTCTCACAGCGATGTCCTTTAGCATCTGGCCAGCTCGGTCTGTGCTGGCGCTATCGAGCCACCCTTGGTGATGGACGTTGAAGTCCCCAGCCAGGGTATATTCTGTGTCCGCCAACCTCAATGCTTCCTCCAAGTGATGTTCAAGATGGAAGAGTACTGATTCATCGCTTAGTGGGACAGTATTTGGTAATCAGCAAGAGGTTCAGAGTGGACAGAGTGGTGAAGAAGGCATTCAGCATGCTTGGTTTCCTCACTCAGAACATTAAATACAGTAGTTGGGATGTCTTGTTAAAGTTGTACAAGACATTGGTGAGGCCATACTTGGAACAGTGAGTGCAATTCTGATCATCCTATTATAGAAAGAATAATATTAAACTAGAAAGAGTGCAGAAGAGATTTACTAGGATGCTACTAGGGCTTGATGGATTGAGTTATAAGGAGAGACTGGAGACTGGGACTTTTTTCCTCTGCGGCATAGAAGGTTGAGGGGTGATCTTGTAGAGGTCTATAAAATAATGAGGGGCACAGACAAGATAGATAGTCAATAGCTTTTCCCAAAAGTAGGGGAGTCTAAAACCAGAGGGCATAGGTTTAAGGTGAGAGAGGAGAGATACAAAAGTGTCCAGAGGGGCAATCTTTTCACAGTGAGTGTCTGGAACAAGCTGCCAGAGGTACTAGTAGAGGAGGTACAACTTTATCTTTTAAAAAGCATTTAGACAGTTACATGGGTACGATGGGTATAGAGGGATATGGGCCAAATGTGGGCAATTGGGATTGGTTTAGGGGTTCAAAAAAAAAAGGGCAGCGTGGACAAGTTGGGCCGAAGGGCCTGTTTTCATGCTGTAAACCTTTATTACTCTAGGTTTCCTTGTCCATGTTTGATCTGGTGCCATGATACATCAGGGGGTTGGAGTCAATGTTGAGCCCTTTCGACTATATCACTGTGCCGCTGTCACCTCTGCTGGGTTTGTCCTGCTGGTGGGATACGACATACCTAGGAGTAGTGATTTCGGTGGCTGGGACATTATCTGTAAGGTATGATTCCGTGAGAATGACTATGTCAGTGTGTTGTTTGACTAGTTTGTGAAAAAGCTCTCCCAATTTTGGGACCAGCCCCCAGATGTTAGTAAGAAGGGCTTTGCAAGGTTGCCAATGCTGGCTCTGCAGTTGTTCTTCCTGGTGCCCAGTTTGATGCCAGACGGTCTGTCCACTGGATACATAGAACATAGAACATTACAGCACAAACAGGCCCTTCGGCCCTCGAGTTGCGCCGATCACATCAACCCCACCAATCTATAGACCTATCTATAACCCCCAATCCCATTAAACCCCATATACTCATCCAGAAGTCTTTTAAAAGACCCCAGCGAGTTCGCCTCCACCACCGATGACGGCAGCCGATTCCATTCACTCACCACCCTCTGAGTGAAAAACTTACCCCTAACATCACCTCTGTACTTCCCTCCCCGCACCTTAAATCTGTGTCCTCTCGTAGCGACCATTTCAACCCGGGGAAATAGCCTCTGAGAGTCCACCCTATCTATTCCTCTCAACATTTTATAAACTTCTATCAGGTCGCCTCTCAACCTTCGCTCTCCAGGGAAAAGAGTCCCAGCTCCCTCAATCTATCTTCATAAGGCATGCCTCCCAGTCCAGGCAACATCCTTGTAAATCTCCTCTGCACCCTTTCAATAGCTTCTACATCTTTCCTATAGTGAGGCGACCAGAACTGCGCACAGTACTCCAAATGAGGCCTGACGAGGGTCCTGTAAACAACTGAGTGGATTGCTAGCTCATCGCAGGGGGCAGATAGGAGAAACCACCTTTTACTGAGACCAACAGACTTGTCTGAACTCACTGCAGCTTTTATTTCCACACACAGCTGTAGTAGAGGATAACAAAGATTTTCAAACACATTTTTGGAATGATCGTTTGGATATAACTGCTACATGCAAGAGGCTACAAAAACGACTAAAAATGTTACAGCAATTTCTTTAACTAAAATATTAAAA
This sequence comes from Prionace glauca, assembly GCA_037974335.1. Lineage (NCBI taxonomy): Eukaryota > Metazoa > Chordata > Chondrichthyes > Carcharhiniformes > Carcharhinidae > Prionace > Prionace glauca. Next base: position 76,012,335 of record CM075736.1, on the reverse strand, counting down.
TCTTAGTTCCTGATATTTGGAAATAATAATTTCCTCTCTTTAAAGAGAAGATATTAATTATTTCATGGAGTTTTTTTTTAAAGAGGACTCAACTCTTGGAATAGCTACCTTGGATTGGGGATAAAGTGCAGCAAAGTTTGGAGCATGTGTTACAAAGAGAGGGAGCTAATCTGGCAAAGTCTCCTGCAAGGTGTCTAAGCAAGCAACAATGCCCTTTTGGGAAGAAAGTTCACAACACAGAGAATTTATGCTAATGAGTGCAACATCCAGTAAAGGAATGCAAAGCTCCATCTCTCTACCATGTTCAATCCACTCTTCCTTGCTCTCTTAACGTGCAGGTATACAGTTTAATATGATGCATAGAGAAAGCATCATCAGTGCAACAATTCCAAATGGACCCACTGGGGGCTATTTTGTAACAGCCATTTTATATCAATGTTTTAAATTAATTTAAGATATTAAAAATAAAACTATATATAAGCATAATTTATAATAAAGTTTACACTGCTCTAACATCTCCTACTTCTGAATAGTGCATTTCAGGGTTCAGGGTGGAGGGCTGGGGGTTGCAGGAAGCTGTCTCCACCCCCCCATCCTACCCTGAATCTAAAATCTTTCTGGTTCTGAGGAAGCCCATGTTAGAGGATACACAGAGGACAGCAGGTCAAAAGTGCAAAGGATGCATGCAGGAACAGGAAGATCCAGTCCCCCCAAATCTCAGCCAAAACTAACTCGGGCCAGTGTTGGTCCAGTACAGGACCTAGTCACAATTGGAAACACAGGCAACCTGATGCAAAGGAATGTGGTTACATGAAGCATTAAAACCCAAACAAATATTGAGGCATCCAAGAAGGAATGGAATGTGTTTTCTGCCATCTTTTCCATCCATTTTGTGAGCTTTGTGTTGGCCTGGGTTGGGGGGGAATCACTCTTGGTGTTGATAGGAAGCTCTTCAATAAACCTTCTTGCTAGGACTGCACAGACTAATCATCGAACAGTCCAAAGCCCATGTCTTCATCGGACTCATCCGATTCCTCCTTAACCTCAGCTTTCTTCTCTTCAACTGTGAATGAAACAGAGGGTTATCTTTGAGATTAAAGAGAGTTATCTGTGAATTAAACCAAAGGCTATCTTTGGCTGCTGAGTCACGTTCCACATTAGTTTGCAATCACTGACAGGCAGCTGGGCCACACTGTGTCTGCTCCCGCGTCCCTCGATTGCAGCAACATTACCACTAGACTCTTCCTGTCAGACACCTGATTCCCTCAGACAGGCAAAAAACTCAGAGCTAATAAGGGCGAAAATTCCTAACTGACCCCCTCAGGCATCTGAAAGTAATCCTGGAAATTCAAGGTGCTAACGGGAAAGATGCTGTGGGACTGAGATAAGGAGACAACTTTTCACTCAGAAGATTGTGAATTAGAAGAGGGCTGTGTGTGAATGGTCAAAAGTTGAATATATTTAAGACTGAGATCGATAGATTTTTGAACTCTATGTCATTAAGGGATGAGGGGATAGTGTAGGAAATTGAAGTTGGTGTAGATTTACTATGATCTTGCTGAACAACACAGGTTCAAAGGGCTGAGTGGCCTCTTCCATCCCCAAATTCACATGTTTTTATGTATGTTTTTACCTTTTACTGTCTACGATCCAATCTCTGCTCCCAATAGGAATGAGTCTAGTTCCTTTTTGAAAACAGAGAAATAGCAGCCACCTTTGCTCCCACTGCTAATTGTTCCCTCTGGAAACTGACTGCCTCCAGAACAAGCTCACCAAGGGAGAGATTTGGATCTTGATTGTGGGGTAACTGATTGGCAGCATATGTTGATAATGCAGACGGCTGAGACCTCATCACCATAGGTTGCAGAGGGAGAAACGGCCACCATAAAGCAGCTAGGCTGACCAGAGGGGGTGATAGGGAAACCCCAAGAGCAACATCTGCATCTAGTAGAGACACTTCAATTCCTCCTGCCCTGTTGGTTGCTGATCACAGAGATCCTGCTCATCTGGATTATCCGCTGGATAATTAGAATGCATGGTGTACCTACACCTGACACTGGTTCAAGAAGGCAGCTCACCACCACCTTCTCAAGGGCAACTAGGGATGGTCAATAAATGTTGGCCAGCCAGCGACACACAGGTAGATAAATTAAAAGCACCCCATCCATTCCTGAATGAACATGGCTGGAATCTCATTGATGTGGAGTTGCTGGCGTTGGACTGGGGTGGGCACAGTAAGTAGTCTCACAACACCTGGTTAAAGTCCAACAGGTTTATTTGGTAGCATAAACTTTCAGAATGCCACTCACCTGATGAAGGAGCCGTGCTCCGAAAACTCGTGCTACCAAATAAACCTGTTGGACTTTAACCTGGAATCTTATTTGCATATTTATTGCCTGATGGAAGAGGGCATTTCAACATGTGTTATTTCACAGGGAGGACTGAATAAATGGTTATTGTGAAAAAAGAAACTGCATTGAAATTATAACTTTCGTAAATTCTGAATATCCCAAAGCACTTTATAACCAATGGAGTTTTAAACATCAGCAATGCTGGAAGGCCAGGAAAAGCAGCAGCTAATTTGTACACACTCGTCTTCCACAGACATCATGTGGTAATAACCAGAAAATCTTTTTACTGAGGCTGGTTTGGAGATAAATGTTGTTCAGAACTCTCCTAATCTCTGAGTAGTGCTGAGGATCTTTTATATCCACCTGACAGACAGGACCTGATTTACAGTCTCATCTGAAAGAGAGGACATCCAAATTGCGGCACTCCCTCAGCACTGACCCTCTGACAGTGCGGCGCTCCCTCAGCACTGACCCTCTGACAGTGCCGCACTCCCTCAGTACTGACCCTCTGACAGTGCGGTGCTCCCTCAGCACTGACCCTCTGACAGTGCGGCACTCCCTCAGTACTGACCCTCTGACAGTGCGGCGCTCCCTCAGCACTGACCCTCTGACAGTGCGGCACTCCCTCAGCACTGACCCTCTGACAGTGCGGCACTCCCTCAGCACTGACCCTCTGACAGTGTGGCACTCCCTCAGCACTGACCCTCTGACAGTGCGGCATTCCCTCAGCACTGACACTCTGACAGTGCGGCACTCCCTCAGCACTGACCCTCTGACAGTGCGGCACTCCCTCAGCACTGACCCTCTGACAGTGCGGCATTCCCTCAGCACTGACCCTCTGACACTGTGGCACTCCCTCAGCAATGACCCTCTGACAGTGCGGCGCTCTCTCAGCACTGACCCTCTGACAGTGCGGCACTCCCTCGGTACTGGTCCTCTGACAGTGCGGCACTCCCTCGGTACTGGCCCTCTGACAGTGCAGCACTCCCTCAGCGTTTATTGGATATTGTGGTCACGTCTCTGGAGTGAGTCTTGAACTCCTGATCTCCCGACTGCTGCTAAGCTCTGCATTTGTTGCCCTTGACTTACCATCAGCAGCTGCAGCAGCTCCTCCAGCTGCAGCTGTTCCACCAGGAGTGGATGCACCCAGCGGTAAAGCACCCCCAGCACCGATGTTACAGATCAGGCTGCCAATATTCACATTGCTCAGGGCCTGTGGGTTAGATAGAAGAATAAGACTCAATTAAATCAACTCTGAACAGACAGAATTCCACCTTGGACCAAGGAGTGCTCATGTGGCACTCCTTCCAGGAACATTTGAAGTCTTCCATGAAATCAATAGCACAAGTGCTGGCCATTCAACCCAAATTGTCCATGCTAGCCCTCATCCTCCAGAGAAGCCTCTTTCCCTCTCTCTTCATCTCACTCTTTCACATATCCTCCCGAACCTTTCTCACTTCTGTGTTTATCCACCTTAAAGGATTTCATGCTGTTCACGTCAACCATTCCCTGTAGTAGTAAGCTCCACATCCCACATCCGTAAGTTCCACATCCCACATTGGGTGGCACGGTAGCACAGTGGTTAGCACTGCTGCTTCACAGCTCCAGGGACCTAGGTTTGATTCCCGGCTGTGTGGAGTTTGCACATTCTCCTCATGTCCGCTTGCGTTTCCTCCGGGTGCTCCAGTTTCCTCCCACAGTCCAAAGATGTGCGGGTTAGGTTGATTGACCATGCTAAGAAATTGCCCCTTAGTGTGCTGAGATGTGTAGGTTGGAGGAATTAGTGGGTATAATATGTAGGGATATGGGGGTAGGACCTGGGTGAGATTATGTTCAATGCAGACTCGATGGGCCGAAGGGCCTCTTTCTGCACTGTAGAATTCTATGATTCTCAACTCTCTCTGAGCAAAGTACTGGTTTTATGTGCGATTACTTTATGCTGCTCGTTCCTAGTTTTCTTCTCCCTCACAAGTAGGAACATCCTCAATATGTTTCCTCCCAATCTTTTCAAATCTCGAATACCCAGCCTTCTCTTTTGACAGAACAGAACAGAACTCCAGCTGACTGAGTCTTATCCGGGAGTTATAAGCTCTTGGCTCTGGTATCCTGCACCTTCTCCAGTATCTTCCTATATGGAACTTGATGACAGGAACTGTCACGCCCACCTCCAAACTGTGAACAACTCATGAGGGAGCCTCCTGGAAGTTATTTTTCCAAAGAACCATCTTAGGATTTTAGAATATTTATCCTTGGCTTCTGGTCAACATCAGTGCTTGAGATGGATGACCACAGTATCTCCTCCAACACTACTTCTGTTGTCCAATTCAGGTGGGCTGGCCTTGCTTGACTCCACTCTTACCTGTCCAATCGTAGCCACAACACTGCCTTCAATGGTTCCTCTTTCTGCACCCTACACGTTTGGGCCCCCTGTCCAGGATCTGTGCTCTGCTACCTCATCCTCATGTGGCCCTTTGGCAATGTCACCTGCACCTATCAGGTCAACTCTGACATGAAGTAAGCAAGCATGAAGACAGCAGCTGGGCACCGAGTACACCTCGCCACAGAGCGAGAGCTGAGGAACACGGTGAGTGAAAGGTTAATTTTCATGGTTTAATCTCCTCCCGAAATCCAGTCTAGTTTGCATTTCGAATAATTTACTGTTAAAGTTAATTCTCTTTCAGCCTTGGTCAGGGATAAAGAAGCATCCTCCCGCAGAGCCAGCTATAGTTAGTTAATTAAATGGCTAATTTAATTTGACTCAGCAGTCTCAGTGTCAGCCAGTGTAAACAGGGGTGGGACTGCTCAGCACACGGGCAGCGCCTTTTCGCCGAGTGAAACTGGGCATATGGTTTCAACTCGGGGAGTTTGGTGGGTGGGGGGAAGAGTTTGGCGAGTGGGGGGAAGAGTTTGGCGAGTGGGGGGGGAGTTTGGCGAGTGGGGGGAAGAGTTTGGCGAGTGGGGGGGGGAGTTTGGCGAGTTGGGATGGGGGAGTTTGGCGAGTTGGGGGGGAGTTTGGCGAGTTGGGATGGGGGAGTTTGGCGAGTTGGAGGGGAGTTTGGCGAGTTGGGATGGGGGAGTTTGGCGAGTTGGAGGGGAGTTTGGCGAGTTGGGATGGGGGAGTTTGGCGAGTTGGGGGGGAGTTTGGCAAGTTGGGATGGGGGAGTTTGGCGACTTGGGGGGGGAGTTTGGTGAGTGGGGGGGGAGAGTTTGGCGAGTGGGGGGGTGGAGTTTGGCGAGTTGGGATGGGGGAGTTTGGCGAGTTGGGGGGGGAGTTTGGTGAGTGGGGGGGGAGAGTTTGGCGAGTGGGGGGGGTGGAGTTTGGTGAGTTGGGGGGGAGTTTGGCAAGTTGGGATGGGGGAGTTTGGCGAGTTGGGGGGGGAGTTTGGTGAGTGGAGGGGGAGAGTTTGGCGAGTGGGGGGGTGGAGCTTGGTGAGTTGGGGGGTGTTTGGCGAGTGGGGGGAAGAGTTTGGCGAGTGGGGGGGGGAGTTTGGCGAGTTGGGATGGGGGAGTTTGGCGAGTTGGGATGGGGGAGTTTGGCGAGTTGGAGGGGAGTTTGGCGAGTTGGAGGGGAGTTTGGCGAGTTGGGATGGGGGAGTTTGGTGAGTTGGGATGGGGGAGTTTGGTGAGTTGGGATGGGGGAGTTTGGCGAGTTGGGATGGGGGAGTTTGGTGAGTCGGGGGGAGTTTGGCGAGTGGAGGGGGAGTTTGGCGAGTGGGGGGAAGAGTTTGGCGAGTGTGGGGGGAAGAGTTTGGTGAGTTGGGATGGGGGAGTTTGGCGAGTTGGGGGGGAGTTTGGCAAGTTGGGATGGGGGAGTTTGGCGACTTGGGGGGGGAGTTTGGTGAGTGGGGGGGGAGAGTTTGGCGAGTGGGGGGGTGGAGTTTGGCGAGTTGGGATGGGGGAGTTTGGCGAGTTGGGGGGGGGAGTTTGGTGAGTGGGGGGGGAGAGTTTGGCGAGTGGGGGGGGTGGAGTTTGGTGAGTTGGGGGGGAGTTTGGCAAGTTGGGATGGGGGAGTTTGGCGAGTTGGGGGGGGAGTTTGGTGAGTGGGGGGGGAGAGTTTGGCGAGTGGGGGGGTGGAGCTTGGTGAGTTGGGGGGGAGTTTGGCGAGTGGGGGGAAGAGTTTGGCGAGTTGGGATGGGGGAGTTTGGCGAGTGGGAGGAATTCTACGAGTATGGGGGGACTTGCTTTTCTCTTAAGTAATGGCCATAAGTTTGAGTTTTTGAAAGTGCAGGGAATTTGGTGGGCAGTTTGAAAGGACGCTGTCAGAGTCTCGGTGTGAGGACTGGCCACAACCTGAGAAAAATATAAACTCTGATCTCACAGGGAAACGGGTGTAACTTTTTATTTGGTAAATATGCTGCTTGTTTATCTTTCAGAATGTGTGTAATCTAGCTGTGGTTGTATGAATGGTTGTGAGGTTTAATAGAAGCAGCAAGGCTTTTACAGGGCAGAGGAAGCATTTCCCACAGATAAAAGCTTTGGCAAATGACGAACCTTCCAAACTACTTTACTGAGATAATAATTCTTGGTTATTTATCAGCAGTGAATTTAGTTGATGGAAATGGGTTCTCCAGCCTGTGTTAGGTTAAAATGGTGCAAACCTCCACACGTTGATAAATAAGTTTTAAATTATTGAGTGTGATACCTTTGCAAACAAGCCGGGCCAGAATGGCTCCACTGTCACACCTGCTGCCTTCATCAATGCGTTGAGTTTATCCTCCTGTCAAAGGAACAAAGAGAAAACTGACATCACATTCACAGCAAAATAGTACAATCTGCACAGAGCTTTGGAACTGAAAGGTACCACATTCTAATACCTCCAACTCTATCCCAAACTCTGCTTTCGTGCTGTTGTAACCCTCAAACATGTCTTTGTTAACTCCAGTTTTGACTCTTCCAAAACACACTTGTCTGGTCCCCACCTCCGTAAACTGATGCTCCAAAATTCTGCAGTTCAAACCCTAACTGGCATCAGGACCCATTGACCCAGCACCTCCCGAGTTGCATGGCTCTTGCTCCAGCCAATTCGCATCTATCGCTGATCTGGTTTCAGCTGAGAGCAAAGTTAAAGTTTATTTATTTGTGTCACAAGGAGGCTTACGTTAACACTGCAATGAAATTACTGTGAAAATCTCCTAGTCGCCACACTCTGCAACTGTCTGTTTGGGTACGCTGAAGAAATTTAGCACGGACAATGCACCTAACCAGTGTACAGTCCAATTCTCCACATCAATGAGATTCCAGCCATGTTCGTTGAGGAATGGATGGGGTGCTTTTAATTTATCTACCTATGTGGGCATCTCTGGCTGGCCAGCATTTATTGCCCATCCCTAGTTGCGCTTAGAAGATAGTTGAAAGTCAACTACATTCCTGTAGTTCTGGAGTCACATGTAGTCCAGACCACATAAAGATTTCCTTCCCTGAAGGACATTAATGAACCAGATGGGTTTTGACAATTGATAATAGTTTCATGGTCATCAGATTTTTAATTCCAGATCTTTTAAAATTGAATTCAAATTCCACCATCTGCTTGGCGGGATTCGAACCCGGGTCCCCAGTTCATTAGCTGAATTTCTGGATTAATAGTCAAGTGATAACATGACTAGGCCAGTGCCTCCTGCTGCCCCTGTGCCTCCCATCCCCCCTGTGCTTTCCCCAGAGTGCTGCATTTTATTTCCCTTCTTAAATATCCATCTAATTCCCTTTTGAAAGTAACTGTTGAATCTGTCTGTAATTTTTGTACTCTCAAGGCTTATTTGCTTTCACGTCAACTAAGAGTTCAGTGAACTTCTTTACCAGGCACTGACGTCCAGTCTTATGGGTTTCAATGGGATACCGTCAGCTCCTGCAGGTTCGCTGTAATGATGTGGGAATGCCGGCGTTGGACTGGCGTAAACACAGTAAAAAGTCTTACAACACCAGGTTTTAGTCCAACCGATTTATTTGATAATAGACTCACAAGCTTTCAAGGTTTCCCTCTTCGTCAGGTGAATGGAGAGTTCTGGCCTCAGACAGAGCATATAAAGCACAGACAGTTTAGAGATTACTGATTAGAATGCGAATCCTTACACCTAACCTGCTGTTCAAAACCTGAAGTGGCTGACAATGTGAGTGGAAGGAGCACTGATCACAGGTTAAAGAGATGTGTATTGTCTCCAGACAGTATAGTAAGTGAGGTTTTGCAAACCCAGGCAAGTCACGGGGGTTACAGGTAGTGCGACTTCTCCGGAGTCTTCAACATATCATTGATGAAGACGAACATCTCGCCAGGGCTATCCCCACACCCCCACTTCTTGCCTTCAGACAACCACACAACCTCACACAGACCATTGTTCGCAGCAAACTACCCAGTCTTCAGGAGAACAGTGACCACAATTCCATACAACCCTGCCACAGCAACCTCTGCAAGACGTGCCGGATCATCGACATGGATACCATCATCACACGTGAGAATACCATCCACCAGGTACATGATAAATACTCTTGCAACTCGGCCAACATTGTCTACCTGATACGTTGCAAGAAAGGATGTCCCGAAGCATGGTACATTGGGGAGGCCATGCAGACGCTACGACAACAGATGAATGAACATCGCTCGACAATCACCAGGCAAGACTGTTCCCTGCCTGTTGGCGAACACTTCAGTGGTCACGGGCATTCAGCCTCTGACCTTCGGGTAAGCATTCTCCAAGGCGGCCTTCACGACACACGACAGCGCAGAGTCGCTGAACAGAGACTGATAGCCAAGTTCCGCACACATGAGGACGGTCTCAAAAGGGATCTTGGGTTCATGTCGCACTATCTGTAACCTCCGTGACTTGCCTGGGTTTGCAAAACCTCACTTACTGTACTGTCTGGAGACAATACACATCTCTGTAACCTGTGATCAGTGCTCCTTCCACTCACATTGTCAGCCACTTCAGGTCTTGAACGGCAGGTTAGGTGGAAGGAATCGCATTCTAATCAGTAATCTCTAAACTGTCTGTGCTTTATATGCTCTGTCTGAGGCCAGAACTCTCCATTCACCTGACGAAGAGGGAAACCTCGAAAGCTTGTGAATCTATTATCAAATAAATCGGTTGGACTAAAATCTGGTGTTGTCAGACTTTTTACTGTGGTTCGCTGTAAGACAGGGATTAGTTGTTTCTAACAGTGGGGAAGGGTCATTAAGAGGGCAATTGATGGGAACCAAAATATCACGTGCAGTTTTGGTCTCCTTATCTGAAGAAGGATGTTCTTGCTTGAGGGAATGCAGTAAAGGTTTACCAGGCTGATTCCAGGGGTTCGGCAAAAGGTGATCTGGTCTCGAATCATCAGCTCTTTTCTCTCCTTACAGATGCTGCCAGACATGCTGAGGTTTTCCAGTGTTTTCTCTTCAGCGTTTCAGATTCCAGCATCTGCAGTAATTTGCTTTGATTCCTGGGGTGCCTGGACTGACTATGAGGAGAGATTGAGTCAGTTAAGATCATATTCCCAGAAGAATGAGGGGGGGATCTCATGGAAACATATAAGATTCTAACAGGATTAGACAGGGTAGATATAGGAAGAAGGTTCCTGATGGTGGGGGTATCCACAACTAATGATCATAGTCTGGGGATACAGGGTAAACCTTTTTAGAACTGAGATGAAGATAAATTTCTTCACCCAGAGAGTGCCCAGCCTGTGGAATTCATTACCACAGAAAGTAGTTGAGGCCAAAACATTGAATGTTTTCAAGATGTGGTTAGCACTACTACCTCACAGCACCAGGGACCTGGGTTCAATTCTGGTCTTGGGTGATAGTGTGTGTGTGTGCATCTGTGTGTGTGTACGTCTGTGTGTGTGTATGTATGCACGCGTGTGTGTGTGTGTATGGAGTTTGCACATTCTCCCTGTGTCTGCATGGGTTTCCTCTGGGTGTAACGGTTCCTCCCACACACCAAAGATGTGTAGGTTAGGTGGATTGGTCATGGTAAAAAGCCAAGTTCCGCATTCATGAGGATGGCCTCAACCGGGATCTTGGGTTCATGTCATGGGATCTGTCACCCCCACGACTTGCCTGGGCTTGCAAAATCTCACTAACTGTCCTGTCTGGTGACAATACACATCTCTTTAACCTGTGCTTAACCCTCTCTCCACTCACACTGTCTGTACCTTTAAGACTTTTTTACCTATAAGGACTTGCATTCCAACCATTATCTTGTAAATTGAGTTTGTGTCCCTGTTTGTGAACACAACTCCTCACTCACTTGAAGGAGCAAGACTCCAGAAGCTGATGCTGCCAAATAAACTTGTTGGACTGTAACCTGGTGTTGTGAGACTTCCTACCATGGTAAAAAGTGCAGGATTATGGGGATAGGGCAGGGAGAGGGCCTGCAAAAGACACTCCATAAGAGAGTTGGTGCAGCTTCCTTCTGCACTGTATAGATTCTTACAGCTCTTGGGGCTAAAGGATATGGCAGAAAGGGGGAAAGGTGGGATCAGGCTTTTGTGGTTGATGATCAGCCATGATCATAATGAATGGTGGAGCAAGCTTGAAGGGCTGAATGGCCTGCTCTGATTTTCTATGAACCAGTGGCAAGTTGTTGCTTGCTTCTGCACTGATTGGGGAAGGCCCAGATGAGGATGTGGTAAACATACTCTGCTCATGTCTAGAAGAATAGGCTTTCACTGGCTGTAGTGTTGACTTAAAGGCACCAAGGGCTGACGATGGAATAATAGACTGGTATCTGTAGATAGATTATAGAGTAATCAAGCTCTCCTGGGCTCTGGGATAGCGGTGCGGAGACCGGTGAAATTCTGGATGATTCCTGGATACTCGATGTTCCAGCCGTGGCTCTGGCTTTTTCTAACTCTGTGGTCGGCTGATAATCCTGCAGTTCATCATTAATCCAGAACTCTGTTCCCATGTTTTCTTGCCTTTTATCCCAATAACTCTTTATCTGTTATCCCTCCAACATGTGAACGAAAGGAGATGCTGAAGATAATGGCAGCGATTACAATTCTGATTCTCTGGATTATTTATATTAATTTCTGCTGACCTTCTCCATGTATTAAATGAAATGATTGTTCTGTACTATGCTGAACCTGGGGAATTTGTCGTGTATTGTACTGAATATAAAGTTAAAAATTCTCATTAAAAACATTATTAAGAATGAGAATCTCTTCCAGTCTGTGGGTGACTCACGTCCAGTTGCTTTCTGATTCATCTTTCTGACCTTGTAGAGTCCTTTGATTGTTTTGATTATTGTGTTTGGATAGTCACAGAGGTAAACTCGGTAAAGGTGATTTTTCTCCTCCAGGGGAGATGTTTTTCCTCCATCATTGTTTGATGGTTATGATTGGTATGACCAGGGATCTCGAGAAAGTGAAGCGTATCATATCTCTGAAAGCCATCCTCACTGTGACCACTTTCGGCGGACAAAGACAACTCGAGAATCTCCGAGAAAGACTTCTTATGTGACATTTCTGTATCTTCACGCCCTTGGGGTGTTTGGGTGATCGATCAGGATAATGGCCAGTCCAGCCATCCCTACAGTGCAGGGATCCCTAGAATCCCTACAGTGCAGAAGGAGGGCATTCAGCCCATCGAATCTGCACTGATCTCTGACAGAGTAATTTACCCAGGCCCTCATCTCTGATCCATTGCTGTAACCTCAAATATTTACCATCCGTGTAATCTAATCTACACAGCTTGGGACACTAAAGGGCAATTTATCATGGCCAATCTGCCTTACCTGCACATCTTTGGAGTGTGGGAGGAATCCGGAGGATCAGGTGGGAACCCCGCAGACATAGGGAGAATGTGCAAACTCTGCAGTCACCCAAGGCTGCAATTGAACCCTGGCACAATGAGGGAGCAGCAATAATCACTGTGCCACCGTGCCATCCACAAAATCAACAGTCTGCCATCCCCCAACAGAGCCACTCACGGCTTGTTTCTCACACACAAACACACATATTGTCTGTCTCTCTGCCTGGTGACAATATTGGTTAGCTGGGACTGTAAGACCTGTTTTCATAACCACAACACTCTATAACAATGGGTTCTCATGAAAAGAAGCAGCAGGCACCATATCCTGACCTGGCAGATGGAGTACAATGTTAGCAAGTGAGACGTTATCCACTTTGGCAGAAATATAGTAGGAGGGATTACTATTTAAAGGGCGAAAAGCTGCAGCATGTTACGGTGCAGAGGGACGTGGGGGTCCTTGTGCATGAGTTGCAAAAACCCAGTCTGCAGGTGATCGAGAAGGCAAATGGGATGCTGGCCTTTATAGCGAGGGGGATAGAATATAAAAGCAGGGAGGTCTTGCTACAACTGTACAGGGCACTGGTGAGTCCGCAACTGGAGTACTGTGTGCAGTTTTGGTTGCCGCACTTGTGCAAGGATATTTTGGCCTTGGAGGGAGGTTCACTAGGCTGATACTGGAGATGAGGGGTTTGGACTATGAAGAGAGACTAAATAGACTGGGTCTGTACTCGTTAGAACATAGAACATTACAGCGCAGTACAGGCCCTTCGGCCCTCGATGTTGCGCCGACCAGTGGAACCAATCTAATGACCCTCAAACCTAAACTATTCCAATGTTATCCATATGCCTATCCACTGACCATTTGAACGCCCTTAAAGTTGGCGAGTCCACAACTGCTGCAGGCAGGGCATTCCACGCCCTTACTACCCTCTGAGTAAAGAACCTACCTCTGACATCCGTCCTATAATTACCACCCCTTAATTTAAAGCTATGTCCCCTCGTGTTAGCCATCACCATCCAGGGTAAAAGACTCTTACTGTCCACCCTATCCTATCCTTGGAGTTTAGAAGGATGAGGGGGGAACTTATAGAGACGTATAAGATAATGAAAGGGATGGATAGGGTATAGGTAGAGAGATTCTTCCCGCTCAGAAAGGACAGCAGGACTAAAGGGCACAGCCTCAAGATAAGGGGGGGACAGTTTAGAATGGAGTTGAGGAGGAACTTGTTCATTCAAAGGGTGGTGAATCTCTGGAATTCTCTGCCCGTTGAAGTGGTGGAGGCTACCTCGCTAAATATATTTAAGTCACGGATAGATAGGTTTTTGGTAGGCAAGGGAATTAAGCGTTATGGGGAGAAAGCGGGAAAGTGGAACTGATCCACTTCAGATCAGCCATGATCTTATTGAATGGCGGGGCAGGCTCGAAGGGCTAGATGGCCTACTCCTGCTCCTATTTCTTATGTTCTTATTTGATGCCACATTGGAGCTGGAGCGGGGTGGGGGAGGTTAGTACAAAATGCCTGCCCTCTGTCTGTCTCTGACCTGAGGGTAACTAAACAAAATACCTTACTTATTATTGAAATGAGAGACGTATTGTTGAAGTTTTTCAATTCTGCACTCATCAGGACAAACACAAGAATGCCAAATTGCAAACAATCGTGACAATTTATACGACAAGTATAATGCAGGTTGATTTGTTGTCACATCTACTCTGATTGACCAAAATGTTGCCGTGGAAAATTCTGAATTTAAATAAAGAATTAGGCATTTATTGATCAAACCACAGCCTTCTCTAAGAGGAAATAACTGCCTGAAGTGAAAGTAGACCGAGAGCTATCTGTTTTCTATTTTTGTGAAGCTCACTAGTTTCTGAATATATTCCTACATTGATCTGTTATCTCAAAAGAAAGAATTAGGAAGAAATGGCAAACAATCTTCGCTTTACTGCGATTGGTTGAGAGATAAATATTGGCCAGGACACTGGGAATGCCTCGAATGTTCACCTGACAGGATCTCAGTTTAAGGGCTCATCCCAAAGACAGCATCTCTGACAATGCAGCACTCCCTCAGCACTGACCCTCTGACAGTGCGGCACTCCCTCAGCACTGACCCTCTGACAGTGCAGCACCCCCTCAGCACTGACCCTCTGACAGTGCGGCGCTCCCTCAGCACTGACCCTCTGACAGTGCGGCACTCCCTCAGTCCTGACCCTCTGACAGTGCGGCACTCCCTCAGCACTGACCCTCTGACAGTGCGGCACTCCCTCAGTACTGACCCTCTGACAATGCAGCACTCCCTCAGCACTGACCCTCTGACAGTGCAGCGCTCCCTCAGCACTGACCCTCTGACAGTGCGGCATTCCCTCAGCACAGACCCTCTGACAGTGCGGCACTCCCTCAGCATTGACCCTCTGACAGTGCGGCGCTCCCTCAGCACTGACCCTCTGACAGTGCGGCACTCCCTCAGCACTGACCCCCTGACAGTGCGGCACTCCCTCAGCACTGACCCCCTGACAGTGCGGCACTCCCTCAGCACTGACCCCCTGACAGTGCGGCACTCCCTCAGCACTGACCCTCTGACAGTGTGGCGCTCCCTCAGCACTGACCCTCTGACAGTGAGGCACTCCCTCAGCACCGACCCTCTGACAGTGCGGCACTCCCTCAGCACCAACCCTCTGACAGTGCAGCACTCCCTCAGCACTGACCCTCTGACAGTGCGGCACTCCCTCAGCACTGACCCTCTGACAGTGCGGCACTCCCTCAGCACTGACCCTCTGACAGTGAGGCACTCCCTGAGCACTGACCCTCTGACAGTGCGGCACTCCCTCAGCATTGACCCTCTGACAGTGCAGCGCTCCCTCAGCACTGACCCTCTGACAGTGCGGCACTCCCTCAGCACTGACCCCCTGACAGTGCGGCACTCCCTCAGCACTGACCCCCTGACAGTGCGGCACTCCCTCAGCACTGACCCCCTGACAGTGCGGCACTCCCTCAGCACTGACCCCCTGACAGTGCGGCACTCCCTCAGCACTGACCCCCTGACAGTGCGGCACTCCCTCAGCACTGACCCTCTGACAGTGTGGCGCTCCCTCAGCACTGACCCTCTGACAGTGAGGCACTCCCTCAGCACCAACCCTCTGACAGTGCAGCACTCCCTCAGCACTGACCCTCTGACAGTGCGGCACTCCCTCAGCACTGACCCTCTGACAGTGCGGCACTCCCTCAGCACTGACCCTCTGACGGTGCGGCGTTCCCTCAGTACTGACCCTCTGACAGTGCGGCACTCCCTCAGTACTGACCCTCTGACAGTGCGGCACTCCCTCAGCACTGACCCTCTGACAGTGCGGCATTCCCTCAGTACTGACCCTCTGACAGTGCGGCACTCCCTCAGCACTGACCCTCTGACAGTGCGGCACTCCCTCAGCACTAAATTGGATTATCCGAGATGGGAGGCATCTCAGTGAATGTGTTTGGGGTTATATCTGTGTTGCCCAAAGTGTGCTTCTTACATGGGTTTCACTTCCTCTATATTCCATCAGACTTGGCACTTTTATCATCTTCTAACCCGTCTGAATTTTAAAAATAACTGCTTGCACTTATAAAACACGGTTAACATCAAAAAAGAGCCCCCAACACCCTTCACTGAAAAGTAAATCAGACAAAAATAAACGAAAAGGGGACTTATTTGCATGGATTGGCTGTTGCATTTGCCTAAGTAACGGCAGTGATGGATCTCAGTGTGACACAGGTTACAAAGTGCATCCTGAAATCCTGAGGATATTAAAATTTAAACCTATTGATTTTACCTGAAGAAAACTCTGGGCTTCAGACTCAGTCAATCCCATTAGTTGATCTTGGGCGGGCTAGGGTTAAGGACAGCATTGGGAGAGGACTACTGGGGGGTGGTGGGGAGAGGGGGTTAGTGGAGTGGGTAGTGCAGAGTCAGAAGTAAAGAACAGAATCCCTACTGTACAGAAGGCAGCTATTCAGCCCACCCAGCCAACACCAACAATAATCCCACCCAGGCTCTATCCCCAGAACCCCACATATTTACCCCGCTAATCCCCCTGATACTAAGGAGCAATTTCACATGGCCTACCAACCAGACCCAAAGGGAGAAGGACAGAGAGGAGAGAGGGACAAAGAGAGAGAGAAAGGGAGAGGGAGGAAACAGATATAGAATCCTACAGTGCAGAAGGTGGCCAGTCAGCCCAGTGGGTCTGCACTGACCACAATCCCACCCAGACCCCATCCCCATGTATTTACTCCAGCTAGTTCCCCTGCAACTAATGGGCAATTTAGCATGGCCAATCCACCAAACCCACACATCTTTGGACTGGGGGAGGAAACTGGAGTGCCCAGAGGAAACCCACACAGACATAAGGAGGACATGCAAACCCCACACAAACAGTGAGCCAAGCCAGGAATTGAACCCAGCTCCCTGGAGCTGTGAGGCAGCGGTGCTAATAACTGTGCCACTGTGCTGACACAGACAGAAAGGAATAGTGAGAGACACATGAGAGAGAGTGAGAAGATCAGCATTTCTATTCTAGCTTGCCGTGTTCTTACTGAAAGTTGTGTTTGTGAGTGGATATTGGGTGATGTCAGGTTCAAACTCAGTCACCGAGCTGTCAGCTGACAGTGAGTAAGTCACTTGTTGAAGTGCGGTGGACCACTGCTCAAACAGGAATGAGAACTTTCAGCACAGAAGGAAACAGATTTTAGCAATCCTTCCGGCACGAGGAAGTCTAATTTTAACACTAAACGTTCAAAAATTGCAATTCTGATAAACTAGCTTCTTCAGAATCCCTCAGATGCTGGGAAAATCAGGACAAAAATTGTCAGAGATTGGGGAAGAGGATGGACAGAAACTGCAAATCCTCTGGTATTTGAAAACTTTGTTGAGCTTTCATATTTTAACAAATAGTTTCTAGACTAACTTCCTTTGTAAATATGTAACATGATTGTGATAATTGCTAATGCAAATTGGGTCATAGTTTAACAGTCCCAGCTTCTGTTGCTGTCCACTTCAAACATGGTTGACAGTAGTATTGTGGGGTAACGTATGGGAAGCGTCTGAGCACTCTGGGTCTGTACTCAGACTTTAGAAGGATAAGGGGGGGATCTTATTGAAACTTACAGGATAGAGTGGATGTGGAGAGTATGCTTCCGTGAGTAGGACAGACTGGGACCCAAGGGCACAGGCTCAGAATAATGGGATAACCCTTTAGAACCAAGATGAGGAGGGATTTCTCCAGCCAGAGAGTGTTGAGTCTATGGAACACTGCTACAGAAGGCTGTGGAGGCCAGGTCATTGAGGGTCTTTAAGACAGGGATAGATAGGTTTTTGATTGGTAAGGGAATCAAAGGGTTACGGGAAGAAGGTGGGAGAATGGAGTTGAGAAACTGCTATATGTAAAAGTTCATTTTTCTGGATGGGTGTTACATAAAATCTACAGGCCATTTGTCCTAGCAATTCCATGCTGGTGTTTATACTCCAATATGAGAATGTGGAACTCGTTCCCACAGAGAGTGGCTGAAGTAAGGTAATTAAGGAGAAGGTGGATAAAAATGATGAAAAGAACAATAGGAGGACATGTCATCAAGGCTTTATGACTGTGATTGAATGGTGGAGCATATTCGATGGGCTGAATGGTCTCATTCTGCTCCTATATCTTATGGTATTATGGGTGGTAGATTGCGGTGGGGATGGGTTCTGAGCTAGGTCACACCAACCTGCAGTGGTTTTGAATCCAGGTTGGGTTTTCCTCCCAGGGGGAGGAAGATCAGGGCTGTGGGGGAGAATGAGAAGGAGCTTCCCTCCAATCCAAAGCAGAACGGGGGGGAGGGTATGAACTGGACCCTGTACAGGACAAGACAGCCTGTTTGATTGGCACCCTATCCATCACTTTAAACACTGACTCCCTCCACACAGTGGCAGCTACAAGATGCACTGCAGCAACTCACCAAGCATCCTCCAACAACAAGAAAAGGAATTCAGTACAGCTTCACCTGGGCGCCATTGGCCACCTGTTGCAAAATACAAAGAGCTTTGAATCGGACACCTGCTAACTTCACTCACCCGAGGAACCAAGCAAGATGTTCACTAACAAACCCAATAGGCAATTCAAGAGAAACAGCTGTACCCAGAGAGTGGTAAGAATGTGGAACTCGCTCCCACAGACAGTGGTTGAAGCAATGTATTTAAAAAAGATGAATAAAAACGAGAGAGAAAGCAGGAGGAAGACATGGTGGTAAGAACAGGAATGGGAAGAGGTTCTCGTGGAGCATAAACACCAGTATAAAATTGCCAGGATGAATGGCCTGTAGATTTTATGTAACACCCATCTAGAAAGAATGAAGTACTGAACTTAAGGAGAAGGTGGATAAAAATGAGGAAATGAACAAAAGGAGGATATGTCATCAGGGTTGTATGACTGTGATTGAATGGCGGGGCAGACTCGATGGGCTGTGACAGCCACATGAAGAAAAGCAATGGAAAGACAGCAAGTGAGACACTGCAGAGTAAACAGCTACATTTCCGAAGGGAATCTGTGTCTGGCTTTTAACATCTGAGAGTCAACTTTACCTCAATGTGAGCAAATTGGATACTGAGAACCGTAAACTTCGTTTGCCCAAAGATAACAGTGAAACTGGTCAGGAATGCTACTGTCAGTCAATGAATCTCCAAACATTAGATCAATACACAATGGGATGTTGCAAGTAATGGGAGTGTAAAGATTATGTTACTGGACGAGAAACCCGGGGATCAAATTGCAATCTTGAAAATTTCTAATTGGCTGGAAGAAAATGGGGATAAAAAGATGACTGATATTAGGTAAAGTTACACTGAACTGATGAAAAGCCCAATCTTGTTCACTAAAGTTATTTACGGCAGGGAACCATTTCCCCCCACTGCACATCCTGCTCTATAGTAGTCATGATGTGGGTATGCCGGCGTTGGACTGGCGTAAACACAGTAAAAATTCTGACAACACCAGGTTTTAGTCCAATCTATTTATTTGATAATATACTCACAAGCTTTCGGGGTTAGCCTCTGAGGCTAACCCCGAAAGCTTGTGAGTATATTATCAAATAAATAGGTTGGACTAAAACCTGGTGTTGTCAGACTTTTTACTGCATTCTGCACTAATCAGTCTCTCTCAACAAAAAATCTACAACTATGGAAAATCGGTAACGACAGAATTCGAGCTAGCTGTGATACTTTCCAAGTTTTACAGTTCACCCATTCAGTCTTGTACCTAATTTTGTTACAGAGCAATATTCTACACTTAGAAACAAGAATCTAAATATTAAACAAATTTTCAAATCTGCACTGATAATCCTGTGGTATAGACTGCCACCCAGTGGGTGAAATTGTGGGAGTGGGAAGAGGAACAGGAATGTTGATGGAACAAAAACAGAAAATGCTGGCAGAACTCAGCAGGTCAGGCAACAGATTGGTGGGACTGGAAGATCCTGTTGGCAGCTAACGGTGGGCCTCCTCCTTCACAGGGTAACATGCCACGGGGGAGGGAGGTGAGGGGGGTGGAAATCCAACCCAGAGTTAACATTTCAGGTTAATGACCTTTCATCTGGAGTTGTTAACCCTCGAGTCCCTCTGGCACAAGTGCTGTCTGAGCAGGGTATTTCCAACATCTGCAGTGTTAGAGATTTACATGGGGTCAATGTTTGGAACAGAGGCCATTCTGCCCTTCAAGCCTGTCCTGCCATTCAGTGAGACTGGGGCTGAGCTGTATCTCAACTCCATCCAGCACCCTTACCACAGTCTGTATCTCAGATTTTAAAATGGTTAATTGAATTTGAACCAGCTGCTCTTTGTCAATCCCAGACTTCTATCACCCTTTCTTATCTCTGCTCCTCATTAACCTTGCTCTCATCAAACTGTGACATCTCCTTCCCCAAGATACCCCATCAGCAACAAAAGGGTTTTCTCTTTGACTCTGGGTCAAACTGCCCTGCCCCCTGACCCTGCCTCCCCCTCCCTACTCCACGAGCTCAGTATCTGACACCATACAGGCTAGAAAGGCACCAAGCTTGGGCAATCTGAGTAGAACCTGCTGATATCAGGTGTTTGAAACTTAAAGGACCATAATTCTGCAAAGCACTTGAGGTGGGACACTCCATCAGTTAAATCATCAGGCCAGGGAACTGCTCAACTCCTCCACCATGAATTAAAACTAATCTGCTGACTAGGATTGTTACTGAATCAATTCAGTTCACAGTCAGGTTATGAGTTGTTCTGATGGTCCCATTAGTAAACCCTTATTAGTTTATTCCTCGTCTAATGCTTTATTCTGAGGTATAAGGCACCGAGAGATGGGGCTGATTACAAGGGAAGGCTTGTAATCAAGCCTTCCCTTGAAAAAACAAGGGAAGGCTTCAGGCATTATGCAGGTTATGAATATTTTAAATGATCCAGGCAGGGACAAGCTGAAGTCACTGCAAAATGACTTATTAAAAAAACATGTTAAATGCAAAGCCAGGCCCAGCGATAAGCTCTCAGCCATTTCTCGAAACCCCAATCTGTCAGCATTAATTGGAATCTACACATCTGCTGCTGAAGATGAGCGTGCCTCGCTGCTTTCACTAAATAGTGCAATATGTTTCCAGGGCATTGTGTGATTGCTTTAACTAAGTGCTTTGCTACTTGAAGCGCAACATTAAGAGTCGGCTGTAGTTCGAGAGGTGGAACTCTTACCTCTGAATCAGGAGATTAGACATTCAAATCTCACTCCACAGACTTAGGAACATAAATCCAGGCTGACACTCCCAGTACAGCACTGTTATCTGGTCATTACCAGATTGCTGTTTGTGGGAGCTTGCTGTGCACAAATTGGCTGCTGTGTTTCAAAAGCACTTCATTGGCTGTGATGTTTCTGGAGAAATCCTGTGGTCATGAGAGGCGTTACACAAATGCCAAGTCTTTCTGTCTTCCATCCCTGCCCTTGTTCACTGCCTCCTTCTTTCTGGTTGTATCACAGCTTGGTATGACTCCTGCTCTGCCCAAGACCGCAAGAAACCACAAAAGGTTGTGAATGTAGCCCAATCCATCACACAAATCAGCCTCCCATCCACTGACTCTGTCTACACTTCCCATTGCCTCGGCAAAGCAGCCAGCATAATTAAGGACCCCACGCACCCCGGACATTCTCTCTTCCACCTTCTTCAGTTGGGAAAAAGATACAAAAGTCTGACGTCACGTACCGACCGACTCAAGAACAGCTTCTTCCCTGCTGCTGTCAGACTTTTGAATGGACCTACCTTGCATTAAGTTGATCTTTCTTTACATCTTAGCTATGACTGTAACACTACATTCTGCACTCTCTTGTTTCCTTCTTTATGAATGGTATGCTTTGTCTGTATAGTGCACACGAAGCAATACTTTTCACTATATGTTAATATACGTGGCAAGAGTAAATCAAATAAAAAAAAATCACTCTTCAAAACAATCATCGAGTCTCTCAACAAAACTCTGCCTGCACAATACAGCAATTTCCCCTGCACAAACTAGATGGAGATTTGAGCTATTTGGAAAGTACAACAGTAGAGCATTGGCGGAGTTGGCTGGCAATGCCTTCACTGTATCTGTGGCACTCGGTGACTGACCTTGCCATGGTTTACCATGGGATAAAAGTGGATAAGCAGTGACAGGAAGTCCTGAGGCATTGAGCTCTCTCTCCCAGTGCGTCAAATCACAAAATCAATGAACGTAAATTACATTAGAATCTTTCCTACGTCAATTCAGCAAAAATAAAGCAAAAACATCGCGGAAACATAGATCCAGGACTGGGGAGAACAAATCTGCAAAACCCAGCCACAATCAGCGAGCCACGATTGAGAAGAATTGCCTCTTCAGACAGGTAGAGACTACATGGATCTGGAATTAAAAGTTGATGATGACATGAAACCATTGCCGATTGTTGTAAAAATCAATGTGCTAATGTCCTTCAGGGAAGGAAATCCACCATCCTTACCTGGTCTGGCCTACATGTGACTCCAGAGCCACCGCAACGCAGTTGGATCTTAAGTACCCTCAGCAATGGGCATTAAATGCTGGCCCAGCCAGTTACGCCCACATACCATAAACGAATAAAAAACAAATATGACTAACAATTAAATTCCCTGTTGCAATAAGATGCCAATCAAATTGTTCCAGTATGTTTCAGCATTCATTAGATCATGCCCATTCTGTACTCTAACCCCCATCCACCTGCCTTGGTTCTATCTCCATTAACAGTCTTATCTAACTAAAGTCTGATCAATCTCAGTGGTGGAAGTTTCAACCATTCCCAATGGAATTCCATAATCTAATAACTCTCTGTGCAAAGATTTGTCTTCCCAATTCTCTCCTGATTCACCGTGATCATCCTAAACTGATGACCTGCTCTTCACCAACTCTGCACAAGGGGAAATCGGCTGTGGCTGAGCGGTAACACCCCTGATTCAGGGTCAGGGGGTGGTGGCTTTGAGTTCCACCTCCAAGGATCAACTGGTGGAAGATGGGGTGAGGATGGCTAGGTGCTTCATGGCTGGCATAGACATGATGGACCAAAGGACCTCTTTCTGTCCTGTAGAACACTATGTCTCTACCAGATTTGACCCAGATCAGTGCTGAGAGGGTGCTGCACAGTCAGCGAAGTGGTGCCATCTTTTGCGTAAGTTAAACTGAGATGCTGTCTGCTCGCTCAAGTGGATCTGAAAGATTCCAGGGCACTATTTGAAAAAGACCAGTAGAATTCTCAATTGTGGGACCTTGTGTAAATTGGTTGCTGTGTTCTCAACACTACAAACGTGACTTGAATTCAAAAGTACTTTGTCAATTGTAAATCTCTTTGGAGCATGCTGAAATTGTGAAAGGTGCTGTAGAAATTCAAGCTCTTTCTTTACCAATCACTCTGCCAAATCCACCATCACATGAGAAATCTCCATTAAATCTCTGCTTGGTCTTATCTGCTCCAGAAAGAGGAATCCAGAGAATCTCAAATCCCTCTTCATGGAGAATCTGACAAGAATTACACTAGCGTAGTGCCTGTCACAAGTGCAATGAAGGGTAGCCACTGTTGTAACTGAGGAAACATGGCTGCCAATCTGTGCACAGCAAGATCCCACAACAGACCAGACAATCTGTTTTCAATGATAAAAGCAAAACACTATGGATGCTGGAAACCTGAAATAAAAAGAGAGTGCGGGGAAAAACCGTGCAGGCCTTGCAGCATCTTGTCTGAGGAAAAGTCAGGTTCAACTTGAAACGTTAACTCCGTTTCTCTCTCGCTGGAGATTCTGTCCAACCGGCCGAATCTTTCCAGCACTTTCTGTTTTTAGCACATTGGTTATGGGATGAATATTGGCCGGGACATCAGGGGACAATTCCATTGTTCCTCTTAGGAAAGATGTGGAAATATTGTTGTTGGACTGAGGTGGGCACAGTAAGAAGTCTCACAACGCCATGTTTATTTGGTATCACTAGTTTTCGGAGCGCTGCTCCTTCATCAGGTGAGTTTAGGAAAAGGTTTTCTTTGAAATAATGTTATTATTATTATTAACCTGAGGGGCAGATGGTGGGGAGATAGTGGTAATTCACTGGAGTGATAATGCAAAAAAGACCAGGTCAAAGTTCTGCGAACACAGGTTCAAATCTCACC
The DNA here is from genome assembly GCA_037974335.1 of Prionace glauca. NCBI lineage: Eukaryota > Metazoa > Chordata > Chondrichthyes > Carcharhiniformes > Carcharhinidae > Prionace > Prionace glauca. Next base: position 75,988,589 of record CM075736.1, on the reverse strand, counting down.
ATGATCTGATTCCAATTCCATTAACACAAATCTTGGGTTTAAAGTCAGTCTCAGTAATTATTGAATCCCTACGGTGCAGGAGGCCATTCGGCCCATCACATCAGCACCATCTCTGGCAGAGCATTTTACCCATAACCCCATATGTTTACACTGCTAATTGCCCTAATTTACACATCTTGTGACAATCAGGGGTAGTTTAGTGTGACCAATCAACCTAAGCTATACATCTTTGGACCGTGGAAGGAAACCGGGGCACCTGGAGGAAACCTACACAGACATGGGGAGAATGTGCAGACTCCACACAGACACAGACTAGAGCCCGATTGCTAGCGCTGTGAGGCAGCAAAGCTAACCTCTGTGCAACCATGTCGCCCCGATGACAAAAATAGTAATTATTGCAAAAATCCATCAGGTTCACTTATATTCTTTAGGGAAGGAAATCTGGCTTCCTTATCTGATCTGTGACTCCAGAGCCATTGCAATGCGGTTGACTCTTCAAAGTAATTCTGAATTCAGTCATGTTTGTGGTGTAGAGAATGCAGCAAGATTTACGCAAGATCCCACAATTCAAAATTCCATTGGTCTTCTTCAAAAAGTACCGTGGAATCTTTTAGATCCACTTGGGAGAGCAGACAGCACCTCAATTTAACTTCTCTGCCCTCAAGGATGGGCAATAAATGCTGGCCTTTCCAGTGACACCCACATCCCATGAAAGAATTTTAAATGAATGCAGAGCCTCAGTTTAACATCCCACAGAAACATGGAACAGTAGAATCCTGATTGTGCAGAAGAGGCCATTCAGCCCAACAAGTATGCACTAACTCTCCAACGGAGCATCCTATCCAAGTCCATCCCTCACCCTATCCCCCTAATCCACTAATTACCTTAACCTGCACATCTTGGAATGCTAAGGCACAATTTACCATGGTACCACGGCCAAACCCCCAAATCTGTGGCAGTGCAGGGTTCCCCTGGCAGTGCTGGGCTCCACTGGCAGTGCCAGGCTTCCCGCTGGCAGGGCCAGGCTCCGCTGGCAGTGCAGGGTTCCCCTGGCAGTGCTGGGCTCCATTGGCAGTGCCAGGCTTCCCGCTGGCAGGGCCAGGCTCCGCTGGCAGTGCAGGGTTCCCCTGGCAGTGCTGGGCTCCGCTGGCAGGGCAGGGTTCCCCTGGCAGTGCTGGGCTCCACTGGCAGTGCCAGGCTTCCCACTGGCAGTCCAGGGTTCACCTGGCAGTGCTGGGCTCCGCTGGCAGTGCAGGGTTCCCCTGGCAGTGCTGGGCTCCACTGACAGTGCCAGGCTTCCCACTGGCAGTCCAGGGTTCACCTGGCAGTGCTGGGCTCCGCTGGCAGTGCAGGCTTCCCACTGGCAGTCCAGGGTTCACCTGGCAGTGCTGGGCTCCGCTGGCAGTGCAGGGTTCCCCTGGCAGTGCTGGGCTCCACTGGCAGTCCAGGCTTCCCACTGGCAGTCCAGGGTTCACCTGGCAGTGCTGGGCTCCGCTGGCAGTGCAGGGTTCCCCTGGCAGTGCTGGGCTCCGCTGGCAGGGCAGGGCTCCCCTGGCAGTGCTGGGCTCCACTGACAGTGCCAGGCTTCCCACTGGCAGTCCAGGGTTCACCTGGCAGTGCTGGGCTCCGCTGGCAGTGCAGGGTTCCCCTGGCAGTGCTGGGCTCCGCTGGCAGGGCAGGGCTCCCCTGGCAGTGCCAGGCTCCGCTGGCAGTGCAGGGTTCCCCTGGCAGTGCTGGGCTCCGTTGGCAGGGCAGGGCTCCCCTGGCAGTGCTGGGCTCCACTGGCAGTCCAGGCTTCCCACTGGCAGGGCCAGGCTCCGCTGGCAGTGCTGGGCTCCCCTGGCAGTGCCAGGCTCCCGGGCAGTCCAGGATTCCCCTGGCAGTGCTGGGCTCCGCTGGCAGTGCCAGGCTCCCCGGGCAGTCCAGGATTCCCCTGGCAGTGCTGGGCTCCCCTGGCAGTGCCAGGCTCCCCGGGCAGTCCAGGGTTCCCCTGGCAGTGCTGGGCTCCGCTGGCAGTGCAGGGTTCCCCTGGCAGTGCCAGGCTCCCCAGGCAGTGCCAGGCTCCCCGGGCAGTCCAGGGTTCCCCTGGCAGGGCCAGGCTCCGCTGGCAGTGCTGGGCTCCCCTGGCAGTGCCAGGCTCCCCGGGCAGTCCAGGGTTCCCCTGGCAGTGCTGGGCTCCGCTGGCAGTGCAGGGTTCCCCTGGCAGTGCCAGGCTCCCCGGGCAGTGCCAGGCTCCCCGGGCAGTCCAGGGTTCCCCTGGCAGGGCCAGGCTCCGCTGGCAGTGCTGGGCTCCCCTGGCAGTGCCAGGCTCCCCGGGCAGTCCAGGGTTCCCCTGGCAGTGCTGGGCTCCGCTGGCAGGGCAGGGCTCCCCTGGCAGTGCCAGGCTCCGCTGGCAGTGCAGGGTTCCCCTGGCAGTGCTGGGCTCCGTTGGCAGGGCAGGGCTCCCCTGGCAGTGCTGGGCTCCACTGGCAGTCCAGGCTTCCCACTGGCAGGGCCAGGCTCCGCTGGCAGTGCTGGGCTCCCCTGGCAGTGCCAGGCTCCCGGGCAGTCCAGGATTCCCCTGGCAGTGCTGGGCTCCGCTGGCAGTGCCAGGCTCCCCGGGCAGTCCAGGATTCCCCTGGCAGTGCTGGGCTCCCCTGGCAGTGCCAGGCTCCCCGGGCAGTCCAGGGTTCCCCTGGCAGTGCTGGGCTCCGCTGGCAGTGCAGGGTTCCCCTGGCAGTGCCAGGCTCCCCGGGCAGTGCCAGGCTCCCCGGGCAGTCCAGGGTTCCCCTGGCAGGGCCAGGCTCCGCTGGCAGTGCTGGGCTCCCCTGGCAGTGCCAGGCTCCCCGGGCAGTCCAGGGTTCCCCTGGCAGTGCTGGGCTCCGCTGGCAGTGCAGGGTTCCCCTGGCAGTGCCAGGCTCCCCGGGCAGTGCCAGGCTCCCCGGGCAGTCCAGGGTTCCCCTGGCAGGGCCAGGCTCCGCTGGCAGTGCTGGGCTCCCCTGGCAGTGCCAGGCTCCCCGGGCAGTCCAGGGTTCCCCTGGCAGTGCCAGGCTCCCCGGGCAGTCCAGGGTTCCCCTGGCAGTGCTGGGCTCCGCTGGCAGGGCAGGGCTCCCCTGGCAGTGCTGGGCTCCGCTGGCAGGGCAGGGCTCCCCTGGCAGTGCCAGGCTCCCCGGGCAGTCCAGGGTTCCCCTGGCAGTGCTGGGCTCCGCTGGCAGGGCCCACAATGGGGCCGGGCCTCCTCACTGACCCGCGGCCTGTCCATGGAGCCTCTCCCAAACAGGAGGCTCAGGTACCCAGCCCGGCGGCAGCGATGGGCTAACTCACGGTGATGGCCACCTCGTCGTCGTACAGGATGAGCGCGCTGTAGATGCAGGCCAGCTCCGCCTCGGAAGCCATGGCGCAGCAGGGAAACACTTAGCCCGGAACAAACAACCCGGGAACCGCAAACCCGCGGACAGGCAACCGGAGCGGACCGGAAGGGAACCGCCGCCATCTTGGTGCGGGGCAGCGCGAGCGGAAGTGACAACAAAGCGGGTGATAGCGTGGGAGACAGCGGGACAGAGAGGAGGGGAGCTTCATACAGCATGGAGGTGGGGAGAGGGAGAGGACTAGGAGAAGGGAAGGATGAGGGAGGGGAAGGGTGAAAAGTGGGGAGAAGGTGGGAAGGAAGAGGAGGGGCAAGATGTTTAAGTTTACTAGCGTCACAAGTGGGCTTACATTAACACTGCAATGAAGTTATTGTGAAAATCCCCTAGTCGCCACACTCCAGCGCCTGTTCGGGTACACTGAGGGAGAATTCAGCACGGCCAATGCCCCCTAACCAGCACATCTTTCAGACTGTGGGAGGAAACCAGAGCACCCAGACAAAACCCACACAGATATGGGGAGAATGTACAGACTCTGCATAAATAGTAACCTGAGCCGGGAATCAAACCCAGATCCCTGGTGCTGTGAGGCAGCAGTGCTAACCACCGTGCCACCCAGGAGATTTAGTCTCCTTATCGAAGACCACGGCGGCACAGTTAGCATTGCTGCCTCACAGAGCCAGGGACCCGGGTTCAGTTCTGGCCTTGGGTTACTGTGTATGTGGAGTTTGTATGTTCTTCCCATGTCTGTGTAGGTTTCCTCTAGATGCTCTGGTTTCCTCCCACAGTCCAAAGATATGGGGTTTAGGTTGATTGGCCAAGCTGAATTGAACTTAGTGTCAGGGGGATTAGCAGGGCAAATATCAAGGGTTATGGGAATAGGGTCTGGATGGGATTGTGGTCAGTGCAGTCTCAATGGGCTGAACGGCCTCCTTTAGCACTGTAGGAATTCTATGGATTCTATGGAACTGTATACTTGCCATTGAAGTAGTACAGTGAAGGTTCACCGGACTGATTCCTGGATGACAGGATTGTCATGTGAAGAGAAATTGCACCGAGTGGGCCTGTATTCACTGGAATTTATGTAATACCCTAACTATGTTAGTGGTTGTGGGTTTTAAACAAAAAGACAAGATGTGGTTTGCACACGTAGATTCAAAGTAACACACAACAGGTTTATTATGCAGTGCAGAGACCATCTCTTTCAGAGTATATATTGAGACTGTGATCTGCTCTTAAAGCAATTATGCAACTACTTAAATATATAACAGTATAAATGGATGAGAGGGGATCTCATTGAAATGGATAAAATTCTACAGACTGGATGCAGGGGTAATATTTCTGCTGGCTAGGTGTCTAGAACAAGGGGTTACAGTCTCAGGATACTGACTAGACCATTTAGAACTGAGATAAGGAGAAAGCTTTGACAAAGGGTCATCTGGACTTAAAACATCAACTCTTTTCTCTCCTTACAGATGCTGCCAGACATGCTGAGATTTTCCAGCGTTTTCTGTTTTGGTTTCAGATTCCAGCATCCACAGTAATTTGCTTTTATAAGGAGAAACCTCTTCAGTCTGAGGGTGGTGGACCTGTGGAATTCTTTACCTCAGAAAGGCATAGATGTCAAGTCAATGAACAAATCTAAGAAGAAAATAGATAGATTTCTTGACTCTAAAAGCGTCAAGGGGTAAGAGGAGAGCACCTGAGTATGGCATTGAGGTAGAGGATCAGTCATGATCATTGAATGACAGAGCAAGGTTGAAGGGCCGAATGATCTGTCGCTCCTCAATGTTCCTACTTTTCTGTAAAAGATTAGTGTCATGAATAGACATTGTGATGTGGAGAACTTACTGAGTTACAGGCCTTCAGTTTCGTAGTTCCAGCTTACAGACGAAGGTCAGTGAGTAAGAGTAAGGTCTGTGACAATTATTTTGGTGTTATGAGGAACAATATGAAATAGATAAAGCTGCTGTGAAAACTATAATCTTGTCTTTCATGTCGTGCCCATTTAAACAAACAATTTATTAATATGTAATTGACTTCCTTGAACTCAAATTCTCAGTTGTTCTTCCAAAAGATTGTGGAGCTGTGGATGAGGTCAAGTGGGATTTGTCCAGAAGTCTTATTGAGATGGTATCAAGGTCATCTTGCATAATTAGATATTGGAAATTAAAAGTACTCTCCTGATTATCGGGGCCACAGGCTCATTCATAGGAGTCTTGGGTGAATCTCAAGAAATATTTAAAACTTAACCCAAAATTAGTAGTGTTATTATCCCAGCTGATATTACCACTAGACAAATCTGACCAGCTTGACCGGTACAAACTTTTATTTATTGTTCAGATACATGGAAAGTGAATAGTCACAAGAGTCAGCCGATGAGCTTTTAACAAAAAAAATTAAATAAGAAAAACCCCAAAAGTACCATTACAGTTATGTACAGATTTGTAAGAACAACACAGTTATAAAATCTTTCTTACACTCTAATGTTCACAGTAAGTACACAATGTAAACTAATAGGTGACCTGTGGTCAGATGCGCTACACTTTCAAACCAAGTGGCAGATACCACCCAAGACTATTTCTATGGATTTCTCAATTCTCCCAGATGCATGTCACATTGTAAACCAACTGGCTCACTAGAATGTAGCCTTTCACATGAGGGTTTCCAACTCTGCTCTTGACGAACATGCTTTGGACTCTTCTCCCAAATGACGTTTCCACTTGGATGTCTGAAGGATCCATCTCCAGGGTTTCAGCCTCTCCATCTGGTATTTCACTGCTCCAGATAACCACATGCATTCAAGCTTTCTTACCACACAATCTCTCAAATCCTGCTATGCCAACAGAACATCACTGCTTTATAGGTTTGTAGGAAGGAATCAGCAACCTTTTGGTTACCGCTGGTTTCTTGCAAACTTGCTTTGCTTTCCACCTGCTTCCTGTAGCTTTGTCTTTTTGGAGTCTCTCTCTTTCTTGCTCCACACTCGCCCACCGCAACATGTCCACGACAGACACCATTTTCCTGGCTCTGCAGTCAATCCTGGAACACTTAGATAACAAGGACATCCATGTCCTATTTATTGATTATAGCTCAGCATTCAACATCATTATCCCTTCGAAACTCATCTCCAAACTCCGTAGCCTGGGTCTCAGCTTCTCCCTCTACGACTGGGTCCTGAACTTCCTAACTCACAGACCACAATCAGTAAGGATACGCAACAACACCTCCTCCACAATCATCCTCAACACCAGTGCCCCGCAAGGCTGTGTTCTCAGCCCCCTGCTATATTCCTTATACACCTCTGACTGTGCGGCCAAATTCTCTTCCAATTTGATTATCAAGTTTGCTGATGACATCACTGTAGTGGGTCGGATCTCAAAAAATCACAAGGCAGATTACAGGAATGAGATAGAGAATCTGGTGAACTGGTGCGGAAACAATAATCTCTTCCTCAATGTTAACAAAACGAAGGAGATTGTCATCGACTTCAGGAAGTGTAGACAACAACATGCCTCTGTCTACATCGTAAAAAGTCTGACAACACCAGGTTTTAGTCCAACCGATTTATTTGATAGTAAACTGTCTACATCAATAGGGACGAAGTAGAAAGGGTCGAGAGCTTCAAGTTTTTAGGTGTCCAGATCACAAATAACCTGTCTTGGTCCCCCCAATGCTGACACTATCGTGAAGAAAGCCCCACCAACGCCTCTATTTTCTTTGAAGACTGAGGAAATTTGACATGTCAGATACGACATGTCTTTTACAGATGCACCATAGAACGCATTCTTTCTGGTTGTATCACAGCTTGGTATGGGCTCCTGCTCTGCCCAAGACCACAAGGAACTACAAATGGTCGTGAACATAGCCCACGTAAACCAGTCTCCCATCCACTGACTCTGTCTGTACTTCTCGCTGTCTCGGCAAAGCAACCAGCATAATTAAGGACCCCACGCACCCCGGACATCCTCTCTTCCACCTTTTCCTTAGGGAAAAAGATACAAAAGTCTGAGGTCACGTACCAACTGACTGAAGAACAGCTTCTTCCCTGCTGCTGTCAGATTTTTGAATGGTCCTACCTTGCATTAAGTTGATCTTTCTCAACATCCTCGCTGTGACTGTAACATTACATTCTGCACTCTCTCATTTCCTTCTCTATGAACGGTATCCTTTGCCTGTATAGTGTGCAAGAAACAATACTTTTCACTGTATGTTAATACATGTGACAATAATAAATCAAATCAATTCACTGAACAGATCCTTTTCCCCAGATTACTGTTCTTTGTTCCTTTGACCAGAAGCTCTTCTTTGCACTTAAGTACTCTGGGTGGGGGACTTTAGTGTTCATCACCAAAAATGGCTTGATGGAAAGGGCCATGCATTGTACTTTAAAAGAATAGGTATTCACTTTAGTGCATCAGCTAGCATTGCCAACTGTGATTAAATGTATCTCTGGAGGTTTCATCATGTTTTGCATTCACACTCCAGTCATTATTCGGCCAACAAATTATCCTTGTGACATACGGCCTTCTAACACCAATTGGAAAACAGAAAGATTCATTCCCCAGTTGGATGAGGCTTGACTGTCAGCCAAACAGCTGTTTCTCTCCCTGTTTTCAATATTTTAAATCTGTTAAAGAGACATGTTCAAAGAAAATTACAGTTAAAAAAATGACTAAAGATAAATCTTCAATCCATAAGAACGTAAGAACTAGCAGCAGGAGAAGGTCATTTGGCCCCTTGAGCCTGCTCCGCCATTCAATAAGATCGTGGTAAGAAGTCTCGCAACACAGGTTAAAATCCAAAAGGTTTATTTCATAGCACAAGCTTCTGGAACACTGTTCCTTCATCAGGTGAGTCATGGCTGATCTCTTTGTGGACTCAGCTCCACTTACCTGCCCGCTCACCATAACCCTTAATTCCTTTACTGTTCAAAAATTTATCTATCCTTGCCTTAAAAATATTCAATGAGGTAGCCTCAACTGCTTCACTGGGCAGGGAATTCCACAGATTCACAACCCTTTGTGTGAAGAAGTTCCTCCTCAACTCAGTCCTTAATCTGCTTCCCCTTATTTTGAGTCTCTGCCCCCAGTTCTAGTTTCACCCGCCAGTGGAAACAACTTCCCTGCTTCTATCTTGTCTATTCCCTTCATAATCTTATATGTTTCTATAAGATCTCCCCTCATTCTCCTGAATTCCAGTGAGCGTAGTCGCAGTCTACTCAGTCTCACCTCATAAGCCAACCCTCTCAACTCTGGAACAACCTAGTGAATCTCCTCTGCACCCCCTCCAGTGCCAGTCTATCCTTTCTCAAGTAAGGAGACCAAAACTGTACACAGTACTCCAGGTGTGGCCTCACCAGCACCTTATACAGCTGCAACATAACCTCGCTGTTTTAAAACTCCATCCCTCTAGCAATGAAGGATAAAATTCCATTTGCCTTCTTAATTACCTGCTGCACCTGCAAACCAACTCCTTGAGATTCCTGCACAAGGACACCCAGGACAGCAGGATGCTGCAATATTTTACTATTTAAATAATACTCAATTTTGCTGTTATTCCTACTAAAATGGATGACCTCACACTTACTAATGTTGTACTCCATCTGCCAGACACTTGCCCACTCACTTAGACTATCTATATTCCTTTGCAAACTTTCAGTGTCCTCTGTGCATTTCGCTCTGCCACTCATCTTAGTGTCATCTGTGAATTTTGACACACTACACTTGGTCCCCAACTCAAAATCATCGATGTAAACCGTAAATAATTGAGGTCCCAATACTGATCCCTGAGGCACTCCACTAGTCACTGATCGCCAACCAGAAAGACACCAATTTACCTCCACTCTTTGCTTGCTGGAGACTTCAGGCCCAATCCTGGAGGGTTGGTAACTCTGGCTTCAATTGCATGGCAGTTAGTGAGCAGGACAATGTTGCTTGTGATTTGACGCATGATGTGAGTCCAGCTTCTTTCAGCTTTATAGGGACTTTGGATCTATGATCCTCACACCTTTCCACCACTGGGACTTTACCTCACTGGCTTTGTTTAGACTTGTTAATAGAGATTCATCACAAATTATCCTGCAAGCCTATGATCTGTGATTACCAGGATGGCAGAAGGTGAATTACACAGACCCTGGGCTTTTATCACATCGCAATTCTCATTATAGCTTCTCATCATAGAACCCCTATAGTAGGGAAAGAGACCATTCAGCCCATCGGGTCTGCACTGACCACAATCCCACCCAGGCCCTACTCTCATATCCTTACATATTTACCCGCTAATCCCGCTAACCTATGCATCTCAGGACACTAAGGGGCAATTTAGCCTGGCCAATCAACCTCACCCCGCACATCTTTGGACTGTGGGAGGAAACCGGAGCACCTGGAGGAAACCCACACAGACATGAGGAGAATGTGCACACTCCACACAGACAGTGACCCAAGCCGGGAATCGAACCCAGGTCCCTGGAGCTGTGAAGCAGCAGTGCTAAGCGCTGTGCTACCGTGACACTCCTATCTCATGTGAGCTGTCAAGCCAACAGTACAACACAGAAGAAGACAGAAGACCTTCAGAATGTTGCTGTGGGATCTTTTACAACCAGTGGAGGGGACAGACAGAGCCTATGTTTAACATCTTGTTCATAAGTCACCATCCCTGACAATGCTGCAATCCCCTGGTACTACACTGAGAGTCTCAGATTTTGTGTTCAAATCCCTTTGGTGAAACTTGAAGCCACTGACTCAGTGGTGAGAATGTTACTCTTAGACATTGCTGACACACATCACATTTATCCCAAACGAAAGCAAAGCAATTTCGAGGGGTAAACTCCTCACTCCGTGTGTTAACAGACGAGCTGTTTGGACACTTTTAGTGCTGGAAACACCTGTGATATCAACCTCCATGTCATATTCAGAACTTTCCTCTCTGGTTCATCATATATCACCTACTCCAGCAGTGGACAAGCTGCAGCCCGGAGGCCACATGCAAACCACCTGGGTTCTCAGTGCAGCCATGAGACGTTATTGACCATTGCCCAAGTGCAGGTTTGTCACATTCCGCGATTTCCATCTGTGGAGTTTTTTTCCTGCCGGTCTGACTGAAGTGATTTGTACGTAAAGCAAGGGGCGAGTGAAGTGAGGAATGTGCCGATTGCTCACAACACTGACTGATAGCGTGCGCTCCCTTTGTGTCCAAAGGGTCAATATCTCTTTTGTTTTTGAGGTGATCACAGTTCTATTAATATATGAATGATGAAGCATTTTCTATAACTCGTTATGAAATATTTGGCGTGTATTAAATGTATTGAATCTTATTCATGGGGTCACAGTTAGTGAACAAGCACACTGAGATGAAGGAAGCCCACCCACTAGCTGAGATTATTTAGCATTGATCTGCTCTCATCTGTTGCTTCATCTGAACCCGTGACCCAGAAATAAGCAGCGCAGTACATCATAGAATCCCAACAGTGCAAAACATGGCATCTTTCTCAGGCCCACTCCCTCCCCGATCCCCATATCACTACTCATTTACCCCACAAATCCACAAAGAAAGACCCCCTGGGGTTTGGATTGACAGGGTCATGTGATAGTGTGGTTAATGGGAGGAGCTAGATATGTAGCAAAAAAAAGCTTTTGGAACTCTGGTTGGGTTTGTTTAAAGACAGAGGTCTACAACCTGCTCCCTCCACAAAATCTGAAAGCTTTAAGGCTGTTTACCTTCATTATAGCAGGTATACTTATGGTTGTTAACTATATTTAAAATATTTTTTTGAGCCTGTAAGAAGAATGTTGTTTATTTGGAACTGAAATAGTGATGAGATAGAATTAGAGTTGTTTTCTTTTCATATGTAAATATTGTTCAGTGGGTAATAGTTAAGCTGCTTCATTTGCCAGAGCTATAATTAAATTGCGTTATTAAGTAATTTTGTTTTTTTCGATGAAAGATGCTAAATTTGTCAGCAGAATAACTCCTGGATAGAAGCATCCAATCCTCACATTTATATCAGCACATAAAATTGTCGGGGTCTGGTCTAGTTCCCTGATGTAATTTGAGATTCTGGTCTAGGGCCATGCTAAATTGACCCTTAGTGTCAGGGGGATTAGGAAGGTAAATGCGTGGGGTTACGGGAATAGGGCCTGGGTGGTATTGGTCGGTGCAGACTCGATGGGCTGAAAGGCCTCATTCCACAGTGTCAGGATTCTATGATAGCTCATGTGACACTAGAGCTGAGACTTTGGATGAATGCTGCAATCCTCTTGAAACACTCAGGATAGTTTGCAGTCAGAACAGCTTCCCAGGACGCATAGAAGACTCCCTGGTCAAACAGCAGACTTTCCATTCCAGGAAGTCTTTCAGCTAACCAGCAGAATTTCCCAAACCAGGGAGGGAGGGAGAGAGAGAGATATACTTCTCTCTAGCTTGAGGTCCCTTCTAAAACTAAAACCTGCAGCTCAGAACTGAAAATTAAAGAGCTCCTATCACCTGACCTGCAAACATTCTTCCTCCTGACAATGCAGGGCCATAAAACTAACTCCCAAATAAAAATAAACAATCCCCATTTAAACCAATGAACAACAATGAAAGGATTCCTCATAAACAGCTCAGCAACGATGAGAGCTGAGAGCTACAGAGAACATGATTTTAAAAAAAAAATCCATCTCTTAAAGGTACACTAACATCACAAGGAGTCAGCTCCACCAGAGTTACTTCCGACTGCTCTCTTCTGTTGGTGGTTTTCTTAATATCGTTATCAGTGTTTTACCAGAAATCATCCAGGGACATAATACAGAGTTCTCACTCCTAGATCAGGTAAGTATGAGTTGTGTAATTGAGATAAATAAAAGGATTTCTGGCTGAGTAAAGCCACAGCTAGTCCTGTACTCATATCACCTTCAAAATTTGACATTCTTGCATCGGTCCTGATAAGTGCAAGTTGAAAAGCTTTGACAGTTTGTTTCTTTTTTCAGCAAAATTCTACACTACTAACTGACTAATTTGCAATATGCCAATGTCTGTCATTCGCTGCGTTTAGGATGGAAAATCAATGCTGCCTTTATTAGGACGCTGCTGTAGTTTCAGTAATGAATTGTACTTACTGTCATTGGTAGAAGCTTTGTTAAAGTAGAATTGATGCACTGTTTGCTGTGCGGCTTTGTTAAAATAAACTGGTATGGAATAGACCCTGTTGAGTAGGAAGATTCTGCTTGCTAACAAATGTACTTGGGTTTTTTTGTAAGTTCCACCCCAACTCCAAATCATTACCTGACAAAGTGATGTCAGCACTCACTGTGATAAATGTCCCCATGTGCGAAACCATCAGGGAGAATTCCAGGGAGAATTCCTTGCCACTTGACAAGTTCTCATCAATGCAAACTCTGTGAGAAGAAATGAAGGAGGCAGTTTAAAAACTAAAACTACCTAAAGGTGTCCTGAATCTGTCAGCTCAGTTCTGCATGTCACCAAACATTGTTTCAGCTAATTTGACTCCTGATACTCACTCTCAGAGCCAGCTGTTTCACAACTGGAGTGTTTGCAAGCACACTGTCCCCACCAGTGAGGTATGCTAACTTTTCATTTCTTTGTGTGTGTGTCTGTGTGTGTATGTGTGTGTCTCTGTCTGTCTGTGTGTCTCCATATGCAATGGATAAACACAGTTGTATGTATTTAAAGACTAGACAAAATACCGAAGTTACCCAACACGTTTCACTGGGGCCCTGTCCTCATTTATTTCAGTAAGTGAGAAATATTATTAGTGACTCCAAAAATGCTATGGCATCAGCTCTGCCAAGAGTGTCTGTGAACCCGGGTATTTAAATCATTTTAATGAACTGCAGCCTGAAAAAGCACAAAAAATTATATATGGTTATAAAACAAAAACAGAATGCTGGAAACATTCAGCAGGTAGGAGAGAATCTTCCGAGAGAGAGAAACACGGTTAACATTTCAGGTAGTTGGGCACAGAATAGTGAGGGGGATTGACATTCTCTGAACAAGAGGATCCAAGATGGGATTTTCCGAAGCCAGTGGACATTTCCATTGTCTTCCCTTCGCCTGCTCCGATTCCAGGCAGGGCAGTAGGATTCTGGTGCCAGAATCTAGGTGGCTGTGTTGCTGCCCAATGCCAGGGTTTGGGACATCCATAGAACCCTACAGTGCAGAAACAGGCCCTTCGGCCCATCGAGTCTGCACCGAACACAATCCCACCCAGACCCTATCCCCATATCCCTACACATTTACCTGCTAATCCCTCTAACCTACACATCCCAGGACACTAAGGGGCAATTTTAGCATAGCCAATGAACCTAACCCGCACATCTTTGGACATCTGCCCTCGACTGGAGAGGAACCAGCAGTGGTCGGGGGAGGATCCCATTGCCATGGTCCATGTAGATATCAATGTTATAGGTAAATGAGGAAAGAGATTTTACATGGAGAGTTTAAGGAGCAAAGCACTAAATTAAGTATCTGAACCTTCAAGGGTACAATCTCTGGATTATTACCTGACCCAAGTGCAAATTGGCATTGGGTGCATAAAATTAGAGAGATGAATAATGTGGCTCGAAGACTGGTGTGGGAGAAGTGGGTTTCGATTCATGGGGCACTGGGACTGGTACTGTATAAAGTGGGACTGATCCCACTGGATGTCCGGTGCCGGTAAGAGCGCGAGAGGTGAGAAATCAGGCACAAATCTAATTCCTTGGCTCTTTCATGATCTTACCAGCTTGTCCCACACATCGACCAGTGGGGCGCAACGGTAAGATTGCCTCCAGGGTATTTTAGAGCCAGGGGTCCATGCTGAGAACTTCCTGTCCACTTGGATCCTGCACAGATCAGCTGATAAGAGAGGTTTTCTCTCTTTACACCAATCTGAGATTCCGAGCTGCTTCAGGAAGATGATCGTAATTCCTGTGCCGAAGCAATGTGCCTTAATGACTACCATTCCAGTGGCTCTGACATCCATCATTATGGATTGTTTTGAAAGCTAGTTATGGCAAAAATCAATTCCAGCCTCCCAGATTGCTTTGATCCACTACAGTTTACCTACCGCCACAGCAGACGCCATCTCCCTAGCCCTGCATTCAATCCTGGAACATCTAGATAACAAGGACACCTATGTCAGACTCCTATTTATCGACTGCAGCTCAGCCTTCAACACCATTATTCCCAAAACTCATCTCCAAACTCCGTGGCCTGGGCCTCGGCTCCTCCCTCTGCGACTGGATCCTGAATTTCCCAACACACAGACCACAATCAGTCAGGATCGGCAATAACACCTCCTCCACGATCAACACCGGTGCCCCACAAGGCTGTGTTCTCAGCCCCCTACTACACTCCTTATAAACCAATGGCTATGCAGCCAAATTCCCCTCCAACTCCATTTTCAAGTTTGCTAATGATACCACCGTAGTGGGTCAGATCTCAAAGAATGACGAGACAGAGTACAGGAATGACACAGAGAATCTGGTGAACTGGCGCGCTGACAATAATTTCTCCTTCAACAAAACAAAAAGAAGGAGATTGTTATCGATTTCAGCAAGTGTAAAGGAGAACATGCCCCTGTCTACATCAACGGGGGCAAAGTGGAAATGGTCGTGAGCCTCTAGTTTCTAGGTGTCCCAATCACCAATAACTTGTCCTGCACCCACCACCCATCCCCCAAACTGATGCTATAATTATGAAAGCCCACCAATGCCTCTATTTCAACCCATTACCAATTAAAAATCTGTCTAACTCCTCCTTAAATTGACTCACTGTCCCAGCATCCACTGCAATTTGGGCTAGCAAATTCTCCAGATTCACACCCCTTTGGGAGAAGGAGTTTCCTCTCAACCCTGTTTTAAATTTACTATCCCTTATCCTAAGATCTCATGATCTCATTGAATGGAGGAGACCCGATGGGCCAAATGGCCTACTGCTGATCCTATGCCTTCTGATCTTATGGTCAATGACATTTCAGTAGAACTGGATTGCGAAAGATTATCGAAGCAACTTTAACTTTCTTTATCTCTTCACAGATGCTGCCTCGCTTGCTGAATATTTTGAGCCTTTCTGCTGTTCTTTCAGGTTTCTAGCACCCAGATTACTTTCTTTCTGTACACACATTGATAATCTTGTTTATTCTACAGAGGGGACAGCACAATGGAATATCCCATTGACCAGCCCCAGGTGAGGTTTCCCAAAAGCTGTTATTTGGGTGAAACAGCTGGGATACCCCTGAGTTTTTACAGACCCGTGTGATGGAGGGGTGACTGGCTCTGTGTCTTTATTCAATCCATCCTCTACTGGCAGCAAGAAGGTTCAATTTAGCAAAGCTCCCTCGGAGACCTTTCTCAGACCCAACATTTATGTTTAAAAATGGCCCAATTTAACCAGGCCCTTTGAGTTAAGATTGAATAAGATTATTAACCACTAAAATGTCAGAAGACATAAAATACACTGTGACAATACTGTGCCTTTAAGAAATGCACTTTGTGTCATGTTTCTTGTGAAGGATGTGTTCAGATTCAACTCTGTTTAAACAGTGCGGTGTTGTCAACTCCAGACAGCCCACCTGCTGAGCATGCAGACAGATAATTTCTCTGAGTCATGGGGTGTTTGTTTCAGTCTGAGTGAATGCAGTTTTGTTTATTCTTTTGGGTTGTCTCTTGGGGTTTCAGAGTAGAGTTTAATGAGATTGATTGATGAGAGAGAGAATCATGTGTTAATGGGAAGAGATAGTGTTATCATCCAGTATAGCAGCTCCAAAGTATTTTGCGAAGTCAGCTAGACCATAAGTTTTGCAATTCGAATTTCTGCACGGGTGAGCATAAGATATTTCACTCCAGGTATGATTCAAATGACCCACTAGGGAACTTTTATCAAACAAAGTTTATATGAGAATACTGTTAAAATACAATAAGACAACTAGCAATAACTTCTACCAATAACAAACCAGAAAAAATCCTGAAATTGTCTATATCTTAACAGTTCAATGTACTGTTCCAAACAAACGTACTGTTCCAAGCAAGCGTGAAGTGTCCACTTTGGTAGGAATAATGGTAGGAAGGACTATTACTTACATGGCGAAAAACTGCAGCAGGCGACGGTGCAGAGGGACCTCGGGGTCCTTGTGCATGAGTCGCAAAAACCCAGCCTGCAGGTGCAGCAGGTGGTCAGGAAGGCGAATGGGATGCTGGCCTTTATAGCGAGAGGAATTGAGTATAAAAGTAGGGAGGTCTTGCTGCAACTGTACAGGGCACTGGTGAGGCCGCAGCTGGAGTACATAAGAACATAAGAACATAAGAAATAGGAGCAGGAGTAGGCCATCTAGCCTTTCGAGCCTGCCCTGCCATTCAATAAGATCATGGCTGATCTGTCGTGGCTCAGGTCCACATTCCCGCCCTCTCCCCATAACCCTTAATTCCCTCTCTTATCAAAAACCCATCAACCTGCGTCTTAAAAATATTTAGCGAGGTAGCCTCCACCACTTCAACGGGCAGAGAATTCCAGAGATTCACCACCCTTTGAGTGAAGAAGTTCCTCCTCAACTCCGTTCTAAACCGTCCCCCCTTTATCTTGAGGCTGTGCCCCCTAGTCCTACTATCCTTTCTGAGCGGGAAGAGTCTCTCCACCTCTATCCTATCCATCCCATTCATCATCTTATATGTCTCAATGAGATCTCCCCTCATTCTTCTAAACTCTAACGAGTACAAGCCTAGTTTATTCAGCCTCTCCTCAGAGCTCAACCCCCTCAACTCTGGCATCAGCCTAATAAACCTCCTCTGCACTCCCTCCAGGGCCAAAATATCCTTGCGTAAGTACGGTGCCCAAAACTGCACACAGTACTCCAGCTGCGGCCTCACTAATGCCCTATACAGCTGCAGCAAGACCTCCCTACTTTTATATTCAATCCCCTTCGCTATGAAGGCCAGCATCCCATTCGCCTTCCTGACCACCTGCTGCACCTGCAAGCTGGGTTTTTGCGACTCATGCACAAGGACCCCGAGGTCCCTCTGCACCGTCGCCGGCTGCAGTTTTTCTCCACATAAGTAATAATCATTCCTACCAAAGTGGACCACCTCGCACTTGCCAACATTAAATTCCATTTGCCATTTCCTGGCCCATTCACCCAACCTATCTAGATCCTTCTGCAGACTCTCCACACCCTCCGCACAATTTGCCGTTCCACCAATCTTGGTATCATCAGCAAATTTCGACACCATACACTCGGTTCCCTCCTCCAGATCATCTATATAAATGGTAAATAGCTGAGGCCCCAGCACCGACCCCTGGGGCACTCCACTAGTCACCATCCACCAATCCAAATAGCACCCATTGACCCCCAATCTCTGCCTCCTATTTGACAACCAATCCTCTATCCACGTTAACACCCTACCCCCAACTCCAAGTCCCCTGACCTTCTGCAATAACCTCTTGTGAGGTACCTTGTCAAATGCCTTCTGAAAATCCAGAAAGACCACATCCACCGGCTCTCCTCTATCCACTGCCCTAGACACATCCTCATAGAACTCCAGTAAATTTGTCAGACATGACTTCCCTTTAACGAAACCGTGCTGCGTCTGCTCTATCAAGCAATTCCCCTCAAGATGCCTCGCTATTTCCTCCTTAATGACGGATTCTAACATTTTACCTACCACAGACGTTAAACTAACCGGCCTATAATTCCCTGCCTTTTGCCTGGCACCCTTCTTAAACAACGGCGTAACATTAGCCGTTTTCCAATCTTCCGGCATTTCCCCGGAATCCAGCGACGTCTGGAAAATAACCACCAAGGCATCCACTATCACCTCCGCCATTTCTTTCAGCACCCTCGGATGCATTCCATCCGGTCCTGGGGACTTGTCCACAATCAGCCCCTCCAGTCTGTCGAGCACCGCCTCTCTAGTAACAGTAATGTCATTAAGACCCTCCAGTCTTACCACCTTTCCATCACTAACACCCGGCAAATTATTCACATCCTCCTCCGTGAAGACAGAAACAAAAAAGTTATTCAATACCTGAGCCATATCCCCATCCCCTACCACTAGGTCCCCTTTCTCATCCTCTAAAGGACCAACGTTCACCCTAGCCAGCCTCTTTCTTTTTATATATTTATAAAAACTCTTGCTATCCTTTTTATATTAAGCGCTAGCCCAGCTTCATAGTTTCTCCTACCCTTCTTTGTCAACTTCTTTGTCAATCTTTGTTGACATTTAAACCTCTCCCAATCCTCTTCTTGCCCACTACTCTTAGCTACTCTAAACGCCTCCGCTTTTAATTTAACACTTTCCTTCACCTCCTTCGTTATCCACGGCTTATTACCTCTCCTCCTACTGTCCTTTTTAACCATCGGAATAAATTTCTGCTGAGCACCAAGAAAGATCTCCTTAAAGATCCTCCACTGCTCCTCAACAGACCTACCTTCCAACGCGCTCCCCCAGTCCACATTCGCCAATTCTTCTCTCATCCTACCGTACTCCCCTCTGTTCAAACAAAGGACGCACGTCCGGGAACTCACTTTCTCCTCCTCCATCTGCACCAGAAACTCCACCATACAATGATCACTCTCCCCAAGAGGATCCTTCACCGCAAGTTCCCTAATTCTACCCGCCTCATTACATAACACCAGATCCAAGATAGCTCGCTCCCTCGTCGGCTCCAACACACACTGTTCAAGGAAACTATCCCAGCAGCATTCCGAGAACTCCTCCTCGAGCCCACCGTGTCCAACATGGGTCGACCAATCAATATGCAGATTGAAATCCCCCATAACTACGGCCGTCCCATTCCTGCACGCCGCACTTATTTGCGCGTTAACAGCCCGCCCCACCTCCAGATCATTATTCGGGGGCCTATAGACGACACCCACCAGCGTCTTCCTCCCTTTGTTGTTCCTAATCTCTACCCACAACGATTCCACTTTCTGCTCTTTGGCTCCAATATCATCCCTTGCTACCACCCTGATGCTATCCTTAATCAGCAGAGCTACGCCCCCCCCTCTTTCCTCCCACCTATCCTTCCTAAACACTTGATACCCCTGGACATTCAGCTTCCAGTCCCTGTCAGCTTGCAGCCACGTCTCTGTAATGGCCACCAGATCATATCCATTTGTGCTGATCTGTGCCACCAGCTCATCCACTTTATTCCGAATGCTTTGTGCATTCAGATAAAGTGCCTTCATCCCAGTCTTCACCTGGACCCTATCTGATGTAATGCCACCAACCATACTCACGCCCCCTACTCCCTTTATTATTGGGACATCCTTGGCCTCTACCCTTACCTGTACCGTCTCCTTCACTTTAGACCCCGTAATGTCACCTACCCTTGCACCCTCCCCCCCCAATTAGTTTAAAGCCCTGTCTACAGCCCTCTTTACTCGATTCGCCAGCACTCTGGTCCCAGCACGGTTCAGACCAACCCCATCCCGCCCGAACAGGTCACACCTACCCCAATACTGGTGCCAATGCCCCATAAATTCAAACCCATTCCTCCCACACCAATCCCTGAGCCACCCATTCACTTCCTTAATCCTGTCAACCCTATGCCCGTCTGCACTCGGTTCAGGCAGTAGCCCAGAGATAACCACCTGGTCGGTTCTACTTTTTAATTCCATTTCCAGCTTTTCATACTCCCTCCCCAGATCCTCAGTTTGCATTTTGCCTATGTCGTTGGCACCCACATGTACCACAACGACCGGATTCTCACCCTCCCACTCCAGGTTCCTCTGCAGCCCAGATGCGACATCCCAGACCCAAGCACCAGGCAGACAACACACCCTCTTGTGCACTTTGTCACTGTGACAAAGGACAGTGTCAATACCCTTCACCCCACTATCCCCAATCACTACTACGTTCCTTTTCACCTTCTCTTTGCCTATGTCCTGCTGCATCACTGTACCGTGTGCAGTTTGCTCACCAACCTCACCTGCCTCGTTCTCGTCCAGACTGGAAGCAAGAACCTCAAACCTGTTATGCAGATTGAGAGGCTGAGGCCTCGGCTCCCCACCCTCCATCCTCCGCTCCCCACCCTCCTTCCTCCGCTCCCCACCCTCCATCTTCCTCTCAGCAGCCCCCTCTTGTCCCTGACCCTTAGAGTTAGCCAGTCTAGGGGGGGATGGATGTCACTTGCACCCCATTGACAATGGCACCCTCTCTCCTCCTGATGAGCCTCAGTGTCTGTAGCTCAGAGGCCAGCTCATCTATCTTGAGCTGGAGCTCCTCCAGCAACCTGCACTTACTGCAGACATGGTCACTGGAAAGGACCCTGGGGTCCACCAGCTCCCACATCATACAGAAACAACACATCACATGCCCCTCCATTATTCACTGTAGTAATATTTAATATTTCAACACGAACTCACCTGGCCCTTTTTCTCCCCAGCCCTTTTGATATTAAGCCCTAATAGCTCACTCTGCTCCCCCTCACTCCGCTGCCCACTCCGACACTGCCCGCTGTCTACACCAGGCCTCCTTTTAAACCTGGCGCTAATTTAAAGCTGGCTGGCCCACAACTCCCTTCTAACCACTCCCTCAGAATTCTTAAAGCAGTAAATACAAAAAGGCCGCAAAAATGCTTTTAATTGCTTTAAACAGTTCTACAAGGTACAAAGTGCTTTAAACTTATTTAAACAGGTTTTTAACAGGTAGTTTCTTATCTCTCTCTCTGCTCCTTCACTCGTCTGCTCCAGCAAACAAGTTTTGGTCGCCGCGCTTACGCAAGGATATTTTGGCCTTGGAGGGAATGCAGAGGAGGTTTACTAGGCTGATACCGGAGTTGAGGGGGTTGAACTATGAGGAGAGGCTGAATAAACTAGGCTTGTACTCGTTGGAGTTTAGAAGAATAAAGGGAGATCTCATTGAGATGTGTAAGATGATGAATGGGATGGATAGGATAGAGGTGGAGAGGCTCTTCCCGCTCAGAAAGGACAGTAGGACTAGAGGGCACAGCCTCAAGATAAAGGGGGGGCGGTTTAGAATGGAATTGAGGAGGAACTTCTTCACTCAAAGGGTGGTGAATCTCTGGAATTCTCTGCCCGTTGAAGTGGTGGAGGCTGTCTCGCTAAATATATTTAAGACGTGGGTTGATAGGTTTTTGATAGGCAAGGGGATTAAGGATTATGGGGAGAGGGCGGGAAGGTGGAACTGAGCCACGACAGATCAGCCATGATCTTATTGAATGGCGGGGCAGGCTCGAAGGGCTAGACGGCCTACTCCTGCTCCTATTTCTTATGTTCTTATGTTCAAACAAGCACTCTTACAAGCATACACCCATCCCAGGTTTAACACAGAAAATAAGGATGCTATGAAATAGTCCCTTGAATGGAGAATTGAACTACGAGCTTCTCCATTCTGGAGATCCCAGCACTTCAAGGTAGAGAGAGAGCCACAGCTTTCTTCGAGCCAGCAAATCACAAACAGCAAACTTCTCACTCCAGAAAAATAAGGAAGGCTACTTCCAACTAACCAGCAGAATTTCTAATATCAGGGCAGACAGAAAGACTGCAGCCAACCTGGAGTCCAAGTACTTTCCCACCAGCAAATAACCAAAACTGAAAGTAAAAGAACTCTTACCATAGCATCGAAGAATCATAGAATCCTATGAATCATAGAACCCTACAGTGCAGAAAGAGACCCTTCGGCCCATCCAATCCCATCCAGGCCCTACCCCCATATCCCTACATATTTTACCCACTAATCCCTTTAACCTAAGCATCCTACTACACTAAGGGGCAATTTTAACATGACCACTCAACCTAACCCGCACATCTTTGGACTGTGGGAGGAAACTGGAGCACCTGGAGGAAACCCATGCAGACACGAGGAGAATGTACAAACTCCACACAGACAATGACCCAAGCCGGGAATCGAACCCAGGTCCCTGTGAAGTTGTGAAGCAGCAGTGCCAACCACTGTGTTACCGTGCCAATCTGTGTTCCTTCAGAAGGAATTCTTCAAAATGCAGCTAATGAAAGAATAACAAAGCTTACTCTAACTTATAAATCAAACAAAGAAACATTATTACTCCAAACTTGTGACCTCATCCTGGGCCACTCCAAACTATCCACAATTCTACATACTCCCTTATTGATAGTGAATTAGCTGGTCAACTGGCCATTACATCACTCTGTAATTGGTTCCATGGTTTACTAGATCAGCTGACCCTTACATCTTGTTCCCATTGGTCACGTTACATTCAATACAAAGTTGTCACTGGTTAACTCTAACATCCTGCAGTGCAGAAGAAGGCCATTTGGCCCATCGAGACTGCGCCGACCACAATCCCACCCCGGCTCTATCCCCATAACCTCATGCATTTACACTAGCTAATCCCCCTGACATTATGGGGCAATTTAGCATAGCCAATCTACCTAACCCACACATCTTTGGACTGTGGGAAGAAATTTTGTGAGGAAAAAATCTGTCCCACTTGACCTATCAATCATACTTATCCTCAACAATTTCAAAAAGGTTGTAAACCTCAAGAGAGTGCATTAGTGCAGATTAAAAATAAACAAAAACCCATCAAATAATTTAAGCAACAATTAATGGATATCTAGTCAGGCAGCTCAGTGCCTGCTTATAACTGCAGGGAACACGAATAAAAATATACTTCTTAAAGACACACAATGTCATACTAGGCTTACAGAGGGAAAAACAGACAATTTCTGTTTGGATTGTAAACAGCAGCAGCACTTCTCTCTCTCTGGAGATTAAAATCTGGGACCTGCTAGAAAATAGGTATCTCTCTCTGGAGGGGCTCTGTAGGCTGAAGGACCAGTAGCCTGCATAGCAACATGTAAGTCTATTGTGTATTAACCGGTATTGAAGAGGAGTTTATGTCTATAAGGAATATTGCTTAAATTGGAACTAATAGAGATCGGCTAGCAGTTAAGAATTGTATCTTGTCATGTTTAAGTATTGGTAAAAGATAATTATTTTTGTTATGGTTAAACTGTATTGTTAAATAAATTTTGTTTTGATAAATTATCAGGGCCACACGGTGAAGCCTTTCACTGTTTGCTGAGCAGAGAGAGAGAGAGCTAAGAATTTACCTGTTAAAAACCTGTTTAAAATAAGTTTAAAGCACTTTGTTCTTTGTAGAACTGTTTAAAGCATTTATTTTATTGTCTTTACTGCTAGTTTAGAACGAGTTGTGGACGAAGCTGCTTTAATTTAAATTAATTATCAGGGCCACACGGTGAAGCCTTTCACTGTTTGCTGAGCAGAGAGAGAGAGAGCTAAGAATTTACCTGTTAAAAACCTGTTTAAAATAAGTTTGGAGCACTTTGTTCTTTGTGGAACTGTTTAAAGCATTTGTTTTGTTGTCTTTGCTGCTGGTTTGGAGCGGGTTGTGGACGAGGCTGCTTTGATTTGGGTTGATTGTCGGGGCCACACGGTGAAGCCTTTCACTGTTTGCTGAGCAGAGAGAGAGAGAGCTAAGAATTTACCTGTTAAAAACCTGTTTAAAATAAGTTTAAAGCACTTTGTTCTTTGTAGAACTGTTTAAAGCATTTATTTTATTGTCTTTACTGCTAGTTTAGAACGAGTTGTGGACGAAGCTGCTTTAATTTAAATTAATTATCAGGGCCACACGGTGAAGCCTTTCACTGTTTGCTGAGCAGAGAGAGAGAGAGCTAAGAATTTACCTGTTAAAAACCTGTTTAAAATAAGTTTAAAGCACTTTGTTCTTTGTAGAACTGTTTAAAGCATTTATTTTATTGTCTTTACTGCTAGTTTAGAACGAGTTGTGGACGAGCCTGCTTCTAATCAGCGCCAGGTTTAAAAGGAGGCCTGGTGTAGGAAGCGGGCAGCGTCTGAGCGGGCAGTGGAGTGAGAGGGAAGCAGAGTGAGCTAATAGGGCTTAATATCAAAAAGGGCTTGAAGGAAAAAAGGACAGGTGAGTTTGTTTGAAAAAAAAACAAGGAAAAAAAAAAACTACTACAGCAAGAAACAAGGAAAAAATTTTTTTCACATAAAAAATTACAGTGAATAATGGAGGGGCATGTAATGTGTGGTTTCTGTATGATGTGGGAACTGGTGGACCCCAGGGTCCTTCCCAGTGACCATGTCTGCAGTAAGTGCAGGTTGCTGGAGGAGCTCCAGCTCAAGGTGGATGAGCTAGCCTCTGAGCTACAGACACTGAGGCTCATCAGGGGGAGAGAGGGTGCCCCTAGACTGGCTAAATCTAAGGGTCAGGGACAAAAGGGGGCTGCTGGGAGGAGGAAGGGGGGTGAGGAGAGGAGGCCTCAGCCTCTTAACCTGCATAACAGGTTTGAGGTTCTTGCTTCCAGTCTGGAAGAGGACGAGGCAAGAGAGGTTGGTGAGCAAACTGCACACGGTACAGTGATGCAGCAGGACATAGGCAAAGAGAAGGGGAAAAGGAACGTAGTAGTGATTGGGGATAGTGGGGTGAAGGGTATTGACACTGTCCTTTGTCACAATGACAAAGTGCACAGAAGGGTGTGTTGTCTGCCTGGTGCTCGGGTACAGGATGTCGCAGCTGGGCTGCAGAGGAATCTGGAGTGGGAGGGTGAGAACCCAGTCGTTGTAGTACATGTGGGTGCCGGCGACGTAGGCAAAATGCGGACTGAGGATCTGGGAAGGGAGTATGAGAAGCTGGGAATGGAATTAAAAAGTAGAACCGACAAGGTGGTTATCTCTGGGCTACTGCCTGAACCGAGGGCAGACGGGTGTAGGGTTGATAGGATAAAGGAAGTAAATGGGTGGCTCAGGGATTGGTGTGGGAGGAATGGGTTCGAATTTATGGGGCATTGGCACCAGTATTGGGGTAGGTGGGACCTGTTCGGGCAGGATGGGGTTGGTCTGAATCATGCTGGGACCAGAGTGCTGGCGAATCGAGTAAAGAGGACTGTAGACAAGGCTTTAAACTAATTAGGGGGGGGGAGGGTGCGAGGGTAGGTGACGCTATGAGGTCTAAAGTTAAGGATAGGGTACAGGTAAGGGAAGAGGCAAAGGATGTCCCAATTGGTGGCGTTACGGCAAGTAGGGTCCAGGTGAAGGCTGGGATGAAAGCGCTTTATCTGAATGCACGAAGCATTCGGAATAAAGTGGATGAGCTGATGGCGCAGATCGACACAAATGGATACGATCTGGTGGCCATTACAGAGACGTGGCTGCAAGGTGACAGGGACTGGGAGATGAATGTACAGGGTTATCAAGTGTTCAGGAAGGATAGGCAGGAGGAAAGAGGGGGAGGAGTAGCTCTGCTGATTAAGGATAGTATCAAGGTGGTAGCAAGGGATGATATCGGAGCCAAGGAGCAGAAAGTGGAATCGTTGTGGGTGGAGATTAGGAACAGAAAAGGGAGGAAGACGCTAGTGGGTGTCGTCTATAGGCCCCCGAATAATGATCTGGAGGTGGGGCGGGCTGTTAACGCGCAAATAAGTGCAGCGTGCAGGAATGGGACGGCAGTAGTTATGGGAGATTTCAATCTGCATATTGATTGGTCGACCCATGTTGGACGAGGTGGGCTCGAGGAGGAGTTCTTGGAATGCTGCAGGGATAATTTCCTTGAACAGTGTGTGTTGGAGCCGACGAGGGAGCGAGCTATCTTGGATCTGGTGCTATGTAATGAGGCGGGTAGAATTAGGGACCTTGCGGTGAAGGATCCTCTTGGAGAGAGTGATCATTGTATGGTGGAGTTTCTGGTGCAGATGGAGGAGGAGAAAGTGGGTTCCCAGACACGCGTCCTTTGTTTGAATAGAGGGGAGTATGGTAGGATGAGAGAAGAATTGGCGAATGTGGACTGGGGGAACGCGTTGGAAGGTAGGTCTGCTGAGGAGCAGTGGAGGATCTTTAAGGAGATCTTTCTTGGTGCTCAGCAGAAATTTATTCCGATGGTTAAAAAGGACAGTAGGAGGAGAGGTAATAAGCCGTGGATAACGAAGGAGGTGAAGGAAAGTGTTAAATTAAAAGCGGAGGAGTTTAGAGTAGCTAAGAGCAGTGGGCGAGAAGAGGATTGGGAAAGGTTTAAATGTCAACAAAGATTGACAAAGAAATTGATAAAGGAGGGTAGGAGAAGCTATGAGGCTGGGCTAGCACTTAATATAAAAAAGGATAGCAAGAGTTTTTATAAATATATAAAAAGGAAGAGGCTGGCTAGGATAAACGTTGGTCCTATAGAGGATGAGAAAGGGGAGCTAGTGGTAGGGGATAGGGATATGGCTAAGGTCTTGAATAACTTCTTTGTTTCTGTCTTCACGGAGGAGGACGTGAATAATTTGCCGGGTGTTAGCGATGGAAAGGTGGTAGGAATGGAGGGTCTTAATGACATTACTGTTACTAGAGAGGTGGTGCTCGACAGACTGGAGGGGCTGATTGTGGACAAGTCCCCAGGACCGGATGGAATGCATCCGAGGGTTCTGAAAGAAATGGCGGAGGTGATAGTGGATGCCTTGGTGGTTATTTTCCAGACGTCGCTGGATTCCGGGGAAGTGCCGGAAGATTGGAAAACGGCTAATGTTACGCCGTTGTTTAAGAAGGGTGGCAGGCAAAAGGCGGGGAATTATAGGCCGGTTAGTTTAACGTCTGTGGTAGGTAAAATGTTAGAAACCGTCATTAAGGAGGAAATAGCGAGGCATCTTGAGGGGAATTGCTTGATAGGGCGGACGCAACACGGTTTCATTAAAGGGAAGTCGTGTCTGACAAATTTACTGGAGTTCTATGAGGATGTGTCTAGGGCAGTGGATGGAGGAGAGCCGGTGGATGTGGTCTTTCTGGATTTTCAGAAGGCGTTTGACAAGGTACCTCACAAGAGGTTATTGCAGAAGGTCAGGGGACATGGAGTTGGGGGTAGGGTGTTAGCGTGGATAGAGGATTGGTTGTCAAATAGGAGGCAGAGAGTGGGGGTCAATGGATGCTATTCGGATTGGCGGTTGGTGACTAGTGGGGTGCCCCAGGGGTCGGTGCTGGGGCCTCAGCTATTTACCATTTATATAGATGATCTGGAGGAGGGAACCGAGTGCAGGGTGTCGAAATTTGCTGATGACACCAAGATTGGGGGAAAGGCAAATTGTGCGGAGGGTGTGGAGAGTCTGCAGAAGGATCTAGATAGGCTGGGCGAATGGGCCAGGAAATGGCAAATGGAATTTAATGTTGGCAAGTGTGAGGTGGTCCACTTTGGTAGGAGGAATGGTAGGAAGGACTATTACTTACGTGGCAAAAAACTGCAGCAGGCGACGGTGCAGAGGGACCTCGGGGTCCTTGTGCATGAGTCGCAAAAACCCAGCTTGCAGGTGCAGCAGGTGGTCAGGAAGGCGAATGGGATGCTGGCCTTCATAGCGAGGGGGATTGAATATAAAAGTAGGGAGGTCTTGCTGCAGCTGTATAGGGCATTGGTGAGGCTGCAGCTGGAGTACTGTGTGCAGTTTTGGGCACTGCACCTGCGCAAGGATATTTTGGCCCTGGAGGGAGTGCAGAGGAGGTTTACTAGGCTGATACTGGAGTTGAGGGGATTGAGCTATGAGGAGAGGCTGAATAAACTAGGCTTGTACTCGTTAGAGTTTAGAAGAATGAGGGGAGATCTCATTGAGACGTATAAGATGATGAATGGGATGGATAGGATAGAGGTGGAGAGACTCTTCCCGCTCAAAAAAGACAGTAGGACTAGGTGGCACAGCCTCAAGGTAAAGGGGAGGCGGTTTAGAACAGAGTTGAGGAGGAACTTCTTCACTCAAAGGGTGGTGAATCTCTGGAATTCTCTGCCCGTTGAAGTGGTGGAGGCTGCCTCACTAAATATTTTTAAGAAACGGGTTGATGGGTTTTTGATAAGAGAGGGGATTAAGGGCTAAAAGAGGACATGAGATGATTTTGGCTGATAGGATTAAGGAGAACCCTAAGGCGTTTTACAGGTATGTCAAGAGCAGAAGGTTGGTTAGGACAAGATTAGGGCCAGTTACAGACAGTAGAGGGAAGTTGTGTGTGGAACCGGAGGAGATTGGAGAGGCGTTGAACCAATATTTCTCTTCGGTGTTCACGCAAGGGGACATGAATGTAGCTGAGGAGGACACTGGGGTGCAGGGGTGTAAAATAGATAGTATTGCAGTTGATACGGGGGATGTGCTGGATATTTTAGAGGGTTTGAAAATAGATAAGTCCCCTGGTCCAGATGGGATTTACCCTAGGATTCTTTGGGAGGCAAGAGGGGTGATTGCGGAGCCTCTGGCTCTGATCTTCAGGTCGTTGTTAGTCTCTGGTATAGTACCAGAAGATTGGAGGACAGCAAATGTTGTCCCATTGTTTAAGAAGGGGAGAAGGGACTCCCCTGGGAATTATAGACCGGTGAGTCTTACTTCTGTGGTGGGTAAGGTTTTGGAAAGGATTATTAGAGACAGGATTTATAGTTATTTGGAAAGTAATGAGTTGATTAGAGACAGTCAGCATGGTTTTGTAGCGGGTAGGTCGTGCCTTACTAACCTTATCGAGTTCTTTGAGAAAGTGACCAAAGAGGTGGATAGGGGTAAGGCAGTTGATGTGGTGTATATGGATTTTAGCAAGGCGTTTGATAAGGTTCACCATGGTAGGCTTCTGCAGAAAATGCAGATGTATGGGATTGGGGGTGATCTAGGTAATTGGATCAGGAATTGGCTAGCAGTTAGGAGACAGAGAGTGGTGGTTGATGGGAAATATTCGTCATGGAGTTCGGTTACAAGTGGTGTGCCTCAGGGATCTGTTTTGGGGCCACTGCTGTTTGTAATTTTTATTAATGATCTGGATGAGGGTATAGTTGGGTGGATTAGTAAGTTTGCTGATGACACCAAAGTCGGAGGTGTGGTAGATTGTGAGGAAGGTGTCATAGTTTGCAGGATGACTTAGAAAGGTTGCAGAGCTGGGCTGAGAGGTGGCGGATGGAGTTTAATGTGGAGAAGTGTGAGGTAATTCATTTCGGTAGGAATAACAGATGTGTTGAGTATAGGGCTAACGGGAGGACTTTGAATAGTGTGGAGGAGCAGAGGGATCTAGGTGTATGTGTACATAGATCCCTGAAAGTTGGGAATCAAGTAGATAAGGTTGTTAAGAAGGCATACGGTGTCTTGGCGTTTATTGGTAGGGGGATTGAATTTAGGAGTCGCAGCGTCATGATGCAACTGTACACAACTCTGGTGCGGCCACACTTGGAGTTTTGTGTGCAGTTCTGGTCCCCACATTACAGGAAGGATGTAAAGGCTTTGGAGAGGGTGCAGAGGAGGTTTACCAGGATGTTGCCTGGTATGGAGGGGAGATCCTATGAGGAGAGACTGAGAGATTTGGGGTTGTTTTCGCTGGAAAGAAGGCGGCTAAGAGGGGATCTCATTGAAACATATAAGATGATTAGAGGTTTAGACAGGGTAGATAGTGATAGCCTTTTTCCTAGGATGGAGAAAGCTAGCACGAGGGAGCACGATTTTAAATTAAGGGGGGGTAGTTATAGGACAGATGTCAGGGGTAGGTTCTTTACCCAGAGGGTGGTGAGGGACTGGAATGCCCTGCCAGCTGCAGTTGTAAATGCACCTAGTTTGGGGGCATTTAAGAGATCTGTGGATAGGTTTATGGATGAAAAGGGATTGGTTTAGGCTAGTGGGTCATTGTTTTGTAACTGGTCGGCGCAACATCGTGGGCCGAAGGGCCTGTTCTGCGCTGTAATGTTCTATGTTCTATGTTATGGGGAGAGGGCGGGAAGGTGGAACTGAGCCACGACAGATCAGCCATGATCTTATTGAATGGCGGGGCAGGCTCGAAGGGCCAGATGGCCTACTCCTGCTCCTATTTCTTATGTTCTTATGTTCTTAACTAAACCATCCTTGAATTGTGAGGAGTAGATGATGAGTTGTTGCAGTTGTTACTAATTGATTGCAGCATAGTGACTTTTACAGACAAATAATTGATTCTGTGATCAAGGTTAAAAATAAATTACTGCAGATGCTGGCATCTGAAACCAAAAGAGAAAATCTCAGCAGGTCTGGCAGCATCTGTAAGGTTTGCAAAACCTCACTTACTGTACTGTCTGGAGACAATACACATCTCTTTAAACTGTGATCAGTGCTCCTTCCACTCACATTATCAGCCACTTTAAGACTTGAACAGCAGGTTAGATGTAAGGATTCGCATTCTAATCAGCAACTGTCTGTGCTTTATATGCTCTGTCTGTCTGAGGTCAGAACTCTCCATTCACCTGACGAAGAGGCAGCCCCCTCGAAAGCTTATTGTGTTTACGCCAGTCCAACGCCGGCATACCCACATCATGAGCATCTGTAAGGACAGAAAAGATCTGACGTTTCGCGTTCAGATGACCCTTTGACAAAGCTCTGACCTAGTCATTCTTTTATTCCTGAGATACCTCTAGAAAGCTTTAGGATTTTCCTTGCCAAAAACTTTTCATGTCCCCTTCTGGCTCTTCTTAGCTCTCTCTTTAGGTCCTTCCTGGCTAACTTGTAACTCTCAAGCACCCTAACTGAGCCTTCACGTATCATGTTAACATAAGCCTCCTTCTTCCTCTTCACAAGAGATTCAACTTCTTTAATAAACCACGGTTCCCTCGCTCGATCACTTCCTCCCTGCCTGACAGGTACATACTTATCAACGGCATACAGTAGCTGTTCCTTGAACAAGCTCCACATTTCAATTGTGCCCATCCCCTGCAGTTTCCTTTCACATCCTATGCATCCTAAATCTCGCCTAATCGCATCATAATTTCCTTTCCCCCCGCTATAACTCTTGCCCTGTGGTATATACCTATCCCTTTCCATCACTAAAGTAAATGTAACTGAATTGTGGTCACTATCACCAAAGTGTTCCCTTCCTCCAAATCTAACACCTGGTCTGGTTCATTACCCAGTACCAAATCCAATGTGGCCTCACCTCTTGTTGGCCTGTCTACGTACTGTGTCAGGAAACCCCCCTGCACACATTGGACAAAAACTGACCCATCTAAAGTACTCAAACTATAGTGTTTCCAGTCAATATTTGTAAAGTTAAAGTCCCCCATAACAACTACCCTGTTACTTTCGCTCCTATCCAGAATCATCAAAATCATCAGTATACTTTTTCTGTATAGTGCGCAAGAAACAATACTTTTCACTGTATGTTAATACATGTGACAATAATAAATCAAATCAAAATAAATCAAAAAGAATAAGTTTGAGACATCCTCACTCACAACTAAAAGAGTCTGTGTGGTCCTTCAGTTTTTTTTATATGGAATTATTGGTGCACATTAATTTATAAATTTATTATCTCATGTCTTTTAGCATCAGCCCATCAAAGTAATTAATTCTGAGTGTAGAACTTCTGGAGGTTACTGACAGATATGGAAAGGTGTTATATAAATGCAGTACTTGATATAATTTACTTGGGATTTTGAAAGTTAATTGAAATTCTCTCACTTGGTCTTGAGGAAGGATAAGACTCAGTTATTAACGGGGAGTTAGCGAGCTGGTTTGTGAAGAGATGATGATTTTGATGAATGGAATGACATTCCCTGAAGCTGGGATCAAGCTAGTGGAATTTTAAAGAGCTTCCTTTTGTCCCAGGCTTTACACCTCTTCAATCATTTTATGTTCTCATTAGTGAATTTCAGTGACAAAAGCTTCCAAGTTGTATAGGGTAAGCCTCGGGGTGAAAGGCAGTGCAAAACCTAATAAAATATAGATCAGTATTCACGAATAGTTTTGAAATCAAATGCTTTGTGACTTGACTATTTTTTAGCAGCATAAAATTAAATTGGATGGAGGTCTGGATTAGCAGATTTCCTTCCCTAAAGGGCATGAGTGAACCAGATGGGTTTTTATGACAATCGCCAATGGTTTCATGGTCTTCAGTAGATTTTTAATTCCTGACATTATTTTTCATTGAAGTCAAATTCCATGATAAGACAGATGTTCCCAGTTTTGACTTCCTTCACCCAATTCCACAATTCTGCCACTCACAATGTGTATGGAGTGTTGAATCATAATCACAAGTGCAGTATTCTAGTGGAACTGAACCTTAAGCCGAGCCATCAGATGCAATACAATGCACCAATGCAATACCCCAATGCAATACAAAAAACCTTGTGGTGGAAGTGGGTGGGGGCAAAATGACAAGAAATTGACCATTACAAAATATCTTACAATCCAAGTGTTTCTAACAGCAGTACACAAGATCTTTCAAGACAAAAAGTAGTTAGCTGAATGAAGACAATTTTTCCTGGAGCTTCCAATTGGTCTCAAGTCCATTTGGGCAGAAATAGGGTCTGCCAAAAAAATTGTCACAAAATCAATAGGCCATTATGTTAAAACCATTGCTGCTCAGGAGGCAAATGCTGTAGAAGTGCAATACTGTGCAACAGGAAGAGATTTGTCTCTGTTGGACTCATGTCCTTAGCAGCAGCCACCTCCACCACTGCCTTGCTTCAATGGAGCGCTCTGAATTTGGATGTTGGATTTTTCATCACTGTGTGTAGGGCCTGTGCCCGTGCGCTTCTTGATCTCAACAGACATCATCACAAATGCCGGTTCAATATTAGTGGCATTTTTTGCACTGGTTTCCAAGAATGGAATTTGGAGAGAGTCAGCATACTCCTTAGCTGTAGTATAATCCACTACCTTCTTAGGAGTCAAGTCACATTTGTTTCCTACTAGCAATTTAGAACCCTACAGTGCAGAAACAGGCCCTTCGGCCCATCGAGTCTGCACCGAACACAATCCCACCCAGACCCTATCCCCATATCCCTACACATTTACCTGCTAATCCCTCTAACCTACACATCCCAGGATACTAAGGGGCAATTTTAGCATAGCCAATGAACCTAACCCACACATCTTTGGACTGTGGGAGGAAACCGGAGCACCCGGAGAAAACCCACGCAGACACGAGGAGAATGTGCAAACTCCACACAGGCAGTGACCCCGAGCCGGGAATCGAACCCGGGACCCTGGAGCTGTGAAGCAGCAGTGCTAACCACTGTGCCACCGTGCCGCCCCGATGTGAATTTATTCACATTCCCACTGGCATAGCGAGCTATTTCCTCCAGCCACTGCTTAACATTAGTGAAGGAATCCTGATCTGTAACATCGTACACAATAATAATCCCATGTGCTCCTCCGTAGGAACTGGAAGTGATGGTTCGGAATCGCTCTCGTCCTGCTGTATCCCGAATCTGTGGCTTTATGGTTTTACCCTCTCGTTCAATGATTTGGATTTTGAAGTCAACACCAATGGTGTAGCTTTCTGTGTACGTGTCATCAGCAACTCGGAGCAGCAGACAAGACTTGCCAACACCAGAGTCACCAATGAGGAGCAACTTGAACAAGTCGTCATATTCAGGATTCATGGCTGACATTTCAGAGGCAGGGGGTGCGGGGGATGTGGGGGGGGGAGAGGGGAGAGAGTATCCCTGGGGGAGTGGGAGGCTGTGTCTGCTCCTGGTGGCTCCTGTCTGCGGCTCCCTGGAAGCAGCTTTCACTCTCCCCGGATACAAAGTATCCGGCGGCGACACTGTATCCAGCAGCGGCCACAATGTATCCACTGTGCTCATTCGGTGAAGTTGGCGCCGGCCGGCTGGCTCTCCCAGCTGCTCCACCACAACAGCCTGCACACCAAGTTTTCAGTGTTGAGGACCAGAAGGATCTCGGGGTCCGGGTCCACAGGACTCTTAAATCGGCCTCGCAGGTGGAGGATGTGGCCCGAGAAGGCGTATGGTGTACTGGCCTTCATTAATCGAGGGATTGAGTTTAGGAGTCGGGAGGTAATGCTGCAACTTTATATGACCCTTGTCAGACCCCATTTGGAGTACTGTGCGCAGTTCTGGTCGCCTCACTATAGGAAAGATGTAGAAGCTATTGAGAGGGTACAGAGGAGATTTACAAGGATGTTGCCTGGATTGGGAGGCATGCCTTATGAAGATAGGTTGAGGGAGCTGGGACTCTTCTCCCTGGAGAGATGAAGGATGAGAGATGACCAGATAGAGGTTTATAAAATGTTGAGAGGAATAGATAGGATGGATTCTCAGGGGCTATTTCCCAGGGTTGAAATGGTCGCTACAAGAGGACACAGGTTTAAGGTGCGGGGAGGGAAGTACAGAGGAGATGTCAGGGGTAAGTTTTTCACTCAGAGGGTGGTGAGTGAGTGGAATCGGCTGCCGTTGGCGGTGGTGGAGGCAAATTCGCTGGGGTCTTTTAAGAGACTTCTGGATGAGTATATGGGATTTAATGGTATTGAGGGTTATAAATAGGCCTAGTAGGTAGGGATATGATCGGCGCAACTTGTGGACTGAAGGGCCTGTTTGTGCTGTAGTATTTTATGTTCTATATTCCACCATCTGCCATGGTGGGATTTGAACTCAGGTCCTCAGAACATTAGCTGAGTTTCTGGATTAACAGTCTAGTGATAATATCACTAGACCATCACCTTCCCCATGATCTGCTTTCAGGACTTGGCCATTATGGGTGGGATTTTCCATTCACACTTGCCCCAAGACCGGAAAGTCCCATCCAAGGTCAACAAACTCTCGCACGGTTTGTCCCATTGCCCGCCATGGGATTTGTAGTGGACAGGATGGGAAATTCTCCCTTGTGACTCGGAATTAGAGACCTACAGTTGTTGAAGAGTGTATCCCAACAGTGATTGCCTCAGCAGGTAATTTAATTAGTAATTAGCCAGGGTGAGCCCCGCACCTACCCAGCATCTCTGATACCCCAGACACTACCGAATACCACAGTGTGTCTGTACGCCAACATCAGCACCAAACAAAGATCCAATTGTCACGCAATAGTGTACATTTAGGTGTCTGATCATCAAGAATTCCGCACTGTATCTCCCTTTCCAAATACCTGAAAGTATTTTCAGGAACGTTACTGACACATATTTTAAACCCACCTGGAAATCCTACCAGAAAATTACATCAAGATCACATAACAAAAAATGAAAATTATGGCTTGGTATTTCATAAATTATAAGAAGTCTCACAACACCAGGTTAAAATCCAATAGGCTTGTTTGGAATCACGAGCTTTCAGAGCACCGCTCCTTCATCAGGTGAGTCAAGGAGCAGCACTCTGAAAGCTCGTGATACCAAATAAACCTGTTGGACTTTAACCTGGTGTTGTGAGACTCCTTACTGTGCCCACCCCAGTCCAACACCAGCATCTCCACATTATTTCATAAACTGTACTTTGCTGGTAGGAAATTTATGTTTCTGATCCAGGTTCAGCTGTTTTGGAGCTGAGATTTTTATTCTTTTCTCCTCTTCCCCTTAAGTTAAGATGCAGAATCAGGATCTTGCGGTTGAATTGTTTCCAACAGGCGTGACAAGGGAATATAACTTTCAGCAAAGCCTGTGTATTTTCAGACACAATTGTTCATCCATTTGCTATCGATTTCATCCTTCAACTTAAAAGTAAAAGATAGTTTACTAGTCACAAGTAAGGCTTACATTAACACCGCAGTGAAGTTACTGTGAAATTCCCCTAGTCGCCACATTCCAGCACCCGTTCGGGTCAATTCACCCTAACCAGCATGACTTTTAGACTGCGGGAGGAAACTGGAGCACCTGGAGGAAACCTACGCAGACACAGGGAGAACGTGCAGACTCCACACAGACAGTGACCCAAGCCGGGAACCAAGTCCCTGTGAAACAGCAGTGCTGACCACTGTGCCACTGTGCCGCCTGTAACCTGTTATGGATTTGGAGACAGCAGGAAAATGAAAAATCGCAACTGGGGAAACAACCAGAAACAGAATCAATTCATTCCAGTGATCAGGTGGGTGATCGCATGGTCAAATTAATTGTTACAGCTGATTACTAATGATTGCTAATGAGGGTCATGTCGTTGGTGTGCGTAAACTGGACCATCTCGAGGGCAACATGACAGCTCAGAGACTATCTCTGTTGCTATGCGGACACATGGATTTGGGCCTGTGTCCGTGGGAGTTTGCGCGTTCTCCCCGTGGTTGCGTGGGTTTCCTCCGGATGCTCCGGTTTCCTCCCACATCCCAAAAATGTGCTTTTAGGCTGATTGATTGGGTAACAAATTGTCCCTATATTGGACCTCCCTGATCCTCACAAATTAGGCATAGACTAAAATCATGAATAGGTCACTGACAATGAGGCGGCGGCACGGGCTCATAAGAACATAAGAACATAAGAAATAGGAGCAGGAGTAGGCCATCTGGCCCTTCGAGCCTGCCCCGCCATTCAATAAGATCATGGCTGATCTGTCGTGACTCAGCTCCACCTTCCCGCCCTCTCCCCATAACCCTTAATTCCCTCTCTTATCAAAAACCCATCAACCCGTTTCTTAAAAATATTTAGCGAGGCAGCCTCCACCACTTCAACGGGCAGAGAATTCCAGAGATTCACCACCCTTTGAGTGAAGAAGTTCCTCCTCAACTCTGTTCTAAACCGCCCCCCCTTTATCTTGAGGCTGTGCCCCCTAGTCCTACTGTCTTTTTTGAGCGGGAAGAGTCTCTCCACCTCTATCCTATCCATCCCATTAATCATCTTATACGTCTCAATGAGATCTCCCCTCATTCTTCTAAACTCTAACGAGTACAAGCCTAGTTGGGCTCGTTGGGCCGAAGGGCCTGTTTCCCGTGCTGTGTTGTTCTTTGTTCTTTGTTCATTTACAATCATCTTCTATTGTCCAAAATGTTGCATCCTCAAAACAAAGTGTTCTTTATTCTGCAATTTGAACTTGAATTATTCAGGAAATCACGTTAATGATTGAATTAAGAACAACATTTTGTAACTTGGTTTTTATTCTGAATATCAACCATTTGAGCCTTTCAACAGAATCTCAGCTTTAACTCAGTCCTAGTCAATCATTTATTCCTCATATCAATTATTCTATAGGTAAGCCATTCCAAGCATGGCATTCGGCTGCAGCCTGTAAGTTTTTATAAGTTTAAGTTTATTTATTAGTCATAAGTAAGTTTATACTGCAACTGGGTTACTGTGAAAATTCCCTAGTCACCACACTCTGGTGCCTGTTCGGGTGTACTGAGGGAGAATTTAACATGGCTAATATAACTAACCCGCACATCTTTGGACTGTGGGAGGAAACCAGAGCACCCGGAGGAAACCCACGCAGACACGGGGAGATTGTGCAGACTCCACACAGACAGTTACCCAAGTCGGGAAGTGAAGCCGGGTGCCTGGCAATGTGAGGCAGCAGTGCTAACACACTGTGTCACCATCAACTGATTCCTGAGTATCCATTATTACCATAGAAAACCATAGAATCGTAGAAAATTACAGCTCAGAAACAGGCCTTTTGGCCCTTCTTGTCTGTGCCGAAACATTTTTTGTCTAGTCCCACTGACCTGGCCCCCGAATAATGATCTGGAGGTGGGGCGGGCTGTTAACGCGCAAATAAGTGCAGCGTGCAGGAATGGGACGGCCGTAGTTATGGGGGATTTCAATCTGCATATTGATTGGTCGACCCATGTTGGACACGGTGGGCTCGAGGAGGAGTTCTTGGAATGCTGCCAGGATAATTTCCTTGAACAGTGTGTGTTGGAGCCGACGAGGGAGCGAGCTATCTTGGATCTGGTGCTATGTAATGAGGCGGGTAGAATTAGGGACCTTGAGGTGAAGGATCCTCTTGGAGAGAGTGATCATTGTATGGTAGAGTTTCTGGTGCAGATGGAGGAGGAGAAAGTGGGTTCCCGGACACACGTCCTTTGTTTGAATAGAGGGGAGTATGGTAGGATGAGAGAAGAATTGGCGAATATGGACTGGGGGAGTGCATTGGAGGGAGAATCTGCTGAGGAGCATTGGAGGATCTTTAAGGAGATCTTTCTTGGTGCTCAGCAGAAATTTATTCCGATGGTCAAAAAGGACTGTCGGAGGAGAGATAATAAGCCGTGGATAACGAAGGAGGTGAAGGAAAGTGTTAAATTAAAAGCGGAGGCATTTAGAGTAGCGAAGAGGAGTGGGCAAGAAGAGGATTGGGAGAAGTTTAAATGTCAACAAAGATTGACAAAGAAGTTGATAAAGGAGGGTAGGAGAAACTATGAAGCTGGGCTAGCGCTTAATATAAAAAAGGATAGCAAGAGTTTTTATAAATATATAAAAAGGAAGAGGCTGGCTAGGGTGAACGTTGGTCCTTTAGAGGATGAGAAAGGGGACCTAGTGGTAGGGGATGGGATATGGCTCAGGTATTGAATAACTTTTTTGTTTCCGTCTTCACGGAGGAGGACATGAATAATTTGCCGGGTGTTAGCGATGGAAAGGTGGTAGGACTGGAGGGTCTTAATGACATTACTGTTACTAGAGAGGCGGTGCTTGACAGACTGGAGGGGCTGATTGTGGACAAGTCCCCAGGACCGGATGGAATGCATCTGAGGGTTCTGAAAGAAATGGTGGAGGTTATAGTGGATGGTTATTTTCCAGACGTCGCTGGATTCCGGGGAAGTGCCGGAAGATTGGAAAACGGCTAATGTTATGCCGTTGTTTAAGAAGGGTGCCAGGCAAAAGGCAGGGAATTATAGGCCGGTTAGTTTAACGTCTGTGGTAGGTAAAATGTTAGAATCCGTCATTAAAGAGGAAATTGCGAGGCATCTTGAAGGGAATTGCTTGATAGAGCAGACGCAGCACGGTTTCATTAAAGGGAAGTCGTGTCTGACAAATTTCATGGAGTTCTATGCGGATGTGTCTAGGGCGGTGGATAGAGGAGAGCCGGTGGATGTGGTCTTTCTGGATTTTCAGAGGGCGTTTGACAAAGTATCTCATAAGAGGTTATTGCAGAAGGTCAGGGGACTTGGAGTTGGGGGTAGGGTGTTAGCGTGGATAGAGGTTTGGTTGTCAAATAGGAGGCAGAGAGTGGGGGTCAATGGGTGCTATTCGGATTGGCGGATGGTGACTAGTGGAGTGCTCCAGGGGTCGGTGCTGGGGCCTCAGCTTTTTACCATTTATATAGATGATCTGGAGGAGGGAACCGAGTGTAAGGTGTCGAAATTTGCAGATGACACCAAGATTGGGGGAACGGCAAATTGTGCGGAGGTTGTGGAGAGTTTGCAGAAGGATCTAGATAGGCTGGGCGAATGGGCCAGGAAATGGCAAATGGAATTTAATGTTGGCAAGTGTGAGGTGGTCCACTTTGGAAGGAAGAATGGTAGGAAGGACTATTACTTACGTGGCGAAAAACTGCAGCAGGCGACGGTGCAGAGTGACCTCGGGGTCCTTGTGCATGAGTTGCAAAAACCCAGCTTGCAGGTGGTCAGGAAGGCGAATGGGATGCTGGCCTTCATAGCAAACGGGATTGAATATAAAAGTAGGGTGGTCTTGCTGCAGGTGTATAGGGCATTGGTGAGGCCGCAGCTGGAGTACTGTGTGCAGTTTTGGGCGCCGCACCTGCGCAAAGATATTTTGGCCTTGGAGGGAGTGCAGAGGAGGTTTACTAGGCTGATACCAGAGTTGAGGCGGTTGAGCTATGAGAAGAGGCTGAATAAACTGGGCTTGTACTCGTTGGAGTTTAGAAGAATGAGGGGAGATGTCATTGAGACGTATAAGATGATGAATGGGATGGATAGGATAGAGGTGGAGAGACTCTTCCCGCTCAAAAAAGACAGTAGGACTAGGGGGCACAGCATCAAGATAAAGGGGGGGCGTTTTAGAACAGAGTTGAGGAGGAACTTCTTCACTCAAAGGGTGGTGAATCTCTGGAATTCTCTACCCGTTGAAGTGGTGGAGGCTGCCTCGCTAAATATTTTCAAGAAGCGGGTTGATGGGTTTTTGATAAGAGAGGGGATTAAGGGTTATGGGGAGAGGGCGGGAAGGTGGAACTGAGTCACGACAGATCAGCCATGATCTTATTGAATGGCGGGGCAGGCTCGAAGGGCCAGATGGCCTACTCCTGCTCCTATTTCTTATGTTCTTATGTTCCTATGTTCCTGCACCTGGACCATATCCCTCTCATCCATGAACCCGACCAAGTTTTTCTTTCATGTTAAAAGTGACCCCGCATTGACCAGCTCATTCCACACTCCCACCACTCTGTATGAAATTCATATTCTATTTCATATTCTATATGAAAACCAAATATTATTTATATACATATTACATCCATGAATCCAAATATAAAAATATAAATTATGCAAGATAAAAATCACCTGAACCATTCATTTAAATTACAAACTATAACTCTCTTCTGGGTGTTCATTATTTACCTTAACTGACTAATCACGCAATTAAATTCACTGTTCTCCATTTTACATATTATCCATTGAGATTCTAGCTTATACCTTATTTCGAGGCATCTGTTGTTCCCCAGGGTAAATTTAGCGGTTAAGAAAGTGAGAGGGGTTAGTTACTCCTCAGAGCTGTGAAAGATGCAGAGATGACAGTTGAGAGAGAGCAGATAAAGGATATGCTGGATAGACTGGCTATGCTGAAAGTGGAGAGGTTACCCTGTATGAATGGCTTGCATCCCAGGTTGTTCAAGGATATTGGGAGTGTAGAGAGGGGCAGGGCTTTCCAAAATCTTCCCAAGACATGGGGATGACACTGGAGGATTGGAGAGTGGCAAATATGACCCTGATTTGAATAGACCTGGTAACTCCAGGCCGGATAGTTTAACATTAGTGGTGGGTAAGGCTTTAGAAGTTATGTGTATGATTTTCCTCCTAGTCCACGGGGTGTTTTGGGGTGGGAGAGGTGCTCCGCTCACTGGGTGGTATGGTGGCACAGTGGTTAGCACTGCTGCCTCACAGCGCCAGGGACCCAGGTTCGATTTCTGGCTTGGGTCACTGTCCATGCGAAGCCTGCATGTTCTCCCTGTGTCTGCATGGGTTTCCTCTGGGTGTTCTGGTTTCCTGCCACAGTTGGAAAGCCACTCAACGGTCGCCACGCGGGAGACATTCTAATTCTCTGGGTGCAACACCTTACAATCTAACCAATGGTGACACGCTAGGGTGGCATGGTGGTGCAGTGGTGAGCACCAGGGAACTGGGTTCAATGCCCGGCTTGGGGCACTGTCTTTGTGGAGTTTGCACATTCTCTCCGTGTCTGCGTGGATTTCCTCCGGGTGCTCCGGTTTCCTCCCTGTGTTGGTTAGTTTGATTCGCCGTGTTGAATTGTCCCTCAGTGTCAGGGAGATGAGGTACATGCTTGGGGTTATGTGGATAGGCTCTGGGTGGGATGTGGATAGGCTCTGGGTGGGATTGTGGCAGACTCGATGGGCCGAATGGCCTCCTTCTGTACTGTAGGGATTCTGTGATTCTATGCTGTGATGGTCAGCTGACTGGGTAGGAGTAGGAAGCAGAGGGGATTGGGGCACAAGTGGCTGTACCTTCAATAAACCTTTACTTTGGATTTATTCTGGGAAGTTGCTTTATTTTCTTTATTATTGCTGAAGGATTCTCAGTGCTGGATGAGAGCAATCTTGGAAGGTTTTATTTGGATTTATTGACAGTAAATTAAACGCGCGTGGATTAAAGGGGAGAGGTCTCGGGGGCGCAGAGCACTGTAACATTGAGCAATTTGGGGGAAAAGTGTTGAGATACAGGAATGTTTATTGAAGAGCAAGGACTGTCCTGGGATAGGCAGTCACCCAGTGGGTGGTATCAATGTGTTTTGTGGTGGATGTCTGTGAAGTGGTTATGGCTGGCTCCATGGTGGGGTGAGTGACCCGATTCTGCAACACTCGCAGACCTGATGAGAAATCAGCCTCTGGAAGACCAGAACAGAATCACAGGAATGGGCTGGGTGCCAAACTGTTCTGGAATTAATTGGAAAGCTCTATCTGAATGCGAGAACAGGGCACGATGTGAGCTGTGTAACCTTTTGTGTTAAAGATTCCAAGAGACAAGCACCAGGTCATGGAGATGCACTGGAATTCAAATAGGTTTCAGCCCAGCTTCCTGCACTTCTGTCTCATCAATTTCCCAAAGAACAGGGAGAGAGAAACAAAAATAATATCCAATTAAAGCATTCCTGACAGGAAAAAGCACTTCAATCAACACCTGGCAACTGAATGCTGCGCTGCTCAGCAAGTCCCTCGGCACCTTTCCCCTGCTGTGGCACAGCTTGGCATTGTTCCTCATTCACAAATAGACATGTACATCTTTTCAAGGCTGTATGGGTGCAGCATGTTCATACCAAGAACAAACCATTCAGCTGAAAGATAGCTTCCAAGCAGATAAACCTGTAAACAACCGCACCGGATATATTTACTGGAACCAAACAGTTTGATTTATTGATCTGCTCCAAATACTAGGAACACATCTGAGGACAATGCCAGCATCCAGTCCAACCTGGTTTTCCTGAACTAATCTATTTCACTTTTCTGTCTTGTAATAACTATCTTAAACTGACAGTGTATAGTTCTGGTCACCCTATTATAGAAAGAATATTATTAAACTAGAAAGAGTGCACAAAAGATTCACTAGGATGCTACTGGGACTTAATGGAGAAGCTGAACAGAATGGGAATTTTTTCTCTGGATGGAGAAGGCTGAGGGATAATCTTATAGAGGTCTATAAAATAATGAGGGCCATAGATCGGCTTGATAGTCAATATCTTTTCCCAAAGGTAGAGGAGTCTAAAACTAGAGGGCATAGGTTTAAGGTGAGAGGGGAGAGATACAAAAGTGTCCAGAGGGTCAGTATTTTTCACGCAGAGTACGGTGAGTGTCTGGAACAAGCTGCCAGAGGCAGTAGTAGAGGTGGGTACAATTTTATCTTTTAAAAAGCATTTAGACAGTTACGTGGGTAGAATGGGTATAGGGGAATATGGGCCAAATGTAGGCAATTGGGATTAGCTTAGTGGTTAACAAGAAAGGGCAGCATGGACAAGTTGGGCCGAAGGGCCTGTTTCCATGCTGTAAACCTCTATGACTCTTTGATTCTACACTGAGCTGGGTAGCCTGAGAAATGGCTTGGAATCCATTTTAATGCCCCCTGCACTTTGACCAGTAAAAGCGGCTCTGAGATATAATTCATCATCTTACCCCTGGTTACCAGATAAGAAGGGTGGAGGAAATCATCATGAGTTTCCTGTATTAATGTCCTTGAAAGTCCTTCAAAGTTTGTAGAAGACTTGGAGACTTTCAGTGGTTGTAAATTGTGCTCTGAAAATGCAAGTCTTGCTTTTGTCTTTTTGGGTCTAGTGCAGACATAACACCAGCATCTATTTATGAAACCCTTTCAGTAGTTAATAATCTCCAAGTATAAAAGGAAAATTGTGACTTTTTTTCAAGACATCCATAAATTACTCAGGTCACATCATTGACAAAGATGACTCAGATAAGGAACTGAAAAAGATGAGAGCAATTTTAGAAGCTCCACATCCTCAAGATGTGACCCAGCTGAAGTTGTTTCTAAAACTGATAAACTATTAGGGTCAATTTATTCCAAATTTAGCATTGCTGAAAAAGCCATTGCACATTTTGCTATGTGTCAAACTGGCATAACTCTGGACAGAAGGAAGTGTGATTTGATTTGATTTGATTTATTATTGTCACATGTATTAACTTACGGTGAAAAGTATTGTTTCTTGCACGCTTTTACAGACAAAGCATACCGTTCATAGGGAAGGAAAGGAGAGCGCAGAATGTAGTGTTACAGTCATAGCTAGGATGTAGAGAAAGATCAACTTAATGCAAGGTAGGTCCATTCAAAAGTCTGATGGCAGCAGGGAAGAAGCTGTTCTTGAGTTGGTTGATACATGATCTCAAACTTTTGTTTCTTTTTCCCAATGAAAAAAGGTGGAAGAGAGAATGTCCAGGATGCATAGCATAGAACAGCATAGAACCCTACAGTGCAGAAACAGGCCCTTCGGCCCATCGAGTCTGCACCGAACACAATCCCACCCAGACTCTATCCCCATATCCCTACACATTTTACCTGCTAATCTCTCTAACCTACACATCCCAGGACACTAAGGGGCAATTTTAGCATAGCCAATGAACCTAACCCGCACATCTTTGGACTGTGGGAGGAAACCGGAGCACCCGGAGAAAACCCACGCAGACACGAG
The DNA here is from genome assembly GCA_037974335.1 of Prionace glauca. NCBI lineage: Eukaryota > Metazoa > Chordata > Chondrichthyes > Carcharhiniformes > Carcharhinidae > Prionace > Prionace glauca. Next base: position 75,944,314 of record CM075736.1, on the reverse strand, counting down.
GAGAATGTGCAAACTCCACACAGGCAGTGACCCGAGCCGGGAATCGAACCCAGGACCCTGGAGCTGTGAAGCAGCAGTGCTAACCACTGTGCTACTGTGCCGCCATAGGGTCCTTGATTATGCTGGCTGCTTTTCCGAGGCAGCGGGTAATGTAGACAGACTCAGTGGATGGGAGGCTGGTTTGAGTGATGGACAGAGCTTCAGTCACGACCCTTTGTTGTTTCTTGTGGCCTTGGGCAGAGCAGGAGCCCAGACCAAGCTGTGATACAACCAGAAAGAATGCTTTCTATGATGCATCTGTAGAAGTTTGTGAGGGCTGTAGTGGACAAGCCAAATTTCCTTAGTCTTCTGAGAAAGTAGAGGCATCAGTGGGCTTTCTTAACCATAGTGTCTGCATGGGGGGAGGGGGGAACCAGGACAGATTGTTGGTGATCTGGACACCTAAAAATTTGAAACTGTCGACTCTTTCTATTTCGTCCCCCTTTCTCTTTGTGAAAGAGCTTAAGAATTGAAAAGCAGGATACACAAAGTGGCAAGGGATAGTGGTAGACCAGAGACTGGGAATTTTTTAGATTCCAGCAGCAGAAGTCAAAAAAGCTCGTAAGGAAAGAGAAAATGAATTTTGAGAGAAAATTTGCATGCAGCATAAAAATAACCAGTTGGAGTTTCTATCGAGATAGAAGTAGGAAGTCAGCAGCTAAACGTGGGACTTTTACTGATTGAGGCTGGTGAATTAATAACAGAAAATAAAGAAATGGCAGATATGCAAAATTTTTTTTGTATCAGTCTTCATCACATAATACATTGTGAATATCTCTAGGTGATCAGATGAGCTGATTTCAATTAACATGGTGGAACTTACAAGAATCCCAATCACAAGGAGTAGATTATTAGAGAAACCCAAGGGTCTAAGGGAGGACAAGTCACCAGGATCAGATGAACTGCACCCTAGGCTGCAGAAACAGTGGATCCATTGGTTGCAAGTTTTTGCTAAATTCCAGGAGGCTACCAGGAGATTGGAAAACAGCCATTGTGACTCCCTTGTTCAAAAAGGAAGAAAGGCAGAAGGCAGGGAACGATAGGACAGTTAGTTTAAGGTCTCTTTTTGGCAAGATGCTGGAGACCATGATCAAAGAGGAAATAGCTAATCATTTCGGAAGGCTGAATATAATCAAACCGAGTCAACATGGTTTTATGAAAGGTAAATCATGTTTGACAAATTTGCTTGAATTCTTTGAGGAGGTAACAGGCAGACCAGATAAAGGAGAGCCTATAGATGTAGTGTGTTTAGTTTTCCAAAAGGCATTTGAGAAGGTGTTGCATAACAGTTTGCTGCATAAAGTAAAATGAATTGGAGGCAATGTGTTAGCATGGTTGAAAACTGGCTGTCACACAGAATAAGAAGTCTCACAACACAAGGAACCTTCCACACACCTGATTAAGGGACACCATTTCCAAAAGCTTGTGAGATTACCATCAAATAAACCTGTTGGACTTTAACTTGGTATTGTGAGACTTCTTACTGTGTTTATCCCAGTCCAACACCAGCATCTCTACATCATGTCACACAGAAAACAGAGAGTTGGAATAAATGGCTCCTTTTCAGAATGGACAGATGTAACTAATGGAGCACCACAGGGATCAGTTCTTGGCCCGCAATTGTTCACATTGGAGGCAGTCCAAAGGAGATTCACCAGGCTAATTCCTGGGATGAGAGTGTTGTCTTCTCCAGAAAGACTAAGTAGTCTGGGTCTATATCCCTTGGAGTTTAGAAGCATGCGGGCTGAACTTATTCAAACATATAAGATCCTGAGGGGGCTTGACAGGGTGATGGTGAGATGTTCTCACTGGTGGGACAGTCTTGAACAAGGAGACATTGCTACAAGGGCCAGTCATTTAAAACTGAAATGTGTAGAAATTTCTTCTCACAGAGGGCGGTGAATTTTTGGAATTCTCTGTCCCAAAAGGTGTTGGAAGCTGGGTCATTAGGAGTGTTTAAAGCGGAGGTGGATAAATATTTTGATGGATCAAGGAATAGAAGGCGATGGGAAATGGCACAGAAAAGGAGTAGAGTCAGGCAAAGATCAGCCAAGATCATATTGAATGGCGGGGCCAGGCTGGAAGGGCCTGGTGGCCATTCCTGATGCCTTTTCTCGTGTTCTTGTTCTGGTAAGAGGTGAAAGAAGCTTTAAGGAAGTTGGAGTAATTGGTTCATTTCAATCCCTAGTTGAAGTTACAGCTTGCTTGCGATGCATCATCCTAAGGGGTAGGGACTGTCATTTCACCCATAACACCCTCAGGAGAATCTGATTTGAGTTATTATTGTCACATGTATTGGTATGCAGTGAAAAGTGTTGTTTCTTGTGCACTAAACAGACAAAGAGAAGGAAAGGAGAGAATGCAGAATGCGGTAGCTAGGGTATAGAGAAAGATCAACTTAATGCAAGATAAGTCAATTCAAAAGTCTGATAACATCAGGGAAGAACTGTTCTTGAGTCAGTTGTTACATGATCTCAAACTTTTATATCTTTTTCCCGAAGGAAGAAGGTGGAAGAGAGAATGTCTGGGTGCGCGGGATCCTTAATTATGCTGGCTGATTTGCCAAGGCAGTGGGAAGTGTGGACAGAGTCAATGGGTGAGAGACTGGTTTGAGTGATGGACTGGGCTACATTCACAACCCTTTTTAGTTTAAAAGTACTGATAGCCTTAGCTTTTAACCCAGAAATTAATTATGCTCAGCTGGAAAAAGAAGCTCTGAGTATGAAATTTGGAGTAAAAGATTTCATCATTACCTTTATGGGCATCATTTTGCACTTTTGACATATCATCAACCCTTGGCGACAATCTTTGGGCCGTGTAAAGGTGTTTGTTCTTTAGCAGCCAGTAAGCTACAGAGATGGTCTTTGATATCATTGGCACACACACTTCTAATGTTTCATATCTTCAATTGGAATAACATGTGAATGCTGAAGGTTTGTTAAGCATGCTATTACAAAGCAAGATAATTCAGTTAACATCTTATATTTCTCACAAGTGAATAGTGTACCTGTGACTTTGCTTCAAGTTCAGGGACACACGAAAACAAATCCGGTGATGGAAAGTTATGTAAGTGGTTGTAAAGGCAACAATAATGGAAGGACATAAAAAAAAACTTTCTATCACAAGGAGGCTTGAATTGATAGTTCAGAGTGAAGTTTTATTATGGGGAGTCTGAGTGATCATTCCCCTGTGCTTGTGCAGAAGAATCCTTGAACAGGTACCGAGGGATTTCAACGCGTGATAAGAATGAAGGAACTGGCATTGGTAGAAAGTGGAGCAATGTCAGTCCTGTGCAAAACTAACAAACATTCCACCACTACAACCCAACAACTGTGGAGTGGTGCGGTGGCACAGTGGCTAGAACTGCTGCCACACAGCTCCAGGGATCTGGGTTCAATTCCAGCCTTCAGCATGTTCCCTGTGTCTGCGTTGGTTTCCTTCAGGTGCTCCAGTTTCCTCTCACAATCCATGCTATTGGCCATGTTAAATTGCCTCTTACTGCCAGGGGGATTAGCAGGATAAATACGTGCGGTTATGGGATAGGACCTGAGTGGGATTGTTATCAGTCCAGGCTTGATGGGCCAAATGGCCTGCTTCTGCACTGTAGGAATTCTATGAACTTTTATATCCGTAAGAATGGCCGAAACAGCCATGGCAGAGAGTCCACATAGATTACACTGGTCCAATAGAGGGATTGGGAGATGCATATTCAAAACGGCCGTAAGTAGTGATCATGAAATCCATGACTGCAGAACAAACTATTGAAAAGTTGGAGGAAATATTTTCTCAATTTGGTAGACCTGGGCAAATAGTAAGTAACAACGGCACGCAATTGACTTCCAAAAAGTTCAAAGGCTACATGAAAGGAAATGGTACCCAACGCATCAAATCATCCCCGTATCACCCATTTCCAAATGGATTGGCCGGATGATTCATGCAGTCACTCAAACACTCACTAGAGGTACCAAAGGAATAAGGGACATGGTTGAGATGAATAAAGAACTTCTTGATATCCTACAGGAACACTGAACATACAGCAAGACCGAGCTCATCACTGATGCTGTTTTTAAAAAGGAACCTGGAGCAAAATTCGATTTATTCCAGAACCACAGCAATGTGTGATTGACCCTTAAATGCCCTCAGGAGTGGTCAGTAATGCTGACCCACTCAGCGACACCCACATCCCATGAACGGATTTAAAAAATCAAATGCTGTTTCTGAAGAACCGTCAACTCTGATGGAAACTGACACTGAAATGGTTTCACAGGAAGATTTACCAACAGAAGAAATGGGAACACTTCAAAGGTCTGGAGTCGCCAAATTCCAGAGTGTTGAGTACAACTCAAAAGAAATAGGCGTCTACCTGAGAGGCTATCTTATTAATTGTACATATGAGAAATAATGATGCAAAGTAATGTATCCACTATATAACTGACTCTGTGGTTGGAACATTGGGAAAGTTGTTGCTGGGAACTAAAGAAATAAAGGGGGAGGGATGTTATGTAGTTAAGTTGGTAACATCTCTTCTGGCATAATGTCACCTGATCTGTAGTGACGTAAGCAGAGATTTATAGGCTTTTGTGACTCTTTCACCTTAGACCTGGAACTAGCAACGCCTTAATAAACCTGCATCCTGTTTTACTACAATCCAGTAAAAAGTCTGACAACACCAGGTTTTAGTCCAACCGATTTATTTGATAATATTATCAAATAAATCGGTTGGACTAAAACCTGGTGTTGTCAGACTTTTTACTGTGTTTACGCCAGTCCAACGCCGGCATTCCCACATCATGATTACTACAATCCACCAGCGTGGCACTTCATTGATTTTCTCTTTGTGGTAGCTTCCTGTTGAGATGTAACAGTCATGTACATCCAGTTAGGAACAGGAGCGTCCACGTGACCTCTTGAACCTGTTCCACCATTCAATACGATCGTGCCTGATCTGATTGTAACCCCAATGCCACATTCCCATCTATCCCCACAATAATCTTTCACCCTCTTGCTTATCAACAACTTGACCTGTTCTGCCTTAAAGAGGTTGCCATGATCCATTTGAGGAAGGAAGTTACAAAGATTCAAAACAAAATAAAAACATTAAAATAACATTGTCCTCTCTTTAACTCTGAAAAAGAGTCATACATACTCCGAATGTTTACTCTGCTTCTCTCTCCACAGATGCTGCCAGACCTGCTGCATTTTTCCAACATTTCCTATTTCTGTTACAATGGTTCAAATTCTACTGCAGAAATTCGATCAGATAATCTGGGTAAACACTTCATTGCAGTGTTGAGGGACAGCTGCATTGTTGGAGGTGCTGTCCTTTGAATGAAACCAGGCCAATGTATTCTCTCACGTGGATATGTATAAAAATTACAATGCGTTAATCAAATTGCTATTGATTCAGTTTATAATTTGCTTAAACGATAATAAGATCATAGCTTTCAAAGATAAATGGACCAAAGGGAGAATCAGCAATGTTTAATTAAATAGGTGGCTTGTGGAATAAACCATCAATATCGACTTGATGGATTAAGTAGGCACGTTTTTTTGTGCAACAGTCAATGAATCTATGCTCTGTTTCAGGCTAAAACAGTTGTTTACATTTATTTATATATTAGGCAATTACACAGAAGTAAAAAGTCATAGCAAGTAACAATTAGTGACTTCTAAGTTTCACAATCTGTGCAATTATTTTCAGTTGTACTTAACGGATTCTTTGAAGGATATTAATCCAGCATCTCCAAATCATGGATATTTTAATAGGAAGAGATCTTGTGAAAGTCCTCTATCAGTGCCTTTATATTTAAAACAGTGTGACATGAGGTTACATGCAATATTGATCTATCTTTCATATTAGAGCCAGTTCAATGACAAAATTAATTCTTCTCAAAAGTCAGATGAATGAGAAATTAAAGATTTTAACAGATAATTGATGAGTGTAGGATCTGTAGTCTTGTCTTCAACTGATGGCCCATCTGGTTTTTACACCCAATAGCAATTGTCATCTCATTTTGTTCAGCTTCTAGGATTAAGCCTTCTGAATGGGGTTCAGCTGTTTAGACCATCTGCAGTACTGCTTATTCAGTTCTTTGAGTCCATTCGATAAGCTCGTGTTTGAACTTATGCATCAGTTTCACCCTCCTATTCTATCTCCTTCGTGCCCTGTAGGTTCAACAATCTAGCAATCTCAGCCTTGAATGTTCTCAGTAACTGAGCATCCACAGTTCTCTGGGGTAAAGAATTCCAAAGATTCACAATTCTTTGAATGAAGAAGTGTTTCCTCATCTCGGTTCTAAGTGACTGACCCCTTATTACGAGACAATGACTTGTAGTTTTATACACAATAGTCAGGGGAAGCAGAATGCTGGCATCTTGATTTGATTTGATTTAATTTGATTTGATTTGATTTATTATTGTCGCATGTATTAACATACAGTGAAAAGTATTGTTTCTTGTGCACTATACAGGCAAAACATACTGTTCATAGAGAAGGAAAAGAGAGAGTGCAGAATGTAGTGTCACAGTCAAAACTAGGGTGTAGAGGAAGGTCAACATAATGCAAGGTAGGTACATTCAAATGTCTGACAGCAGGAGGGAAGAAGCTGTTCTTGAACTGGTTGGTATGTGACCTCAGAATTTTGTATCTTTTTCCCGACAGAAGAGAGTGGAAGACAGAAAGTTCAGGGTGCATAAGGTTCTTAATTACGCTGGCTGCTTTGCCGAGGCAGAAAGAAGTATAGATAGAGTCATTGGGTGAGAAGCTGGTTTGTGTGATGGATTGGGCTACATTCACAACCTTGCGGTCTTGGGCAGAGCAGGAGCCATATCAAGCTATGATACAACCAGAAAGAATGCTTTCTATGGTGCATCTGTAAAAGTTGGTGAGAGTCGTAGCTGACATGCCAAATTTCCTTAGTCTTCTGAGAAAGTAGAGGTGTTGGTGGATTTTCTTAATTATAGTGTCAGAGTGGGGGGACCAAGACAGGCTGTTGGTGTCTGGATGCCTAAAAACCTGAAGCTCTCAAATCTTTCTACTTCATCCCTGTTGATGTAGACAGGGGCTTGTTCTCCTTTACGCTTCCTGAAGTCGAGGCTATCTTCTTCATTTTGTTGACATTGAGGGAGGGATTATTGTCGCTGCACCAGTTCACCAGATTCTCGATCTCATTCCTGTACTCAGTCCCATCATTGTTTGAGATCTGACCCACTACGGTGGTGTCATCAGCAAGCTTGAAGGTCGAATTGGAGTGGAATTTGGCTACACGGTCATAGATGTATAAGGAGCATAGTACGGGGCTGAGAACACAGCCTTGTGGGGCACTGGTGTTGTCTACCCTGTCAAGCCCTTGAAGCATCTTTCATATTCCAGTGAGATCACCTCTCATTCCCCTAAACCCCAGAGAGTCATTTTACTCAATCTCTCCTCATAGAACAACTATCTCATTCCAGGCATTAATCTAATGAACCTTTATTGTACTCTTTTTGGGGAAATTATAATCTTCCTCAGGCAAAATGACCAAAGTTCAATACAGCACTCCAGGTGTGTTGTCATCAACAAAATATAAAATTGCAGCTAGATATCGTTACTCTTATACTTGGACTCTCACGGAATAAAGGCTCATATACCTTGAAGAGTGATTGGTAGCCTCACTGAATAGTAATCCAGCAGCTTTGGGTATCCTGGGGGCATGTGTTCAAATCTCGCCCTGGCAGCATGTGGAATTTAAATTCAGTTGATTCAAATTCTGGAATTGGAATGGTGATCTCAAAATTATCATTGATTATTGTAAAAAAAACCATCTGGTTCATTTATCCAGTCTGGTCTTCATGTGACTCCACACCATAGCAATATGGCTGACAATTTACTGTCCTCTGGCAAGCTAAGCTCAAGGGCAATTAGGGAATGGACAACAAATGCTGGCCTTGCCAGTGATGCTCATGTCCCATGAACTATCATATCATTTGCCTTCCTAATTGTTTGTTGCAACTGGATTTTAACTCCTGTGAATTGTGTACAAGGACACTCAGATCCCTCTGCAACACAGAGCTCGATAGTCCCCTCCTTCTCAAACATATTCTGCTTTTCTATTCTTCCTAGTTAAATCAATAATCTTGGTAATTTTTCAAGATTATTGGATAATTTATCGGATGGGCTGAATGGCCTCTTCTGTGCTGTATCATGCCATGATTCGATGATCTGCAGGCTCACGTATTTTGATCTGTAAAAGTGACTGAGGCCATTGCTTATATCTGACAGGAATGAGTTAGAATCTGAAGATTTTCTTCTCTAAAGAATATTAATAAATCTGAAGGATGTTCACAATAATTGATTATAGTTTCACGATCAACATTATTGAGGCTAGCGTTATATTAATAATGTTTAATTGGAAATAAAAATCCACTAGCTGCTGTGGTGGGATTTGAACCCAGGTCAAGAACATTAAGCCTCTGGATCACTATTCTGGTGAGTGAACCACAACTCCACCATCGGCCCTTGGTTAACTCACCTCAGTGTCAGCCTTGGCCCAGTTGAACATAAGAACATAAGAACATAAGAAATAGGAGCAGGAGTAGGCCATCTGGCCCTTCGAGCCTGCCCCGCCATTCAATAAGATCATGGCTGATCTGTCGTGACTCAGCTCCACCTTCCCACCCTCTCCCCATAACCCTTAATCCCTTCTTTTATCAAAAACCCATCAACCCGTTTCTTAAAAATATTTAGTGAGGCAGCCTCCACCACTTCAACGGGCAGAGAATTCCAGAGATTCACCACCCTTTGAGTGAAGAAGTTCCTCCTCAACTCTGTTCTAAACCGCCCCCCCTTTATCTTGAGGCTGTGCCCCCTAGTCCTACTGTCTTTTTTGAGCGGGAAGAGTCTCTCCACCTCTATCCTATCCATCCCATTCATCATCTTATACGTCTCAATGAGATCTCCCCTCATTCTTCTAACGAGTACAAGCCTAGTTTATTCAGCCTCTCCTCATAGCTCAATCCCCTCAACTCCAGAATCAGCCGGTAGTGCTCTTGTCATTAAATCAGAAGTTTAAATTTAAAGTTTTAATCAGAAGTTGCTGTGCTGTTGGACAGGCTCTCTTTCACATGAGATGTTAAACTGAGATCCTGTCTACCCTCTTACGTGGATGCTAAAGATCCCGTTGCATTATTTTTAAGAAATCTATCCCTGGTGTCTGGGAAAACATTTATCCCTCAATCAATCTCACCAAAGCAGATGATCTGGTCATTGTCACAATACTGCGTGTGGGAGCTTGCTGTTCACACATTGTCTGCTGTGTTCCCTACATCCAAACAGTTGAAATGAGTTGGCATCTTCAGCAGCAGAAAGATGGAGAGGAAATCAGATGATAAACTGGAAATCAAAGATTGAAGGCTCAGCTGTGTAAGATTTCATCTTTTCCCAGTGTCAAGAATATTCATTTCTGTTTTTACCATTTAACCGTGTCATGTGATGGAATCACTTGATAGTACAAAGTATTTCTGACCTGTTAAATCTGCAAAATAATTCTGACGTAACCTGTACAAGTTTCTGAACTTTGGGGACTTTCAAAATCATTGGTCCTTTTCTGATATTCTGGGTGGCACAGTGGCACTGCTGCCTCATAGCGTCAGGGTCCTGGGTTCAATTCTGGCCTCAGGTCACTGGCTTGTGGAGATTGCACATTCTCCCGTGTCAACGTGGTTTCCTCCAGGTGCTCCGGTTTCCTCCCAGAGTCCAAAGTTGTGTGGTGGATTGGCCATGCGAAATTGCCCCATAGTGTCAGGAATTTAGCAGGCTATATAAGTGGGGTTACAGAGATGGGGTTTGAGTGGGATTGTTGTCAGTGCAGATTTGATAGGAAAAACTAGAACCAGAGGGATGCTCCTTTAAAACAGATGAGGAGGAATTTCTTCAGCCAGAGAGTGGTGAATCTGTGGAACTCTGCCGTAGAAAGCTGTGGAGGCCGGGTCATCGAATATCTTTAAGAAAGAGATGAAGAAGTTCTTGATTAGTAAGGGGGCAGGAGATTGGGAATGAAAAAAGTATCAGCCATGATTGAATGGTGGAGCAGACTTGATGGGCCGAGTGGCCTACATAGAACATAGAACATAGAACATTACAGCACAAAGACCCCAGCGAGTTCGCCTCCACCACCGACGACGGCAGCCGATTCCATTCACTCACCACCCTCTGAGTGAAAAACTTACCCCTAACATCACCTCTGTACTTCCCTCCCCGCACCTTAAATCTGTGTCCTCTCGTAGCGACCATTTCAACCCGGGAAATAGCCTCTGAGAGTCCACCCTATCTATTCCTCTCAACATTTTATAAACTTCTATCAGGTCGCCTCTCAACCTTCACCTCTCCAGGGAAAAGAGTCCCAGCTCCCTCAACCTATCTTCATAAGGCATGCCTCCCAGTCCAGGCAACATCCTTGTAAATCTCCTCTGCACCCTTTCAATAGCTTCTACGTCTTTCCTATAGTGAGGCGACCAGAACTGCGCACAGTACTCCAAAGAGGCCTGACGAGGGTCCTGTAAAGTTGCAGCATTACCTCCCGACTCTAAACTCAATCCCTCGATTAATGAAGGCCAGTACACCATACGCCTTCTTGACCACCTCCTCCACCTGCGAGGCCGATTAAGAGTCCTGTGAACCCGGACCCCGAGATCCTTCTGCTCTTCAACGCTACTAAGACCCCTGCCCTTAATAGTGTACTCGTTCATCCCGTTGGTTCTGCCGAAATGGACGACTACACATTTATCCGTGTTGAAGTCCATCTGCCACTTCTCCGCCCATTCCTGCATCCTATCTATGTCCTGCTGCAACTTTTGCCATCCTTCCAGACCATCCACAACACCGCCGACCTTCGTGTCATCAGCGAACTTGCTAACCCATCCCTCCACTTCCTCATCCAGGTCATTTATGAAAATGACAAACAGCAAAGGTCCCAGAACAGATCCCTGGGGCACCCCACTGGTGACTGACCTCCATTCCGAAAAAGACCCATCCACAACCACTCTCTGCCTTCTGCAGGTAAGCCAGTTCTGGATCCACAAGGCCAAAGACCCTTGGATCCCATGCCCTCTCACCTTCTCAAGAAGTCTTGCATGGGGGACCTTATCAAAAGCCTTGCTGAAGTCCATGTACACTACGTCCACGGCACTTCTTCGTCAATGTGTTCAGTCACATTATCGAAGAACTCAACTAGGCTCGTAAGGCACGACCTGCCCTTGACAAATCCATGCTGACTATTCCTGATCATGTCAAACCTCTCCAAATGCTCGTAAATCTTGTCCCTCAGAAGCCTCTCCATCAGCTTACCAACCACTGAGGTCAGACTCACCGGGCGGTAATTTCCCGGGCTATCTCTGTTCCCTTTCTTGAAAATAGGGACTACATCCGCAATCCTCCAATCTTCCGGAACCTCTCCCGTCTCCATTGACGACGCAAGATCATCGCCAAGGGCTCTGCAATCACTTCCCTGGCCTCCCACAGTATCCTGGGGTACATCCCATCTGGTCCCGGCGACTTATCTACCTTGATAGAATTCAAAAGTTCTAACACATCCTCCTCCTTAATGTCCACGTACTCAATCTTTTCCACCTGCTGCAAGTCCATAGCAAGATCTCCCAAATCAGCTTCCACTGTGAATACTGAGGCAAAGTACTCATTAAGCACCTCCGCCATTTCTTCTGGTTCTACACAGACCTTTCCCCCTTCACCTTTTATAGGTCCTATCCTTTCCCTTCTCACCCTTTTACCTTTCACATACTTATAGAAGGCCTTGGGATTTTCCTTAATCTTACCTGCCAAGGTCTTCTCATGACCCCTTCTGGCTCTCCTAATTTCCCTTTTAACCTCCTTTCTACAGTCCTTATATTCTTCAAGATCCTTAACCTCTCCTAGTTCCCTGAACCTTTTGTACACCTTCCTTTTCCTCCTGACTAGGTTCAACACAGCCTTCGTGCACCACGGTTCCCGCGACCTACCAAAACCCCCTTGCCTTATCGGAACATTGTCATGCAGAGCACCAGACAAACATTCCTTGAATATCCGCCACCTTCCTTCGGTACTTTTCCCTAAGAATGCCTCCTTCCAGTTTATTTGTCCAAGTAACTTCCTGACTTCTTCGTATCTCCCCTTACTCCAGAAAAACACCTTCCTAGCCTGTCCTGATCCTATCTCGTTCCAATGCAATTGTGAAGGAGATAGAATTATGGTCACCATTTCCAAGATGCTCTCCTACCGAGAGATCCATCACCTGCCCTGGTTCATTCGCCAGTACCAGGTCAAGTACAGCCTCTCCCCTCGTAGGCTTGTCCACATACTGTGTCAGGAAACCTTCCTGAACACATCTAACAAACTCCTCTCCAGCCAAACCCCTTACTCTAGGGATATTCCAGTCGATGTTTGGGAAATTGAAGTCTCCCATCACGACAACTCTGTTTTTAATACATTTCTCCAGAATCTGGTTCCCTATCTGCACTTCAACTTCCCTGTCACTATTGGGCGGCCTATAGAATACACCCAGCAAAGTTTTCGACCCTTTGCTGTTCGTAACTTCCACCCACAGAGACTCTGTAGAAAGTCCTCCACGGCATCCTCTTTCTCTGCAGCCATGACACTGTCCCTTATTAACAGTGCCATTCCACCACCCCTTCTGCCAGCCTCCCTGTCTTTCCTGAAACATCTGAAACCTGGCACCTGAAGTACCCAGTCCTGTCCCTGAGACATCCAAGTCTCTGTAATGGCCACCACATCATATTCCCAAGCAGCTATCCACGCCCTAAGCTCATCTACCTTATTTACTATACTCCTTGCATTAAAATATACACACTTCAGCCCCTCAGTCTGGGCATTTCCCTTCTCCACCCCCTGTCTAACCTCCCTCCCATGTTTCCTGCGGTCCTCCCCTACCTTTAAAGTATTAAAGCAGGCCTAGTTCTACTCCTATGTCTTATGGTCTTACCATGGGTCAAATGGCCTCCTTCTGCATTGTAGGGATTTATGATTCTGTGATATACATTCAGTTCCTTTATGTATGTTTGCTGCTAATTCTCTAATCATTTTTTGGGTGCTAAGGGAATTATTGTCAGTCCATAGCTGAATTGAAACTTTGGGAATGTGTAATCCAACTGAGGTTTTTTTACACAATCTTGAGATATGAGCATTGCTGGTGAGGGCAACATTTATTGCCCATCCCACACAGTGAGCACGTGCCTTGAGAAGGTGGTGGTGAGCTGTCTTTTTGAACTGTTGCAGTCAGTGTGGTGTAGGTACAGCCAGTGTTCCAGGATTTTGATTCAGCCACAGTGAGAGAATGATAATGTATTTTCAAGTCAGGAAGATGTGCAGCTGTGAGGGGAACTTGCAGGTGGTGATGTTTCCATATGCTTGTTTCCCTTGTCCATCTAGGTGATAGAGATTGTAGATTTGGGAGTTGTTGTAGAAGGGGTGCCATCCTGTAGATGGTATCTACAGATGGTGTAGATGGTGTATAGCATCCTGTAGATGGTACATACTGCTGCTACTGTGCCTTGGTGCTAGTGGGAGTGGATGTTTGAGGCAATGGATGGGATGCCAATCAAGCAGATTGCTTTTCCTGGCTGGTGTCTTGTTGAGTGCTATTGGAGCTGCACTCATCCAGGCAAGTAGAATAGTCACATCAGACTCGTGACTTGTATCTTGTAAATGGTGGACAGACTTTGGGGAGTCAGGAACTGAGTGTCAGCATTAGGAAAGGACAAGATTAGGGTCAGTTTTGATACCCTCGATATCTTGCCAGAAAGATTGTGGAAGCAGCATCTAGGATTCAGTGTCAGCTTTGCCTCTGTCGTAGCACTCTCAGCAGAGTACGTATCTGGGGAGTCCTCTCCATTAGACTTAGACATGTCATCTAGGCTGATACTGTCAGAGGGTCAGTACTGAGGGAATGCCTCACTGTCGGAGGGTCAGTGCTGAGGGAGCAGCACATTGTCAGAGGGTCAGTACTGAGGGAGTGCCGCACTGTCAGAGGGATTGTCTTTCAGGTTAAAGAGTAAAGTATTACTTCTCAGGTATTAGATTCACTGGTATTATTGTGCAGAGGAATCCTCTTGATGTCCTCACCAACATTTATCTCTCAGCCAATAACATTACAACTCAGTGCCTTCTCTGGGAGTTTGCTGCGTGAAAATCATACTTCCTGTAGCAACCTTAGTTCAAAAGTGTTTCATTGGTCATTAAGCCATTTGGGGTTTCTGAGGACGTGCTATATAAATGCGAGTTTTTTTTTCTCTCAGTGGTATTAAAGGGGATTTTTTTTGATAAATTGAAAGGATTAAAGGAATAGAATATGACTGAATGGACTGTTCTTCTCAAGAGCTAACACCAGGTGTTGGGCTGAATGGCCTGTTTCTGTATTACAACCCTATTATCCAGGTTCACCTGCTGTGGTAGTGAAGAGGACAGGCTTGTGCAATGTGGAGAGACTGGAGAATCTGGGACTGTTCTCCTTAAAGCGGAGAGTTTAAGGGTAATTTTTCTAGACCACTTCAGAATTCCGGGGGATGGAAGATGGGGGACAGGAATGTTGGGGGGGAGTGGTGGGCAGGGGGAGCAGTGCAGTTTGAGAGATTCAATCGGAACACATTTTCTATTCTATTCTACTCAGAAAGGAGAGGACTGGAGGCAATTGACAAAAGAAGCAGGAGGGACATGAGGAGAATTTATTTTCCACAGCAAGGTGATTATGATTGAAAGGCGATGTTTGAAAGGGCAGTGGAAACAGATTGAATAGCAACTTTCCAAAGGGAACTGGCTAAATGTTTGAGGAGGAATTAATCACAGGTTTGTAGGGAAATGTTGGAGGGAATGGGGTGGTATTTGATAGAGTTGATGCAAATTAACTTTAAAAGCTTGGCACAGCTGGATGGCACAGTGGTTAGCACTGCAGCCTCACAGCACCAGAGACCTGGGTTCGATTCCAGCCTCGGGTCACTGCATGTTCTCCTGTGGCTGCATGGGTTTCCTCGGGTGTACCAAGCTCCTCTCACATTCCATGCTAAGTTTCCTCTTAGTGTCCAAAGCTTTTTTTGTTATTCATTCCCATGGGCATTACAGGCTGGACAGCATAATTGCCCATCCCTAGTTGCCCTTGGATTGATATAACTGAATGGCTTGCCATTTCAGAGGGCAGTTGAAAGTCAACCACACTGTTTTTGGTCTGGAGTCACGTGTAAGCCAGACCAAGTAAGGGAGGCAGATTCCGTTCTCCAAAGGATATTAGTGAACTGGATGGGTTTTCCTGACAATTGACAATGGTTTTATGGTCATTAGTAGATCCTTAATTCCAAATATTTCTATTCAATACAAATTCCAGCAACTGCTATGGTGGGATTTGAACCTGGGTCCCCAGAACATTAGCTGAGTTTCTGGATCAATAGTCCGGCAATAATACCACTTGGCTATCACCTCCCCTGGAGATGTGTAGGTTAATTCCCTGCCCAGTGAAGCAGTTGAGGCTACCTCATTGAATGTTTTTAAGGCAAGGATAGATAAATTTTTGAACAGTAAAGGAATTAAGGGTTATGGTGAGTGGGCGGGTAAGTGGAGCTGAGTCCACGAAAAGATCAGCCATGGTCTTACTGAATGGCGGAGCAGGATCGAGGGGCCAGATGCTCTATTCCTGCTCCTAGTTGTTATGTTCTATGTTATGTGGATTGGCCACATTAAATTGCTCCTTAGTGTCCAAAGATGTTTAGATTAGATAGATAAACCATGGGATTAGATAGATTAACCATGGGAAAGTGATGGGGTTACAGGGATTGGGCAGCTGGGTAATTTACCCTGTCAGAGAGTTGTACAGCCTCGATGGGCTAAATGGCCTCTTCTGCACTATGGTATTCGATGGTATAATGAATGGCCTTCACTTGTACAGTAAGATTCTAAGTGAATGCAGAATATCATCAAAAAATTGGAGTTTTGATCCTGAACATTGAGATTTGGGAATTGTATTGTTGGGGGGCGGGGAGTTGATACTCAGTGCTGTGGGTGGTGGAGGGGCGGGGGGGGGGGGGTGGTAGAATTGACTTACAGTGCTGTGTGGTGGGAGAGATTGACTCTTAGTGCTGTGGGGGTGGGGGTTGACCCCCAGTGCTGTGTGGGGGGAATTGACTCTCAGTGTTGTGGGCGGGGGGGGGGTGGGGTTGGGTGTGACCCTCAGTGCTGTGTGGGGGGGACTGATTCTCAGTGCTGTGGCAGGGGCAGGTGTTTGACCCTTGGTGCTGTATTGGGCGGTGATTTTGGGAGGGGGTGTGACCCTCAGTGCTGTGTGCACAGAGGGGGGGTGGTGGTTTGGGAGGGCGACCTTAAGATCTGTGGGGAGGGGGTGGTTTGGGAGAGGTTGGATCCTAAATGCTGTATGGGGGGGGGAGCGGTTTAGGGGTGTAGCCTTGAGTGCTGTACTGGAGGGGGATTAATGGGGGGAGTTGACCCTGAGTGCTTGTATGGGGGGTGAGGGGTGTTTGATGCTGTGTTGTGGGAGGGGGTGACCCTGAGTGCTGGGGTGTGGGGTTTGATGCTGTGTTGAGGGGTTTGATGGGGGTGATGACTCTCAGTGCTGTGGTGGTGGGAGGTGAAGCTGTGTTGAGGGGTGACCCTCTGCTGCATGGGGTGGCATTGATAGGGGGGTTGGTGTGACTCTCATGCTGTGGGGGGGTGGTGACACAGTGAGCACGTGAGAGAGTGGTTTGGGGGGTGCTTGACCCTGAGTGTTATATGGGGGGGGGGGAGGTTGATAGGGGGGTTTGATGGTGTGTTGGAGGGGGTGGTTTGTGGGGAGTGACCCTGAGTGTTGTGTGGGGGGTGGGTTGTTGCTGTATGGGGGCAGCTAGTTTGGGGGGGTTTGACCCTTAATGCTGTGGGGGTTTGATGGGGAGGAGGGTTTGATGCTATGTTAGGGGAGTGGCTTTGGGGGGTGGTTTGGCAGGGGGGGGTTAACCCTGAGTGTTGTATTGGGAAGGGGGGAGTTTGATGCTGTATGGGGGATTTGATGGGGGGGTTGATGCTGTGTTGTTGGGGGTTTGAAGGGGGTTGATAATGTATGGGTGGGGGGTGTTTGATGGGGGGGTTCTGTGGGGGTGTTTGATGCTGTGTTGGGGGTTTGATGGGGGTGGTTGATGGGGCTGTGATTGATGCTGTGGTGGGGGGTTTGATGGGGGGGTTGATGCTGTATGAGAGGCTTGATGGGGGGGTGTTTGATGGGGGGTTTAATGGGGGGGTGCTTGATGGGGAGGTGTTTGATGGGGGGTTTAATGGGGGGGGTGCTTGATGGGGAGGTGTTTGATGCTGTGTTGTTGGGGGTTTGGAGGGGGGTTTGATACTGTGTTGGGGGATGTTTGATGGGGGTGTTTGATGGGGAGTTGATGCTGTATGGGGGGGATTGATGGGAGGGTTGATGGGGGGGGTTTGATACTGTGTCGGGGAGTGTTTGATGGGGGCATTGATGCTGGGTCCGGGGGTGTTTGATGGGGGGTTCTATGGGGGGGGTTGATGCTGTGTCGGGGGGTGTTTGATGGGGGGGTTGATGCTGTGTTGGGGAGTGTTTGATGGGGGGGTTGATGCTGTGTCGGGGGGTGTTCGATGGGGGTGTTGATGCTGTGTTGGGGGGTGTTTGATGGGGGGTTGATGCTGTGTCGGGGGGGTGTTTGATGGGGGGGTTGATGCTGTATCGGGGGGTGTTTGATGGGGGGGGTTGATGCTGTGTCGGGGGGTGTTTGATGGGGGGGTTGATGCTGTGTCGGGGGGGTGTTTGATGGGGGGTTGATGCTGTGTCGGGGGGTGTTTGATGGGGGGGATTGATGCTGTGGTGGGGGGTGTTTGATGGGGGGCGGTTGATGCTGTGTCGGGGGGTGTTTGATGGGGGAGTTGATGCTGTGGTGGGGGTGTTTGATGGGGGGCGGTTGATGCTGTGTCGGGGGGGTGTTTGATGGGGGGTTGATGCTGTGTCGGGGGGTGTTTGATGGGGGGGTTGATGCTGTATCGGGGGTGTTTGATGGGGGGTTGATGCTGTATCGGGGGGTGTTTGATGGGGGGGTTGATGCTGTGTCGGGGGGTGTTTGATGGGGGGGTTGATGCTGTATCGGGGGGTGTTTGATGGGGGGGGTTGATGCTGTGTCGGGGGGTGTTTGATGGGGGGGGTTGATGCTGTGTCGGGGGGTGTTTGATGGGGGGGGGATTGATGCTGTGTCGGGGGGTGTTTGATGGGGGGGTTGATGCTGTGTCGGGGGGTGTTTGATGGGGGGGTTGATGCTGTGTCGGGGGGTGTTTGATGGGGGGGTTGATGCTGTGTCGGGGGGTGTTTGATGGGGGGGTTGATGCTGTGTCGGGGGGTGTTTGATGGGGGGGTTGATGCTGTGTCAGGGGGTGTTTGTTGGGGGGGTTGATGCTGTGTCGGGGGGGTGTTTGATGGGGGGGGTTGATGCTGTGTCGGGGGGGGGGTTTGATGGGGGGGGTTGATGCTGTGTCGGGGGGTGTTTGATGGGGGGTTGATGCTGTGTCGGGGGGTGTTTGATGGGGGGGTTGATGCTGTGTTGGGGAGTGTTTGATGGGGGGGTTGATGCTGTGTTGGGGAGTGTTTGATGGGGGGTTGATGCTGTGTCGGGGGGGTGTTTGATGGGGGGTTGATGCTGTATCGGGGGTGTTTGATGGGGGGGTTGATG
>CM075736.1:75080573-75320573 GCA_037974335.1 Prionace glauca | reverse complement strand
AATATATATATATAAATAATATTATACATAGTGTATTTTTTTCATGTTTCGGGAGAATGTTTTAAAGTTAGCTTTTTTTTACAGTCAGTCAGTATGTCTGATAGCAATATAGCTCAGATGCTGGGACAACAGGATAATTACTTATTTCAACATTGTATACAGTAATTTTCATAGGGTTATAGATCAGACAATCTCTACAGAACAGAAGAGGCCATTCGGCCCAGCAAGTCTGCATCAACTTTCTGACAGAGTATCTTACCCAGGCACTCTCCACTTTCCCTGTAACCCCACACAAATTTTCCATGGCCAGTCCATCTAGCCTGCATATCTTTGAAGTGTGGGAGGAAACTAGAGCATCTGACGGAAACCCACACAGACATGGGGGGAATGTGCAAGCTCCACACAGACAGTCACTCAAAGTTGGAATCAAATCTTGGTCGCTGATGCTCTGACACAGCAGTGCTAACACTGTGCCACCCTGCTGCTGTGTAAAATACAGTTAATTGACTTTTGTTTACTTAGGTTCCCTCAGACTACTGATTAGAGTGATTGACAATCATGTGATGATGTGGTTTATGTGCGATCTTGGATCTGTAGCAGAGAAAGAAACAGGCTTTAGCAGAAAGATATTGGAGTTTTGTTGTTCTAGTTGAAGTCAGGCTTCTGAAAGCTCTATATCTCTCCGAAACCTCCAAGGCTGTCTACACTCATTATAGCGAGTATATTTGTGATCGCTAACTATATTTAAGTTGGTTGTTAAGTCTGTAAGACAAGTGTTGCTGATTTGGAACTGAAGTAGTGAGAAGTTATAAATTAGAGTAGTTTCTTTTCATGTTTAAAGATTGTTCAGCTGCTTTACTTTGTTAGAGTTATATTTAAACTGTGTTAGGAATAAAGCTTATTTTGATAAAAATGATCCTTAAGTTGACAGTGGAATGACTCCTGGAGCAAAACATCCTTTCCTCACATTTATGCCAAATTAGAAAAATTGTTGGAGTCTAGGCTGACTTCATACTATACCTTCAGATTCTAACACAAGAGAAAATCTAACCATTCCCCAAAAATTTCAATAATATTAGCATCACTGAATCCCCCACTATTGACATCCTGGGAGTTATCATTGACCACAAACTGAACTGGACTAGCCATATAAATACTGTGTCTACAAGATTAAGTCAGAGGCTGGGAATCCTGCAGTGAGTAACTCACCTCCCGACCCCCCCCCCCACCCCCCAAAGCCTGTCCACCATCTACAAGGCACAAGTTAGGAGTGTGATGGAACACTCTCCACTTGCCCGGATGAGTGCAGCTCAAACAACATTCAAGAAACTTGACGCCATCCAGGGAAAAGCAGTTCATTTGATCAACAGTCCATCCAGCACCTTAAACATTCACTCCCTCCTTCACCAACGCTCAGTGTATACCGCCTACAAGACGGGACTGCAGAAGCTCACCAAGGCTCCTTCAGCAGCGCCTTCCAAACCTGAGATCGCTACCTTCTAGAAGGACAAGGGACAGCAGATACATGGGGACACCACCACCTGCAAGTTCCCCTCCGAGCCACTCACCATCCTGGCTTGGAAATATATCACCACTCTTACCCTGTCACTGGGTGAAAATGGTGGAACTCCCTCTCTAAGAGCACAGTGGGTGTACCTTCATGGACAGTAGCGGTTCTGGAAGGCAGCTCACCACCACCTTCTCAAGGGCCATTAGGGATGGGCAATAAATTCTGGCCTAGCCAGCGACATCCACATCCTGAGAATTAGTAACATGAATGTCCTGACAGAGCGGATGAACATAAGAACATAAGAAATAGGAGCAGGAGTAGGCCATCTGGCCCTTCGAGCCTGTCCCGCCATTCAATAAGATCATGGCTGATCTGTCGTGGCTCAGCTCCACCTTCCCGCCCTCTCCCCATAACCCTTAATCCCTTCTCTTATCAAAAACCCATCAACCCGCGTCTTAAAAATATTTAGCGAGGCAGCCTCCACCACTTCAACGGGCAGAGAATTCCAGAGATTCACCACCCTTTGAGTGAAGAAGTTCCTCCTCAACTCTGTTCTAAACCGCCTCCCCTTTATCTTGAGGCTGTGCCCCCTAGTCCTACTGTCTTTTTTGAGCGGGAAGAGTCTCTCCACCTCTATCCTATCCATCCCATTCATCATCTTATATGTCTCAATGAGATCTCCCCTCATTCTTCTAAACTCTAACGAGTACAAGCCTAGTTTATTCAGCCTCTCCTCATAGCTCAACCCCCTTAACTCCGGTATCAGCCTAGTAAACCTCCTCTGCACTCCCTCCAGGGTCAAAATATCTTTGCGCAGGTGCGGCGCCCAAAACTGCACACAGTACTCCAGCTGTGGCCTCACCAATGCCCTATACAGCTGCAGCAAGACCTCCCTACTTTTATATTCAATCCCCCTCGCTATGAAGGCCAGCATCCCATTCGCCTTCCTGACCACATGCTGCACCTGCAAGCTGGGTTTTTGCGACTCATGCACAAGGACCCCGAGGTCCCTCTGCACCGTCGCCTGCTGCAGTTTTTCGCCCCGTAAGTAATAGTCCTTCCTACCATTCCTCCTACCAAAGTGGACCACCTCACACTTGCCAACATTAAATTCCATTTGCCATTTCCTGGCCCATTTGCCCAGCCTATCTAGATCCTTCTGCAGACTCTCCACACCCTCCGCACAATTTGCCTTTCCCCCAATCTGGATGAGGTTTACTGTTTAAGTTTCACCCAAAGCTCCCAAACATACAAGACTTATTTGCACCCCGCCTGGCAGTGTGCATCAGCCTGGATTCTGAGTATTGAGACAAGGACATGGCCTTCAGACCCTGAGCTGCCAGTGTTATCGCCCCAGCCACAGCCAGGGTAATGGAGAAAACAATCCTGTCCTTCACCACCCAGTCACAAGTCGCAAACTCAGTGCAATTTCTGGATGGAGAACTGTGAGAGTGGGAAAAGCTGTCATTTAATTAAAGGCTGGAATCACATCACAATCCACAGCACCGAGCCTGGACTGCGCTGCTCAGTACACTGCCTGAGTCCGGGGAATTCAATCACATATCACTCACTCACCATCTCTTACCATCAGACTGACAACCTTCTCAGGAAGCCTCTACATCACATTCATTGATAGCTGGAAACTGGATGGAGATGTGTCAGTTGGTTGGGTCTGAGAGTGCAGTCAGGGATTAGGGCTTTGTTTATAAGGAATTCTCCGCAGGCATTTTATTATTCCCAACTGTCCACAAGAAGCATCCTGTTCGATTGGTTAGATAGTTTGAAGAAAAGTGGGATATGGGGATATTGCAGAAGGCAGAGCCATGGGGTTAGAATGTTGCTTATGTGCAAAATAGACATTAACAGCGAATGTTTGTGAAAATGGCCCTTTTTGACATAACCTGCATGTGAGCAACTCAGCAACGTTACTCAATAGTTTTAATTAAAAGCTTTAGTATGTGGTGTTACACTGACCCCATGTGGCGGAAAGGCTGAATTGACATCAGATTCAGGATCCTGAGGGTAAGGAGCCCGTTAATTATTGACTCAAAGAATCTCTACAGTACAGAGCGAGGACATTCAGCCCATCGAGTTTATGCCCACCACAATCCCGCCCTTTCCCTGTAACCCCACATATTCACCCTGCTAATCCCCCTGACACCGTAAAAAGTCTGACAACACCAGGTTTTAGTCCAACCGATTTATTTGATAATATTCTCACAAGCTTTCGAAGGGGCTGCCTCTTCATCAGGTGAAGCACTGCTGTCTCACAGCGCCAGGGACCCGGGTTCGATTCCCGGCTTGGGTTACTGCCTGTGTGGAGTCTGCACATTCTCTTCGTGTCTGTGTGGGTTTCTTCTGGGTGCTCCAGTTTCCTCCCACAGTCCAAAGATGTGTGTGTTATCCTGATGGCCCCTTAATGTCCTGAGATGTGTGGATTAGTGGGTAAATGTGTAGGGTTATGGGGATAGGGCCTGGGTGTGATTGTAGTCAGTGCAGACTCGATGGGCCAAATAGCCTCTTTTTGCACTGTAGGATTTCTATGATTCATTAACTTTAGATTGACTTTGACAATGATGTATCTGTTACCAGTCTTATAAAAGAATTAAAGGCCATATTGTATCCCTATTAAGAGATTTTTCTGCTTTAACAGATTGGGGAACAGTAGGTGTCGGAGTACGGACCGGATGGACAATGGGCAGCTCCTCTTTTCCCAGAGAGCTGTGAGTTTCGGGAATGTGCTCACTGCTGGTGTTCTGAGCCCGGGTTTCTGCAGGGAGCTGATCCAGATCTCGACCGGCTCCGAGTTGGAGAGACCAGACTTCAACGGATATCACCTGCTGCCTGAGATCTCCGAGGTTTGATCAGAGAAGAATTTCGCAGAGTATTTTTTCCCTTATTGGCCATGGAATTTTCTTTTGGGTTTCCTGGGAGATTGTCCGAGAGGGGGAAGGAAAAAGAAAGACTTGCATTTCTGTAGCACCTTTCAGGTCCACAAGATTTCCCAAGGTGCTTCACAGCTTATGAAATATTGATGCAGAGTCACTGTTGTGATGTGGGAAATGATGCAACCAATTAGCACACAGCAAGATCCCACACACACCAATGACCAGACCAACTATTTGAGTGATGTTGATTGAGGGGTAAATATCTGTCAGGAAATGGGAGGGGGGGTGGATATTCCCCTGCTCAGTTTCAAACCAGTACATCCACCTGAGAGTGCAGACAAGGGCCTCAGTTTAATTCTGAGGTGAAGGAGGCACCTCCGACAGTGCAGCACTCCCTCAATATCACACTGGAGTGCCACCTTTGACAGTTCCAGGATCCTGGGTCCCACGCCCTCCAATACAGAAGCAAGTGTGCTCCAACCTGAACCACAGCTGAATGAGCCAATGGGAGTGTCAGTCATGAGATCATAGAATCCCCACCGTGTAGGAGGAGGCCATTCGGCCCATTGAGTCTACACCGACTCTCCAACAGAGCATCCCAGCCTGGCCCATCCCCTGCCCCATCCCTGCAACCATTTAACCTTAAGCTGCACATCTTGGGACATTAAGGGGCAATTTATCACGGCCAATCCACCTAACCTGCACATCTTTGGACTGGGATGAAACCGGAGCACCCAAAGGAAACCCATGCAGACATGGGGAGAATGTACAAACTCCACACAGACAGTGACCCGAGCTGGGAATCGAACCTGGGTCCCTGGTGCTGTGAGGCAGCAGTGCTAACCCACTGTGTCACCCGGTGTCAAATAGTCTCGATGGATGAGCTGTTCTTTACCTTTCTGCTAATGTTGTGAGTCTCAGATCACTCTGAGACTGCGGTAATCTTCCTAGAATCATAAAATCCCTACAGTGCAGAAGGAGGCCATTTGGCCCATCGAGTCTGCACCGACCACAATTCCACCCAAGCCATATCCCCATTACCCCATGCATTTATTTTAGCTTGTCTTCCCGGCACTAAGGGGCAATTTAGCACGGCCAATCCACCTGCACATCTGGAAGGAAACTGGAGCACCTAGACGAAACCCATGCAGACACAGGGAGGGTGTGCAAATTCCACACAGGCAGTGACCCAAACCAGGAATCGAACTCGGGTCTGTGGCGCTGTGGTGCCACTGTGTCACCCTACTTAGTTGTATAAATTACACCCTCACAGTGATTTCACTGAGGTTTGATGCCATTTGGCCATAGGTTTGTCGCTCGTAATTGGAGTAATAATGAACAAAAGTGGAAAGTAAGGTTTTGAAAATTGGCTGAACTCAGTGGCCATGAAGCAATGAAAACGATCAGGGATAGGGGGTGGGATAAAGTAATCGTTCCAGGAAGGGGAAAGAAACTAACTGTGAATGAAGGGGGTATTTCAGATTGTAATTCCTTTAATGAGAATGTCATTGAAACTAGATCATTGGTAGCGTAAATTCCAGCAGGATTCTAAAAGCACATTGCTTCTAAATAATAGAATATTGGTAAATACATTCGCAAATTTATCATTCACATCACAATGCCTTTTCAACCACAACGGCCGTCATCCTGGAGAAGGCTAGTGGTATTATTGCTGGGCTATTAACCCAGAAACTCAGCTTATGTTCTAGGGACCGGGATTCGAATCCCACCACAGCAGATGGTGCAATTTGAATTTAATGTTAAAAACGAATCTGGAATTGTGAATCTACTGATGACCATGAAACCATTGTCGATTATTGGAAAAAAAAACCATCTGGTCCACTAATGCCCTTTAGGGAAGGAAATCTGCTCCCCTTACCTGATCCAGGAGATCAGGGCTGGGATCTAAATATCCAAGGATATATGTCCTGTCGGAAAGACAGGCAGATGGGCAAAGGGCGCGGGATTGTATTGTTAGTAAGGAATGAAGTTAAATCGATAGCAAGAAGTGAAATGGGATCAGAAGTGTGTGAGTAGAGATAGAGGTGGAGAGACTCTTCCCGCTCAAAAAAGACAGTAGGACTAGGGGGCACAGCCTCAAGATAAAGGGGGGGGCAGTTTAGAACAGAGTTGAGGAGGAACTTCTTCACTCAAAGGGTGGTGAATCTCTGGAATTCTCTGCCCGTTGAAGTGGTGGAGGCTGCCTCGCTAAATATTTTTAAGAAACGGGTTGATGGGTTTTTGATAAGAGAGGGGATTAAGGGTTATGGGGAGAGGGCGGGAATGTGGAACTGAGCCACGACAGATCAGCCATGATCTTATTGAATGGCGGGGCAGGCTCGAAGGGCCAGATGGCCTACTCCTGCTCCTATTTCTTATGTTCTTATGTTCTTATGAGTGTGTGCGTCTGCCGTAGGGAGGGATGGAGGCAATTCATATTGGGAGCCTGATTTGAGTGGGACAGTTGTAGTCAGATTTCCCAGGATCTGAGACGCCCAGGAGTGAATCGAAGGAATGAGCTGGCAGTTCCAGCAGGAATAGGGCTTTTCCTGGGAAAGAGGAGGACTCTCGCTATCCCTCGCGCAGGGCCAGTGCTGAAGTTCGAGTTGAGGTAACAGGAGTCTCTTACCCATCGATGGTGTGGCCAGTGTCTGACGCCCTACAAACTGGGCAGGACCCATTCCATCCAGGAAGTCCCTGAACAGTCCGTCAGAAGCCAGGCAAACTCCACTGTAGTTCAGGCTGAAGAGAGAATAAGTGTCCAGTTATTGGTAAAACAAGGTGAATCTGACAGAGAGAACGTGGTGGCAGTGTAACCTTTTCATTCTGTTAAACCGAGTCTGGGCACATAACGGAGACATAACGGAGACATAACGGAGACATAACAGATAGAAACTTAACCTTCATCAATGCTGCACATCCTGAGTCTCTCCATGATTGAGGGAAGCTCCCAGCCTCTGTCAGTCTTTAATCACACACAATCCGAGATAATTCATACAATCACAGAATCCCTACAGTGCAGAAGGAGGCCAATCGGCCCATCGAGTCTGCACTGGCCACAATCTCACCCAGGTCCTATCCCCATGGCCCCATGCATTAACCCTCCTGGTCCCCCTGACACTGAGGGGAAATTTAACATGACCAATCAACCTAACTGCACATCCTTTGGGCTGTGGGAGGAAACCGGACCATCCGGAGGAAACCCACGCAGATACAGGGAGAATGTGCAGACTCCACGCAGACAGTGATTCAAGCTGGGAATCGAACCCAGGTCCCTGGCGCTGTGAGGCAGCTGCACTAACCACTGTGTCACTGTGCCAGCCCAGCTAACAGTTACAACAGAAATTAGGTGATTTTTTACAAAATACCACAGGTGGGGTGGGGGGGGCGAGGGATTTTCTGACCACACCAGCCCAGCACACTTTGTACCGATCCCGGAAAACAACCTAAAAATCAGGTCCACATCAGCACCGAATGGTTTGTAATCGCCCCAGCCCTTTTTAATGATGCCACACACCCAGAAAATCATTCGGGGGGGCCCCTCCCGGGGGGCCCCTCCCTCCTGGGACAGGTCTGGGCCCGATGGCAGCAGCCTGTGTCGGGAGGGTGGGGATCAATATGCCATCAACGAGGGGGAAGTCCTGATGTTCTCTGGGGAAAGAGAGGTGGACCCCCAGTGCACCGTGAGACCAGGGTGTCCTTGTGAAATGGTGCCTGAGATCTCTGCTGCTTCCAGGCTCACTGGTGTGTTTGGGCTCCGCTCCTCTCCCCCCCCCCCCCCCCCTCTCAAACCCGTCCCACCCCGTACCCCACTCCCCCAGCCCCCTCCCCTCCCGTCCCACTCCCCAATCCCACACCCTCCCCCCACTCCCCCAAAGAGCGACAGGGGGCACTCTGCTATTCTCACCATTATGACACTGAGGGCAGAATTTTATAAAGGAGAACCTCTGTGTCGAATGAGCAAAAAAATGCAACACTAATGGCACTCAGTGGAAGAAAGGTGCCAGGGTGTAATTCCCGTCATCGGAGTGGGGCGGTGGGGGGGGGGCAGGGAGCAGAGGAGCCTGTGCTCACTGGGGAAGCGAGTGGTGATCTCTAGGGGTGCCGATGTGACAGCCACCCCAATCTCCCAGCGTATCTGATATTCTTCCTCAAAACCAAAGATATGCTGGTTAGGTGGATTGGTCAGGCTGCTTCTCAGTGTCAGGGAGATTAGCTAACATAATGCATGGGGATATGGGGGTAGGATTGTGGTCGGTGCAGACTCGATGGGCCAAATGGCCTCCTTCTGCACTGTAGGGTTTAGAACATAGAACATTACAGCACAAACAGGCCCTTCGGCCCTCGAGTTGCGCCGATCGCATCAACCCCACCAATCTATAGACCTATCTATAACCCCCAATCCCATTAAACCCCATATACTCATCCAGAAGTCTTTTAAAAGACCCCAGCGAGTTCGCCTCCACCACCGACGACGGCAGCCGATTCCATTCACTCACCACCCTCTGAGTGAAAAACTTACCCCTAACATCACCTCTGTACTTCCCTCCCCGCACCTTAAATCTGTGTCCTCTCGTAGCGACCATTTCAACCCGGGGAAATAGCCTCTGAGAGTCCACCCTATCTATTCCTCTCAACATTTTATAAACTTCTATCAGGTCGCCTCTCAACCTTCGCCTCTCTAGGGAAAAGAGTCCCAGCTCTCTCAACCTATCTTCATAAGGCATGCCTCCCAGTCCAGGCAACAGGTTTCTATGATTCTGTGAACATAGTGTCCCTGGAGAATATTTTGAATAAAATGAGCCCACATTAAGCCCGGCACCTGTCTTTGTAGTGAACCAGATCATGACCACACGCTATCCACCCCCCCCAGCGCCACCCTCCCCATCCACACTGCCCCCCCCTTCCACACTTCCCCCCCCCCCCCAGCGCCACCCTCCCCATCCACACTGCCCCCCCCACTTCCACACTCCCCCCCCCCCCCCCCTCGCCCATAGTCATCATTAATATTTTATTCAGCTTCCCACACTTTCTGGGCGCAAACCTGATCTTGCCGGTACAAATGGGGGAGAAGAAAAACTGGATGCAAACCGAATTTTCCACCTCCTGCCCAAGTTCACCTCTCCGAGTGTCAGGCGGGAGGTGGCTGTAAGATCGTGCCCTTAGTTTCTTTTTCGGGAAAATTCCACCATCCCGGTGTCTCGATCACATCTCAGCTAAAGACTCCTTGTCTACCTGACTAATGTCGAGAAGTACGTGGAGGAGACAGGATTGGTGGACCTGTAGTTTCTCATTCAGAGTTCCTCACTCATCGTGGACACAGCAGCTGCAGCTTTCCTGATGGGATAGTGTGGATTTCCGCATCAGGTGGCAGATTGTTGGTGAGTGTGCAGCCTAGAAATGTGAAACTATCGATAACCTCCAGGGTCAGTGAGGATAGGTGGCCACATCCTGGTGCACAGTCCTCACCTTTCTGATGCAGAATCTTTATGAACCTGGGTCAGTCCATTTGTTGCTGAAGATATCCCTGTTATGGAAATGTTAACAGAGCATTGAGTAACTCTCTGAGGACCTGCTTGGTCACCACTAGTTTTGGTTCTCAGCCAGGTAATCTTGAAAGTTATCCCTTTGTTCAGGAATGGAAATTGATTTCCTCTGTGGATAAACTGAAAGCCTGAACCTCGCTGCCACTCCCAATCTGGAGACTCTCCTTAAACTCCACAGCCGGAATTATCTGACTGTCCACACCCCACCTCCACACCCAGTGAGGACGGAGAGTTTGGAGATCAGTCAAATCTCCGTTTACTGCAGTGGGACCAGAGAATCCAGCCTATCTCTGACCAAGCTTTTAGTCTCCTGTCTTAGTATCCCCTCATGTTGCTCATGTTTTTGGTAAGCCTCCTGTGAAGCCCTTTAGGACATTTCACCACATTGGAAG
Organism: Prionace glauca; assembly: GCA_037974335.1. Classification (NCBI taxonomy): domain Eukaryota; kingdom Metazoa; phylum Chordata; class Chondrichthyes; order Carcharhiniformes; family Carcharhinidae; genus Prionace; species Prionace glauca. The sequence continues at coordinate 75,310,237 of CM075736.1, read as the reverse complement.
TCCTACAGATAATACAGATAATACACCTTGTAAGAACAAAGAACTAAGAAAATTACAGCACAGGAACAGGCCCTTCGGCCCTTCAAGCCTGCACTGACCATTCTGCCCAACTGAACTAACCCCCCTACTCTTCTGGGGGACCCTATCCCTCTATTCCCATCCTATTCATGTATTTGTCAAAATACCCCTTAAAACTCACTATTGTATCCGCTTCCACTCCCTCCCCCGGCAGTGAGTTCCAGGCACCCCCACCCTCTGTGTAAAAAAACATGCCTCGTACATCTCCTTTAAACCTTGCCCCTCGCACCTTAAACCTGTGTCCCCGAGTAATTGACTCTTCCACCTTGGGAAAAGCTTCTGACTATCCACTCTGCCTCTCATAATCTTGTAGACTTCTATCGGGTCTCCCCTCAACCTCCGTTGTTCCAGTGAGAACAAACCAAGTTCCTCCAGCCTCTCCTTGTAGCTAATGCTCTCCGTACCAGGGCAACACCCTGGTAAATCTTTCCTGAATCCTCTCCAAAGCCTCCACATCCTTCCGGTAGTGTGGTGACCAGAATTGAACTCTATATTCCAAGTGCAGCCTAACTAGGTATCTATAAAGCTGTTGTATCATCCATCATGACTCAGAGTTCAGCAGGCAGGAAACCTATTTTTAGAGGCAGGTTACATTAATTTTATTCAATCTGGATTTGAAGCATTTATTTAGCAGCACCATGAAAACAATTTCCAACTGGGTCAGAGCCATCGCTGCTTCCCACCTATCACTTTGGCTGAACTTTGCATCTAGATTGATTACTAAGAAACTTCTTTGAGTGAAGGCGCAGAAGAGTACGGCATCGTATACAGCAGAAGATCACTTCCTGGTCTCTATCGAGTCTGGGTGCCAGGCATCACAAAGGATTTCCAATCGTTCTCGGTTCCCTGAGTTAGTTCAAGAAGAGGTTTAGAAAGAGTTGCTGGAGGCTGGAACTATACATTGCTGCACTGGGCCTCCCTCTGCTGAGACTTTACGATCAATTCCACAATTAGGGAATAGGGTGGAGTGGGTGAGGGTGAGTAACTGTGGCAGGTCCCACTGACTCCACATTTTACTAACATTCAGCATGAGAAATGGGGAAATAAACAGTGCGAATCAAATCCTGTAGGCTTATAACGGAAACATATCTCTGGAATAGTTCACAATCTCTCTTTAGCATGGCCAATGCATCTAACCAACACATTTTTTGGACTGTGGGAGGAAACCGGAGCACCCAGAGGAAACCCATACACACACGGACAATGTGCAATCTCCACACACACACACACACACACACACACACACACACACACACACAGTCACCCAAGGCTGGAATTGAACTCAGGTGGCACGGTGGCACAGTTGGTTAGCGCTGCTGCCTCACAGAGCCAGGGACCCAAGTTCGATTCCGGCCTCAGGTCACTGTCTGTGTGGAGTTCGCACATTCTCCCTGTGTCTGCATGGGTTTCCCCCGATGCTCTGGTTTCCTCCCACACTCTAAATACGTGGGGTTTAGGTTGATTGGCCATGCTAAATTGCCCTTTAGTGTCAAGGGGACTAGCAGGGTAAATATGCAGAGCTATGAGGATAGGGCCTGGGTGGGATTGTGGCAGACTCAATGGGCCAAATGGTCTCCTTCTGCACTGTAGGGATTCTATATTGTCCTGGGCACTGTGAGGCAGCAGTGCTAACCATTGTGCACTGTACAGGCTATAGGCAGAAGACAGGATAATTAAGTAGTCCATGATAACTATATCACCAGACACAGGGCTGGATAAACGGTAAAACACGCTGCAATTTGATTGCTGAATGGAAAAATGACACTTTAGCTGGTAAGAGCTATCGCAATTAGCCAAAAATGCAGAGAAAATGTAACTCAAGTTTGAAGGTTTTACTTATCTTTTCAAACATTTCTCTAAAGTGATGTCACATGCATTTTGACAACATATATTTATAAAAGGTAACTATTATTCAAGGTTCTGGGATTTAATGGGATAGATCACCAATGTTGAACAGCATCAGTTGTCAAAACAAGGAAAACTGGAACAGATCTGTCAGTGAGAATGTCTTCTTGTCTGAAACTGCAGACACTAGGAATCACAAAGCTTGAGTGCCTTTAATTTTATGGTTTGGAGGTAACTGGAACCCCACCATTAAATTTCTGTGGAGCAACATCAGCCCAGATTGTCCTGTCAAAGTATCATACTTATCCGTAAGCAAATGGATGACAATTTACCCAAAGTGGATACGTGGTTAAACTTGGATATTCCAAGGTTATGCTGTTCCAATGTCAGCTTTGCAAAATAAGAACATAAGAACATAAGAAATAGGAGCAGGAATAGGCCATCTAGCCCCTCGAGCCTGCCCCGCCATTCAATAAGATCATGGCTGATCTGTCGTGGCTCAGTTCCACCTTCCCGCCTTCTCCCCATAACCCTTAATCCCCTCTCTTATCAAAAACCCATCAACCCGCGTCTTAAAAATATTTAGCGAGGCAGCCTCCACCACTTCAACGGGCAGAGAATTCCAGAGATTCACCACCCTTTGAGTGAAGAAGTTCCTCCTCAACTCCGTTCTAAACTGCCCCCCTTTTATCTTGAGGCTGTGCCCCCTAGTCCTACTGTCTTTTCTGAGCGGGAAGAGTCTCTCCACCTCTATCCTATCCATCCCATTTATCATCTTATACGTCTCAATGAGATCTCCCCTCATTCTTCTAAACTCCAACGAGTACAAGCTCAGTTTATTCAGCCTCTCCTCATAGTTCAACCCCCTCAACTCCGGTATCAGCCTAGTAAACCTCCTCTGCACTCCCTCCAAGGCCAAAATATCTTTGCGCAGGTGCGGCGCCCAAAACTGCACACAGTACTCCAGCTGCGGCCTCACCAATGCCCTATACAGCTGCAGCAAGACTTCCCTACTTTTATATTCAATCTCCCTCGCTATGAAGGCCAGCATCCCATTCGCCTTCCTGACCACCTGCAAGCTGGGTTTTTGCGACTCATGCACAAGGACCCCGAGGTCCCTCTGCACCGTCGCCTGCTGCAGTTTTTCGCCCCGTAAGTAATAGTCCTTCCTACCATTCTTCTTACCAAAGTGGACCACCTCACACTTGCCAACATTAAATTCCATTTGCCATTTCCTGGCCCATTCGCCCAGCCTATCTAGATCCTTCTGCAGACTCTCCACACCCTCCGCACAATTTGCCGTTCCCCTAATCTTGGTGTCATCAGCAAATTTCGACACCCTACACTCGGTTCCCTCCTCCAGATCATCTATATAAATGGTAAAAAGCTGAGGCCCCAGCACTGACCCCTGGGGCACTCCACTAGTCACCATCCGCCAATCCGAATAGCACCCGTTGACCCCCACTCTCTGCCTCCTATTTGACAACCAATGCTCTATCCACGCTAACACCCTACCCCCAACTCCATGTCCTTCGACCTTCTGCAATAACCTCTTGTGAGGTACTTTGTCAAACGCCTTCTGAAAGTCTAGAAAGACCACATCCACCGGCTCTCCTCTATCCACCGCCCCAGACACATCCTCATAGAACTCCAGTAAATTTGTCAGACACGATCACTCACCGCACGCCTGGACTCACCATTGGAATGCCGTGAGCAATGTGACAACGTTCAATTTGTACGTTTCCGTTTTGCTACACTTGCCGAATGTCATATGTCGCCTTTTCGTTTCAGAAATTAAATTTCATATGTAAGTTCAGTGGGAAAAAAACCCTCAGCAAACATCTAAAGGCCCACAAATCTCACAGAATTAAGGTACTTACAATTCAAAAGGTAAATTGCTTTTACTGGATAAAGTCAACAGATGGCAGGCAAGTTTACTTCAGTTTAACTTTATTTATTATCGTCACAAGTGGGCTTACGTTAATCCTGCAATAAAGTTACTGTGAGAATCCCCAAGTCACCACACTCTGGCACCTGTGTGGGTACACTGAGGGAGAATTTAGCACGGCCAATCCACTTAACCAGCATGACTTTCAGACTGTGGGGAGGAAACCCACACAGACACGGTGAGAACATGCAGACTCCACATAGACAGTGACCTGAGACCAGGATCGAATCCAGGTCCCCTGGAGCTGTGAGGTAGCAGCGCTAATCACTGTGCCTCCGTGCCACGAGAATGAAGTACATTTTGCCTCGGCAGCTGGAAGAAATCAAGACTGCCTTGAACAGAAGAATGGAATTACAGAAGAACAAAGTCGCAGAGACACTGGTGAATTCAAAGAAAACTCCAGACGAAGCAGTTGAGCTTTGCAAAGGACAGGAAAGCTTGTTGAAAGACCTTCACACACTAGAAGATCCCTGAAGTCAAAATTTGTTCCTCCGGAAAATTACAAAGGGAAGCAAAGTGAATTTAATGTCACTCTAAACAAAGTGCTTGGCAGAGAAGAGAATGTTTAATGTTTCAGGAGGAAGACAGGAGGAACAAGACAGAGACTAATGAGCTGGAGAACCAGCTGAACGGAAAGGAGGAGACATTGGAAGGAAAGGTCATAGAGCCTTTGAAATTGCGAGTGGATAATGAAGCTGTGAGTAGGGCAGTTACAGAACTGAAACAAGTTCAGACTTCACAGGGGGCAGACATGGCCAAGAGTGAGACCAAAGTGAAGGACAAGGACTCTGCTGCAGACAGAGAGAGAAAAGACAGAAATAAAGTCAGAAAATTCAAGCCCAATGCTGAACCTTTGGAATGCGTCTCCTGCTGGAACCAACAGGAAAAGCACAGGATTTCTCAAACTCACCAAGAATCACGGGATTGGTGAAAAATGAGATGGCTGAAATGAAAATCAAACCTCCAAAAAGTTGAACAATGGCAAAAGAAAGAAGTTTTCACAAAGGAACAGGAGTCTCAGAAACAATTGACAGGTGTGAAGTTTTTAAAAAGTGATTTGGTTTGATTTATTATTGTCACATGTATTAACATACACTGAAAAGTATCGTTTCTTGCACACTATTCAGACAGAGCATACCGTTCATAGATAAGGAAATTAGAGGGTGCAGAATGTAGTGTTGCAGTAGTAGCGAAGGTATAGAAAAAGATCAACTTAGTGCGAGGTAGGTCCATCCAAAAGTCTGACAGCAGCAGGAAGAAGCTGTTCTTGAAGGATGGTAAGAACTCATCAGGTTAAAGTCCAACAGGTTTGTTCGGTAGCACGAGCCACTAGCTTTCGGAGCACTGCCCCTTCATCAGGTGAATGGGAGTGCTGATCACAAACAGGACATATAAAGACACAAACTCAAGTTACAAAGTAACAGTTGGAATGTGAGTCTTTACAGGTAATCAAGTCTTAAAGGTACAGAAAACATGAGTGCAGGCAGGGTTAAGCACAGATTAAAGAGATGTGTATTGTCTCCAGCCAGGACAGTTAGTGAGATTTTGCAAGCTCAGGCAAGTCATGGGGGTTACAGATAGTGTGACATGAACCCAAGATCCTGGTTGAGGCTGTCCTCGTGTGTGCGGAACTTAGCTATCAGTCTCTACTCAGCGTGAAGGCCGCCTTAGAACATAGAACATAGAACATTACAGCGCAGAACAGGCCCTTCGGCCCACGATGTTGCGCCGACCAGTTAAAAAACAATGACCCTCTAACCTAAACCAATCCCTTTTCATCCATAAACCTATCCACGGATCTCTTAAACGCCCCCAAACTAGGCGCATTTACAACCGCAGCAGGCAGGGCATTCCAATCCCTCACCACCCTCTGGGTAAAGAACCTACCCCTGACATCCGTCCTATAACTACCCCCCCTTAATTTAAAGCCATGCCCCCTCGTGCTAGCTTTCTCCATCCGAGGAAAAAGGCTATCACTGTCCACCCTATCTAAACCTCTAATCATAGAACATAGAACACTACAGCACAAACAGGCCCTTCGGTCCACGAGTTGCGCCGATCATATCAACACCTACCAACCTACAGACCTATCTATAACCCTCAATCTCATTAAACCCCATATACTCATCCAGAAGTCTTTTAAAAGACCCCAGCGAGTTCGCCTCCACCACCACTGACGGCAGCCGATTCCATTCACTCACCACTCTCTGAGTGAAAAACTTACCGCTAACATCACTTCTGAACTTCCCTCCCTGTACCTTAAATCTGTGTCCTCTCATAGCAACCATTTCAACCTGGGGAAATAGCCTCTGAGAATCCACCCTATCTATTCCTCTCAACATTTTGTAAACCTCTATCAGGTCGCCTCTCAACTTTCGTCTCTCCAGGGAAAAGAGTCCCAGCTCCCTCAACCTAACTTCATAAGGCATGCCTCCCAGTCCAGGCAACATCCTTGTAAATCTCCTCTGTACCCTCTCAATAGCTTCTACATCTTTCCTATAGTGAGGCGACCAGAACTGCGCACAATACTCTAAATGAGGCCTGACAAGGGTCTTATAAAGTTGCAGCATTACCTCCCGACTCCTAAACTCAATCCCTCGATTAATGAAGGCCAGTACACCATACGCCTTCTTGACCACATCCTCCACCTGTGAGGCCGATTTAAGAGTCCTGTGGACCCGGATCCCTAGATCCTTCTGCTCTTCAACACTACTCAGACTTCTGCCCTTGATAGTGTACTCGTTCATCCCGTTGGTTCTGCCAAAATGGACAACTACGCATTTATCCGCGTTGAAGTCCATCTGCCACTTCTCCGCCCAGTCCTGCATCCTATCTATGTCCTGCTGCAACTTTTGCCATCCTTCCAAACCATCCACAACACCACCGACCTTAGTGTCATCAGTGAACTTACTTACCCATCCCTCCACTTCCTCATCCAGGTCATTTATGAAAATGACAAACAACAAGGGTCCCAGAACAGATCCTTGAGGCACTCCGCTGGTGACTGACCACCATTCAGAAAAAGCCCCATCCACAACCACTCTCTGCCTTCTGCAGGCAAGCCAGTTCTGGATCCACAAGGCCAAAGGCCCTTGGATCCCATGCCCTCTCACCTTCTCAAGAAGTCTTGCATGGGGGACCTTATCAAACGCCTTGCTGAAGTCCATGTACACTACGTCCACGGCACTTCCTTCATCAATGTGTTCAGTCACATTATCGAAGAACTCAACTAGGCTTGTAAGGCACGACCTGCCCTTGACAATTCCATGCTGACTATTCCTGATCATGTCAAACCTCTCCAAATATTCGTAAATCTTGTCCCTCAGAAGCCTCTCCATCAGCTTACCAACCACTGAGGTCAGACTCACCGGTCGGTAATTTCCCGGGCTATCTCTGTTCCCTTTCTTGAAAATAGGAACTACATCCGCAATCCTCCAATCCTCCGGAACCTCTCCCGTCTCCATTGACGACGCAAAGATCATCGCCAGGAGTTCCGCAATCTCTTCCCTCACCTCCCACAGTATCCTGGGGTACATCCCATCTGGTCCAGGAGACTTATCTACCTTGATAGAATTCAAAAGTTCCAACACATCCTCCTCCTTAATATTCACGTATTCAATCTTTTCCATCTGCTGCAAATCCCTAACAAAATCTCCCGGATCAGCTTCCACTGTGAATACTGAGGCGAAGTACTCGTTAAGCACCTCTGCCATTTCTTCTGGTTCCACACAAACTTTTCCCCCCTCACCTTTTATAGGTCCTATCCCTTCTCTTCTTATCCTTCTACCTTTCACATATTTATAGAAGGCCTTGGGATTCTCCTTAATCTTACCCACCAAGGTCTTCTCATGACCCCTTCTGGCTCTCCTAATTTCCCTCTTAAGTTCCTTCCTACAGTCCTTATACTCAAGATCTTTAACCTCTCCTAATTCCCTGAACCTCTTATACACCTTCCCTTTCCTCCTGACTAGGTTCAACACAGCCTTTGTGCACCACGGTTCCCGCGACCTACCAAAACCCCCTTGTCTCATCGGAACGTTGTCATTCAGAGCTCCAGACACACATTCCTTGAATATCTGCCACCTTCCTTCGGTACTTTTCCCTAAGAATGCCTCCTTCCAGTTTATTTGTCCAAGTAACTTCCTGACTTCTTCGTATCTCCCCTTACCCCAGACAAACACCTTCCTAGCCGGCCTGATCCTATCTCGTTCCAATGCAATTGTGAAGGAGATAGAATTATGGTCACCATTTCCAAGATGCTCTCCTACCGAGAGATCCATCACCTGCCCTGGTTCATTCGCCAGTACCAGGTCAAGTACAGCCTCTCCCCTCGTAGGCTTATCCACATACTGTGTCAGGAAACCTTCCTGAACACACCTAACAAACTCCTCCCCATCCAAACTCCTTACCCTAGGGATATTCCAGTCGATGTTTGGGAAATTGAAGTCTCCCATCACGACAACTCTGTTATTAAAACATCTCTCCAGAATCTTATATGTTTCAATAAGATCCCCTCTTAGCCGTCTTCTTTCTAGCGAAAACAACCCCAAATCCCTCAGTCTCTCTTCATAGGACCTCCCCTCCATACCAGGCAACATCCTGCTAAATCTCCTCTGCACCCTCTCCAAAGCCTCCACATCCTTCCTGTAATGTGGGGACCAGAACTGCACACAGTACTCCAAGTGCAGCCGCACCAGAGTTGTGTACAGTTGCAACATGACGCTGCGACTCCTAAATTCAATCCCCCTACCAATAAATGCCAAGACACCGTATGCCTTCTTAACAACCTTATCTACTTGATTCCCAACTTTCAGGGATCTATGTACACATACACCTAGATCCCTCTGTTCATCCACACTATTCAGAGTGCTCCCGTTAGCCCTATACTCGACACATCTGTTATTCCTACCAAAGTGAAATACCTCACACTTCTCCACATTAAACTCCATCCCGCCACCTCTCGGCCCAGCTCTGCAACCTGTCTAAGTCTCCCTGCAAACTATGACACCCTTCCTCACAATCTACCACACCTCCGACTTTGGTGTCATCAGCAAATTTACTAATCCACCCAACTATACCCTCATCCAGATCATTAATAAAAATTACAAACAGCAGTGGCCCCAAAACAGATCCCTGAGGCACACCACTCGTAACTGGACTCCATGACGAATATTTACCATCAACCACCACCCTCTGTCTCCTATCTGCTAGCCAATTCCTGATCCAATTTCCTAGATTACCCTCAATCCCATACATCTGCATTTTCTGCAGAAGCCTACCATGGTGAACCTTATCAAACTCCTTACTAAAATCCATATATACCACGTCAACTACCTTACCCCCATCCACCTCTTTGGTCACTTTCTCAAAAAACTCAATAAGGTTAGTAAGGCACGACCTACCCGCCACAAAACCATGCTGACTATCTCCAATCAATTCATTACTCTCCAAAGAACTATAAATCCTGTCCCTAATAATTTTTTCTAAAACCTTGCCCACAACAGAAGTAAGACTCACTGGTCTATAATTCCTGGGGAAGTCTCTGTTCCCTTTCTTAAACAATGGGACAACATTCGCTATCCTCCAATCTTCCGGTACTATACCTGAGACCAACGACGACCTGAAGATCAGAGCCAGAGGCTCCGCAATCACCTCTCTTGCCTCCCAGAGAATCCTAGGGTAAATCCCATCCGGACCAGGGGACTTATCTATTTTCAAACCCTCGAGAATATCCAGCACATCCCCCTTATCAACTGCAATACTGTCTAGTTTACACCCCTGCAACCCAGTGTCCTCCTCAGCTACATTCATGTCCCCCTGCGTGAACACCAAAGAGAAATATTGGTTCAATGCCTCTCCAATCTCTTCCAGTTCCACACACAACTTCCCTCTGCTGTCTGTAACTGGCCCTAATCTTGCCCTAACCAACCTTCTGTTCTTAACATACCTATAGAACTCCTTAGGATTCTCCTTAATTCTATCAGCCAAAGTCTTCTCATGTCCTCTTTTAGGCCTTCTTAACTCACTCTTCAACTCCCTCCTAGCCAATCTAAAGCTTTCTAGTGCACTACCTGAGCCCTCAAGTCTCATCCGAACATAAGCCTCCTTTTTCTTTTTAACCAACGAATCAACTTTTTTAGTACACCACGGTTCCCTAGCCCTACCAATTCCTCCTTGCCTGACAGGGACATACCAATCACAGACTCGCAGTAGCTGCTCCTTGAAAAAACTCCACATTTCGGACGTTCCCAGTCCCTGTAATCTCCTGGTCCAACCTATGCTTCCTAATTCTCTCCTAATAGCCTCATAATTACCCTTCCCCCAGCTAAAACTACTGGCCCGAGGTTCATGCCTATCCCTTTCCATCACTAAGGTGACGTAACCGAATTGTGGTCACTATCACCAAAATGCACACCAACTTCCAAGTCTAGCACCTGGTCTGGCTCATTTCCCAGCACCAAATCCAATATAGCCTCACCTCTAGTTGGTCTATCTACATACTGAGTCAACTGCTGCTGGAAGGTCATCAACTCGGTGAAGGACGCACTTTGGTCCGCCCGAAACTTGCTGATCTTCCAGCAGAAAGAACTGTCCTCGACCGAGTGTTGCAGACTGGCACATTCCAAGGTCCAGGACTACGTGCTGAGGGACGGGCTGAAGCTTGGGGCAGCCGCCGCAAAGGTACAATGGGGAAAGGCCACACTGTAAGGCCTTTAACAGAGGCAGACCGAGGGCCCGGGAACTGCAGAATACCCTCGACCTGCGTAACTGTGTGCCAATCTGACCACTAACGGCACACAGAAATCTATTGAGACATGTATATATTTTTTAAGAACTGAAATGCAAACCTTGTAAATAGTAATTGTAATATTGAGACATAGATATAGTTTTGTAAGTATTGAAAGTAGACACTGTAATTTGGACAGATCTGTAAAAATGTTTTGATTTGCTATTCGATTTGCTTTTGTATATTTGAAATGGATTAGTTGAGTTTTTTTTTATGAATAAAGTATATTTTTGAAATAAAAAAAAATCTACATACTGAGTCAAAAAACCTTCCTGCACACTTTGAACAAAAACTGACCCCTCTAACGAGCTAGAGCTATAACAATTCCAATCAATATTAGCCTTGGAGAACATTTACCCGAAGATCAGAGGCCGAATGCCCGTGTCTGCTAAAGTGTTCCCCAACAGGAAGAGAACACTCCTGCCTGGTGATTGTTGAGCGGTGTTCATTCATCCATTGTTGTAGCTTCTGCATGGTCTCCCCAGTGTACCATGCCTCAGGACATCCTTTCCTGCAGAGTATCAGGTAGACAACATTAGCTGAGTTGCAAGAGTATGTACCGTGTACCTGCTGGATGGTGTTCTCACGTGGAGATGATGGCATCCGTGTCGATGATCCGGCATGTCTTTCAGAGGTTGCTGTGGTAGGGTTGTGTGGTATTGTGGTCACTGTTCTCCTGAAGGCTGGGTAGTTTGCTGCGGACAATGGTCTGTTTGAGGTTATGCGATTGTTTGAAGGCAAGAAATGGGGGTGTGGGGATGGCCTTGGCGAGATGTTCGTCTTCATCGATGACATTCTTCATCGGAGAAAATGTCATAGCTTCTCTGCTCCGGGGAATACTGGACAACGATTATTTTGTAAATTGAGTTTGTATCTGCATATGCCCCTTTTGTGAACATGACTCCCACTCACCTGATGAAAGAGCAGTGCTCCGAAAGCTTGTGGCTTGCGCTACCAAATAAACCTGTTGGACTTTAACCTGATGTTGTGAGACTTCTTACTGTGCCCACCCCAGTCCAACACCAGCATCTCCACATCTTGAAGGATAGCACAGAGAATTACACTCTGTCAAGGAAAAGCTGTTCAATGCAGAGATGCGACTTTCACATTCAGGAGATGAATTTGTTGATGAAAAGTTAGAACATGGTGACACTGAGTGAAATTATTTCACCTCATCTTCTCCTTAGATCGAATGGTTTTTTTTTTGGTTTACCAGTTCACCACCAGAGGGAGTAATCTTTCCTATTTATTCTATCAAAACCCCTCAGGATCTTGGAAAGCTTGAATAGATCATCCCATAATTTTGTCTCTGCTCTGAGAAGAAGAACACAAATGTTTGCACTCTTTGTTTGTAACTGAAGTCCTTTATCGTGGGTAACAGCCTAGTAAGTTTCTTGTGTATTCTGTCTAATACGCGAGGTGAGAAAGGAATTTTTAATAAATTTGTGGGGCATAAGTGTCGCTGACTGGGCAGCTTTTATTACCCATCCTTAGTTGCCCTTGGAGGGCAGTTGGGATTCAACCACATTGCTGCGGCTCTGGAGCCATGTGTAGGCCAGACCAGGTGAGGATGGTAGATTTCCTTCCCTAAGAGACTCCTTACTGTGCTCGCCCCAATCCAACGCCAGCATCTCCACCTCACCCCTAAAGGACATTTGTGAACCAGGTGGCTCTTTCCGACAATGGGCAACAGTTTCATGGTCATTGGTAATTCCAGATATTTTTTAATGTTTGAATACAAACTCCACCAGCTGCTGTGGCAGGGTTCAAAGCCAGCTCCCCAGGACATGAGCTGAGTTTCTGGATTAATAGTCTAGTGATAACACCACTAACCCATTCCCTGCCCTTGTCCTCTTCACCCCAATCCTACAGGCTCAGTTTTTCTCACTGAGACATTAGTAGCTCTCGCTGCCAGTAACAGGCCGTGGAGAAAAGATACAACCCTAAACAGGCTGAGCAAAGGAGAAAAGTTATTTGATGCCCTGTTCCAGCAAAGTACACCCTTGTTTAAGAAATAATCCCACTGGTTGGATTCCAAAGGACGAATTTAAAGTTTCTGACTAAAAGTAATGACATTTGCAGGGATGGAGAGGCATTGGAACTGAATCCATTTCGGGTTCAACGTAACCAGGTGAATATGGAAGAGGTTTGTTAATTGAAATTCTTTCTTGGAAAGTCAATGGAGAATGGTTTCACTGATATAAACTTTGCACAATGAAGGACAAGGAGTTTCCCATTGAAATTCTACACAATGGACGGTGACACTAAAAGGAGTTTGTCATGGGAATGAGTGAGGAAGGGTGGGATTCGAAACACAGGCAGTGAACTGGGAAATGGCTGTGCCCATGAGAGTTTCAGATACAAGGTCTGTCCGTTAGTGACCGTACAATGAGCACAGTGAGGGGCTGATTATGGGACTGGGTTAACAGAGGTGTTGAATTTAAATTTTCGTTGTATTGTGTGAAATGAGAAGGAAGTCAAACTCAATTTCCAGATCTGTCTTACACAGAACTCTCATCCACGATGCCAGACAACGAAAGTAGCCACAATAAACATTCCCCAAACGAATGCAAAAATATCCATTGGGATTCGACGTGGTCCCAATAAACAGCTAGGAGTTGGATTATTTGGAATGATACACAAAGGAAATGATGGGAAAAAAGGTAGAATCCTAAACACGCAAAGGAGCAAATCTAACAAATGACAAAGGCTATTAGATGCCCTGTTCCAGCAAAATACACCCAACGTGTGCTATGTAATGAGGCGGATAGAATTAGGGACCTTGCGGTGAAGAATCCTCTTGGGGAGAGTGATCATTGTATGGTGGAGTTTCTGGTGCAGATGGAGGAGGAGAAAGTGGGTTCCCGGACACGCGTACTTTGTTTGAATAGAGGGGAGTATGGTAGGATGAGAGAAGAATTGGCGAATATGGACAGGGGGAGCGCTTTGGAGGGAGGGTCTGCTGAGGAGCAGTGGAGGATCTTTAAGGAGATCTTTCTTGGTGCTCAGCGGAAATTTATTCCGATGGTCAAAAAGGACCGTAGGAGGAGAGGTAATAAGCCGTGGATAACGAAGGAGGTGAAGGAAAGTGTTAAATTAAAAACGGAGGAATTTAGAGTAGCTAAGAGTAGTGAGCAAGAAGAGGATTGGGAGAGGTTTAAATGTCAACAAAGATTGACAAAGAAGTTGATAAAGGAGGGTAGGAGAAACTATGAAGCTGGGCTAGCGCTTAATATAAAAAAGGATAGCAAGAGTTTTTATAAATATATAAAAAGGAAGAGGCTGGCTAGGGTGAACGTTGGTCCTTTAGAGGATGAGAAAGGGGACCTAGTGGTAGGGGATGGGGATATGGCTAAGGTATTGAATAACTTTTTTGTTTCTGTCTTCACGGAGGAGGACGTGAATAATTTGCCGGGTGTTAGCGATGGAAAGGTGGTAGGACTGGAGGGTCTTAATGACATTACTGTTACGAGAGAGGCGGTGCTCGACAGACTGGAGAAGCTGATTGTGGACAAGTCCCCAGGACCGGATGGAATGCATCCGAGGGTTCTGAAAGAAATGGCGGAGGTGATAGTGGATGCCTTGGTGGTTATTTTCCAGACGTCGCTGGATTCCGGGGAAGTGCCGGATGATTGGAAAACGGCTAATGTTACGCCGTTGTTTAAGAAGGGTGTCAGGCAAAAGGCAGGGAATTATAGGCCGGTTAGTTTAACGTCTGTGGTAGATAAGATGTTAGAATCTGTCATTAAAGAGGAAATTGCAAGGCATCTTGAAGGGAATTGCTTGATAGGGCGGACGCAACACGGTTTCATTAAAGGGAAGTCGTGTCTGACAAATTTACTGGAGTTCTATGAGGATGTGTCTAGGGCACTGGATAGAGGAGAGCCGGTGGATATGGTCTTTCTAGATTTTCAGAAGGCGTTTGACAAAGTACCTCACAAGAGGTTATTGCAGAAGGTCGAGGGACATGGAGTTGGGGGTAGGGTGTTAGCGTGGATAGAGGGTTGGTTGTCAAATAGGAGGCAGAGAGTGGGGGTCAATGGGTGCTATTCGGATTGGCGGATGGTGACTAGTGGAGTGCCCCAGGGGTCGGTGCTGGGGCCTCAGCTATTTACCATTTATATAGATGATCTGGAGGAGGGAACCAAGTGTAGGGTGTCGAAATTTGCTGATGACACCAAGACTGGGGGAACGGCAAATTGTGCGGAGGGTGTGGAGAGTCTGCAGAAGGATCTACATAGGCTGGGCGAATGGGCCAGGAACTGGCAAATGGAATTTAATGTTGGCAAGTGTGAGGTGGTCCACTTTGGTAGGAAGAATGGTAGGAAGGACTATTACTTACGGGGCGAAAAACTGCAGCAGGCGACGGTGCAGAGGGACCTTGGGGTCCTTGTGCATGAGTCGCAAAAACCCAGCTTGCAGGTGCAGCAGGTGGTCAGGAAGGCAAATGGGATGCTGGCCTTCATAGCGAGGGGGATTGAATATAAAAGTAGGGAGGTCTTGCTGCGGCTGTATAGGGCATTGATGAGGCCGCAGCTGGAGTACTGTGTGCAGTTTTGGGCGCCGCACCTGCGCAAAGATATTTTGGCCCTGGAGGGAGTGCAGAGGAGGTTTACTAGGCTGATACCGGAGTTGAGGGGATTGAGCTATGAGGAGAGGCTGAATAAACTAGGCTTGTACTCGTTAGAGTTTAGAAGAATGAGGGGAGATCTCATTGAGACGTATAAGATGATGAATGGGATGGATAGGATAAAGGTGGAGAGACTCTTCCCACTCAAAAAAGACAGTAGGACTAGGGGGCACAGCCTCAAGATAAAGGGGGGCGGTTTAGAACAGAGTTGAAGAGGAACTTCTTCACTCAAAGGGTGGTGAATCTCTGGAATTCTCTGCCCGTTGAAGTGGTGGAGGCTGCCTCGCTAAATATTTTTAAGACGCGGGTTGATGGGTTTTTGATAAGAGAGGGGATTAAGGGTTATGGGGAGAGGGCGGGAAGGTGGAACTGAGCCACGACAGATCAGCCATGATCTTGTTGAATGGTGGGGCAGGCTCGAAGGGCTGGATGGCCTACTTCTGCTCCTATTTCTTATGTTTAGGAAATAATCCCATTGACTGGATTCCAAAGAATAAATTCAAACGTTCTGACTGAAGGTAATAAGATTTTACGATATGATATGGAAATTTACTCCCAATACCTTGTCATGGGCGGCATGGTAGCACAGTGGTTATCGTTGCTGCGTCACAGCGCCAGGGACCAGGGTTTGATCCTGGCCTCGCTCACTATCAGCGTGGAGTTTACACGTTCTCCTCGTGTCTGCGTGGATTTCCTCTGGGTGCTCCAGTTCCCTCCCACACTTCAAAGATATATGGATTCGGTGAATTGGCCATGCTTAATTGCCCCTTAATGTCCTGGGATATGTAGATTAGAGGTATTAGCGGGATAAATATGTGGATTTACAGAGATAGGGCCTGGGTAGGATCGGTGCAAACTCGATGGGCCGAGTGGCCTCCTTCTGCATTGTAGCGACACTAATGAATGGGATTAATTGGAAAAGATTTGTTGGTCCTCTGGAATTCCCAATGGAGAAATGGTTACTCCGTTGGAATTCTGCTCATAGGAAGAGTATTAATGTGGTTCATCCATTGGAATTCTATTCCAAAGAAGTGGGAGGAAAGAGGACCAGCCGCTGAGTTTCCATGGAATGACAGAGGGTAGAAAAAGTCTTGTCAGTGGGAAGAAGAGTGGGAATGGGTTTTGTCCTTTGTGATGTTACACAATTGGCCATCGGAATGCATCTCCTGGATCAGAGCACTTTCATAAAAATAATCAAACAAAACATAATCAGCGAAAAATCTTCCGCTGGTCATTCCAGTCATATCAAACCTATCTGCACAATTAGCGTAAGTGGATGTCTCAGCACAACGTTTAAATAAATCCTGTTCAACTACTTAACAAAACAAATGCACTCAATTAACATCATTAAAGAAGGATTTATTGATGATTTCCCCAAACAGTGAACTGTTTGGCACAGATTTCACTGCGGGGGAGGGGGGAGGGGGGGGGGGTGAGGGGACGTGCTGACTCAGTGACTGCACTGTGTGGAGTGGGCAATTTCCAACATCAATGGGTCAACACTCCCCATTTTTCCCTTCAAATTTTCTTAATTAAATAGAAGATTTGTTCAGGGCAAGTGGTGTTTAACTAATTTAATAGAGTTATGCAGTGTTTGATAAAGTGCCAACTAACTGACTTGTCAGCAAAGTTAAAGCCCATGGAATAGAAGAGAGACTAGCTCCAAGAATGCAAAATTTAGTCAAGTGACAAGGAACAGACAGCAGCGGCGAACAATTCGACTTTGGGCTGGAGGGAGATCTTCACTGAAGTTCCCCAGAGGCTCACCAAGACCACTGCTTTTCTCCACCGACCCCAGACTGGGGTCTTCAGGACAATTACAACATTTGCTGCTGACGGCACAACACTTGTGCATTAAAGATAAAGTTACCATCGTTCCAGGTGACCAGAGGCCCTTCGCCCCTTTGAGGAGTGGAGCTGACTGGTGGTGAATGAACCTGAGGGTCAGCACACCTCAGGGAGGTTGAGAAGGTGGGGCTGGTACGGGAGTTGAACCCAGACTGTTGGTGATTCATCGACACCCCCCACCCCCACTGTGAATGATGAGCAGAGTGATAGACTTCACCAGGATATAGACAGCCTGGTAGAATAGGCAGATCCATGAAATTTAATACAGGGAAATATAGAGTGATACATTTTGGTAGAAAATGTGAAGGAATGCAATCTAATTCCAAAGGGGGTGCAGGAACAGAGCAACATTGGGGAGAATGTACACAAATCATTGAAAGTGGCAAAACAGATTGAGAAAGGGGTTCTGAAGGCATCTGAGATCCAAGACACAGAGTATAAAAGCAAAGAGCTTGTGGTAGACCGGGATTAAAAACACTGGTTCACATCAACTACAGCACTGTCTCTAATTCTGGGCATCACACTTCAGGCAGGGTGTGAAGGCATTAGAGAGGATACAAAAACCATTTACAGGAATGCTACCAGGAATGAGAAACTTTGGTTACGTTTATAGATTGGCGAAACTGGAGCTGTTCTCCTTAAAGAAGGGAAAATTAAGAGAATGTCCAATATCATGTCCAATACAGAGATGTTTCTGTCCAATACAGCGATGTCCAATATCATGAAGGGTCACTCCAGGGTAGATGGGGAGAAACTGTTTCCATTGCAAAAGGGTTGAAAACAAGAGAAAACCAATTTGAAGTTATGGACAAAAAATGGGACATGACATGAAGGATTTTATTTAATGCAGCGAGTGAGTAGGAATTGGAATGTACTGCTGCAGAACATTCAGTCATGGCTTTTATAGAGAATTGAACAATTATTTGAAGTGATAAAACATTGCAGAGCTACAGGTCAAAAGGTGACGCCAGTAGAACAGACCGAATTGCTCGTGCAGAGGGCTAGCACAGACACAACTGGCCAAATGGCCTCTACTGCTCTATACACATTCTATTATTCTATTAATGCTAGCAGTGTTGGAGTGGGAAAGGAAGGGATGGGAGAAGGGACTTTTCACTGCCCTTCACTCGAGTTGGTAGCAGGAATGGACAAATAAGACCAAGTTCCATCACACAGAACCTTCTCCCACTTTAGCTCACAGCCCCTTTGCCAGACCCAGTTCCAGGAAGGAGATGTAGGGAGGTTATTCTTCTGTTGTGCAGGACATTGGTGAGAACACACCTGGAGTATTGTGCACAATATTTTTTAAGGAAAGATGTAAATGCAGTTCCCAAGAAGGTTTAGTAGAGCAACACCAAATTGTCTTAAGAGGAAAGGTTACCTTGTGTCCACAAGGAGTTTAGAAGAGTAAGAAGAGTTTAGAAGAGTAACATGGTTGAAATCCCTAAATCCTGAGGGGTATTGACAGGGTGAATGTGGAGAGGATGTTCCCTCTTGTGTCACTGTTTGAAAAGAAGAGGTCAATCATTGAAGACAAAAATGAAGAGAATTTTTTTCTCTCAGAGGGTTGAGAGTCTCTGGAACGTTCTTCCTCAAGATGGAGTGGAAGCAGAGTCTTGGAATATTTTTAAGGCAGATCTGAGATAGATTCTTGATGAACAAAGGGGGTGAAAAGTTATCAGGGGTAGGCAGGAATGTGGGGTTGAGGTAACAATCTGATCAGCTTGGAGGTTACAGGCCACCTTCTCCACACATACTCTATAGCACAGACCTTTCATTGTAAAGACCTTTAATGGGTCACATTCTCTTTTGTGGAGAGTTAACGAAGGATACTTCCCACTCCTTATCTCAGTTCATAAAAACATGGGCGACATTGCAGCAGCAGTGTTGTTTGGTAGTATCTTCCCTCTTCCTGGTCCACAGGAACAGGAGGAGTAAGTGGTAGCACAGTGGACTAACCTCGGCTCAGTACTTGAGTTCAATTCCCACCATGGCATCGGAGGAATTTAAATTCAGTAAAGAAACATGGATTGAAAAGGTTGTTAGACTATCAGAAATGGAGACCATTGTTGTAAAGCCTAGTTTAATCATTAGTGTCTCTCAGGAAAAGAATGCTGATGTCTTTAACTGACATTTACTGATTTGCTGATGTCTTTAACTGACTTTTATACAACTCCAATGTGGTCATCTCTGAATAATCTAACAAGCCATTCAGTTAAAGATAATTAAAGAACAAAAAAAAACCTTCTGCCCTCACTCGGTCCGTATCCCTCTATTCCCTCCCTATCCATCTACCCATCCAGGTGCTTCTTAAATGTTGCTAATGTGCTGCTTCCACCACCTCCTCTGGCAGCCCGTTCCAGGCACCCACCACCCTCTGCATGAAAAACTTGTCCCACACATCTCCCTTAAATTTGTTCCCCTCCCACCTTGAACTTGCCTTTGGAATTGACACTTCCACCCTGGGAAAAAGCCTCTGCCTTTCCACCCTGTTTGTGCTTCTCATCATTTTGTGGACCTCCGTCAGGTCTCTTGAGGGGATTAAGGATGGATAATAGATACTGACCCTGCCAGTGATGCCCAAATCCTGTGAATATATATTTTTAAAAAGCTAGTTAATAAGATCATGACAGTTCTATATCAAGTTCCATGGGCAGCACCCAGGGACAATCTGTCATGTGTGGCTATGGTTAGTGAGTGCTCCCAGCCCATGGAATCTTCTCCTCTTTGTCAATTCCCTCCTCATCTGCAACAATTTCTTTGGAAGTCCCTCGGGATTGATGATCCCACTCCGGTTTTCTGGAGTTTGGGATGTCTGTAGTGCACTATAAACTCTGCCTTGTGTACAGGTAGTGGCTCAACAGTTGGATGGATGAGATTTTGCGAGGTTACAAAGAACAAAGAACAAAGAACATCCCAGCACGGGAAACAGGCCCTTTGGCCCAACGAGCCCGTGCCGCTGCATCTTCCTACACCTACCCCGCTCTGTGCGTGTGTGAGTGGAGCCTCTAATGTAGCCAGATTCAGGGGAGAATAGTGTCAATTTGTTACACCAATCAGCTAAAGAGCACATCTTTGGGGTGTGGGAGGAAACCGGAGCGCCCGGAGGAAACCCATGCAACCACAGGGAGAATGCGCAAACTCCCACAGACACAGGCCCAAATCCATGTGCCTGCACAGCCAGCAGTGCTAGTCACTGAGCTGTTGCGGCACCCGTCTGCTGGAGGTTAAAGTGCTCCCTCCAATGTCTCAATTTCCTGCTCCACATTCCTTAAAAAAACCTCCTGCTGTGTTTGGTGCTTTCCCAAATAAGACTTCTCCATTTTGATTGGTCATAACCCTCGGTCTCCCATGACTAGGTGGGGATGTTTGACCCTTTCAGGAATGCCTTCAGCACATCCCTAAAGTGTTTCCATTGTCTTCCTGAGAGTGTCCCATCATGAGTTCTGAGTGGGATAGGTGCTTGGGGAGTCAGGAGTCGGGCATCTGAACACCACGTCCTTTCCCATCGGAGCTGGTTTAGAGTGGTTAGCCTGGATGCTGGGCTTATTGGTCTGGGAAAGGACTCTGCTCTTGGATGGCCTTTCTGGCTTGGATGATCTGGTGGTATTCTCAGCTCACTGAAGAGCCTTCTGGAAGTTGTTCAAGTCTCCTAAGCTTATAGGAGTCATTTACCATTAGCCTTTGACAGTTCCTCTGGACACATCTATTCTTTCCTGGTCTCTCTACTCCCAATTTCTCATTTAAATTGCTCCTTTGAATTTCTCTCTGTAATGAAGCTATCCTAATATCTCGACTTTCCAGTTTGACCAATCACCCTCCTGTAAAGCACCTTGAGCTGTTTTGTGCTGTTAAAGAAGATAAATAACTACAAGCTGTGTTGTCTCATTTTGTATTGCACCATTAATTCCTTTTGTTATTTAATCATTCCCACTCTATCACAAGCCTTCCGTTCACTCCATCCCTCCATGTCCCTTTTGCTGGTCTAAATATTAGTTAAAAACTCTTCACTCTCAAAGACAAAGCAAGAATGAGTTACCAGAGGCTCACATAGAAACATGGAAGACAGGAACAGGATGAGGCCATTTGGCCCTTTGAACCTGTTCCACTATTCATCACAATCATGGCTGATTGTCCAACTCTATAGTCTAATCCTGCTTTCTCCACAATCACCCCAAGTGCTATATCCAGCTGCCCCTTGAATATATCCAATGTTTTGGCACCAACTACTTCCTGTGGGAATGAATTCCACAGGCTCACCACTCTTTGGGTGAAGAAATGTCTCCTCACCTCCATCCTAAATGGTCTACCCTGAATCCTCAGACTGTGACCCCTGGCTCTGGACTCCCCCCCCCCATCGGGAACATCCTCCCTCCATCTACCCGGTCTAGTCCTGTTAGAACCTCATTTATCTGAACTCCAGTGAAAACAATCCTAACCTGGTCAATCTCTCCTCATACATCAGTCCCACCATCCCCGGAATCAGCCTGGTAAACCTTCGCTGCGCTCCCTCGAGACCAAGAACATCCTTCCTCAGAAAAGGAGACCAAAACTGCACACAACACTCTAGGTGTGACCTCACCAAGGCCCCATACAATTGCACTGACACATCCCTGCTCCTGTACTCGAAACCTCTCGCAATGAAGGCCAACATACCATTTACCTTCTTTACCACCTGCTGCACCTGCATGCTTACCTTCAGTGACTGGTGCACAAGGACACCCAGATCCCTCTGCACACTCCCCTCTCCCAATTTACAGCCATTCAGGTAGTAATCTGCCTCCTTGTTTTTGCTTCCAAGGTGAAAAACCTCACATTTACCCAAATTACACTGCACCTGCCATTGATTTACCCACTCACCCAACCTGTCCAGATCATTCTGAAGGATTTCTGCATCCTCATCACAGTTCACCCTCCCACCCAACTTGGTATCATCTGCAAACTTTGAGATGTTACATTTTGTTCCCTCGTCCAAATCATTAATATATATTGTGAATAGCTGGGGTTCCATCATCAATCCCTGTGGCACCCCACTCGTTATTGCCTGCCAATTTGAAAAGGACCCATTAATTCCTCTCTGCCTACCGGTTTTCTACCCATTCCAATACACTTTCCCCAATCCCATGTGCTTTAACCTTGCACAATAATCTCTTAGCGGGATTTTGTCAAATACTTTCTGAAAGTCCAAACATACCACACTGACTGGTCAATTCTTGTCAATTCTACTGGTTACATCTGCAAACAATTCTAAAAGATTTGTCAAACATGATTTCCCCTTCATAAATCCATGCCGATTCTGTCTGATCCTGCCACTGCTTTCTAAATGCTCCTCTATAAAGTCCTTGATAATGGATTTGAGAATTTTCCCCACTACCCAGTCTCTATCCCCACACTCTAACCAGGCTCTATCCCCATAACCCCATGGCTCTATCCCCATAACCCCATGGCTCTATCCCCATAACCCCATGGCTCTATCCCCATAACCCCATGGCTCTATCCCCATAACCCCATGGCTCTATCCCCATAACCCCATGGCTCTATCCCCATAACCCCATGGCTCTATCCCCATAACCCCATGTATTTACCCTGCTAACCCCCTAATTTACACATCTTGAGACACTAAGGAACAGTCTTGCATGGCCAGACCACCTAACCTGCACACCTTTGGACTGTGGGAGGAAACCAGAGCAGCCCCAGAGGAAACCCATGCCAATATGGGGAAAACATGCAGAACATGCATCCCAGTCCCTGGCCACTGTGCTGCCTCAGGCAAGATAAAAATCATAAAATTACATTCATATTAGAACATAGAACATTACAGCACAAACAGGCCCTTCGGCCCTCGAGTTGCGCCGATCACATCAACCCCACCAATCTATAGACCTATCTATAACCCCCAATCCCATTAAACCCCATATACTCATCCAGAAGTCTTTTAAAAGACCCCAGCGAGTTCGCCTCCACCACCGACGACGGCAGCCGATTCCATTCACTCACCACCCTCTGAGTGAAAAACTTACCCCTAACATCACCTCTGTACTTCCCTCCCCGCACCTTAAATCTGTGTCCTCTCGTAGCGACCATTTCAACCCGGGGAAATAGCCTCTGAGAGTCCACCCTATCTATTCCTCTCAACATTTTATAAACTTCTATCAGGTCGCCTCTCAACCTTTGCCTCTCCAGGGAAAAGAGTCCCAGCTCCCTCAACCTATCTTCATAAGGCATGCCTCCCAGTCCAGGCAACATCCTTGTAAATCTCCTCTGCACCCTTTCAATAGCTTCCACGTCTTTCCTATAGTGAGGCGACCAGAACTGCGCACAGTACTCCAAATGAGGCCTGACGAGGGTCCTGTAAAGTTGCAGCATTACCTCCCGACTCCTAAACTCAATCCCTCGATTAATGAAGGCCAGTACACCATACGCCTTCTTGACCACCTCCTCCACCTGCGAGGCCGATTTAAGAGTCCTGTGAACCCGGACCCCGAGATCCTTCTGCTCTTCAACGCTACTAAGACCCCTGCCCTTAATAGTGTACTCGTTCATCCCGTTGGTTCTGCCGAAATGGACGACTACACATTTATCCACGTTGAAGTCCATCTGCCACTTCTCCGCCCATTCCTGCATCCTATCTATGTCCTGCTGCAACTTTTGACATCCTTCCAGACCATCCACAACACCGCCGACCTTCGTGTCATCAGCGAACTTGCTAACCCATCCCTCCACTTCCTCATCCAGGTCATTTATGAGAATGACAAACAGCAAGGGTCCCAGAACAGATCCCTGGGGCACCCCACTGGTGACTGACCTCCATTCCGAAAAAGACCCATCCACAACCACTCTCTGCCTTCTGCAGGCAAGCCAGTTCTGGATCCACAAGGCCAAAGGCCCTTGGATCCCATGCCCTCTCACCTTCTCAAGAAGTCTTGCATGGGGGACCTTATCAAAAGCCTTGCTGAAGTCCATGTACACTACGTCCACGGCACTTCCTTCGTCAATGTGTTCAGTCACATTATCGAAGAACTCAACTAGGCTCGTAAGGCACGACCTGCCCTTGACAAATCCATGCTGACTATTCCTGATCATGTCAAACCTCTCCAAATGCTCGTAAATTGATAGATTGCACTTCATTACGGGTTAGACAACAGCAACTGTGACTTCTATTTGTATAACTTGTATAACTGGGCAGCACAGTGGCACCGTGGTTAGCACTGCTGCCTCACAGCACCAGAGACCCGGGTTTGATTCCCGGCTCAGGTCACTGTCTGTGTAGAGTTTGCACATTCTCCTCGTGTCTGTGTGGGTTTCCTTCGGGTACCCCAGTTTCCTCCAACAGTCCGAAGATGTGTGGGTTAGGTTGATTGGCCGTGCCAACATTGCCCCTTAGTGTCCTGAGATGTGTAGGGTAGTGGGATTAATGGGTAAATATGTAGGGATATGGAGGTAGGGCCTGGGTGGGATTGTGGCCAGTGCAGACTCGATGGGCCGAATGGCCTCTTTCTGCACTGTAGGGTTTCTATGAACCAATGAAATGAGTAACATCAGCAGACAATATTTGATACTGAGCCACACAAAGGACAGATGACCAAAAACATGGTCAAAGAGGTCAGTTTTAAGGAGAAGCTTAGAAGCGGGTAGAGAGGCAGAGAGGTTCATGGGGAAAATCTCAGAACTTAGAACACAAATAGTTCCAAACATAGTCAATGATTCATCAGCTCAGAATGGCTCATGAAAGATGTGTTGAGTCCTCATCACCATTGGCAACGGGCCTAACAAGTGTTGCAAGAAGAGCTGCATTCTCGCCCAAGCCAACCCACATCAAATCAATGCTTCTTCCTCCCAATTTTGCACCTGAGGTAAATAAACAGGGGCCCCAATTTCCCTCCAACATCCCCACCAGCAGCACACAACCCGCTTGAATTCATTTCCTTTATTCTTTCTGTCCGGCCAATCTGTGGTTTAAAAGTCAATTGTTCCCAAAAGGCAGGAAGGTTCTGTCTGTTATCAAAAGCAACCATCGCTGCAGCAGTGATTTGGGGTCAGGCAGTGAGTGGTGACTGGCAAAGAGAGGTATCGGCCTGGATTACAGAGAGCTATGTTGATTGGAGCAGGCTTGGGGAAGAGGACCCCAGTGTCAAACCAGAGGCCTGATTTGACAGGCCGATGAGACAGGAAGTGTATTACAAGAGGAACTTCAGACAGAAACAGAAGGTGAGGTCGCAATGGAGCAGACACAACAAGAAAAATGTTAATTATGGGGTGAACTCATTGACACAGCAACGACATCCAAGGAATATCAATGTGAGTGTGAGGGAAGGCACACAGGCCGGGGCAACTTTTCTCCAGCAAGGAGACATAACCTGATGGAGTCTGTTAACTGTGTAGGGAATCTATAGGTTGCTATGGGGATGATTGATGTTTCCGCTTGAGGGGGTAGTCCAAAGGCGAGGGAACATAAAACAAAAAGATAATCGCTAGTAAACGAGAAAGGGAATTGACAGCGAACCTCTTTACCCAGTGACTGGAGAGGTGCAGAACAGATTTACTCAGATTATACTGAGGGAAGAAAGATTACATTATAAAACCTATTAGCATAATCCATGTTTGTATTCCTAGGAGACTAAAGGGTGATAGAGATCAGGATGATTAAAGGATTTGATTGGCTGGATTAAAGAGAAACTATTTCCTCTGTCATAATAAATCTTCAAATTACCTCCATATCGTTCAGAAAATACTCTTTCAAACTAACGGTTGGAATCCGGAACTCTCTCCCACAAAAGAGCTTTTGAGCCTGGGATCACTGGAAATTTCAAAACTGACACTGATTTTGTTATGATGCGGAGATGCCGGCGTTGAACTGGGGTAAACACAGCAAGAAGTCTCACAACACCAGGTTAAAGTTCAACAGGGTTATTTGGTCGTGGTGTTTGATACCAAATAAACCTGTTGGACTTTAATCTGGTGTTGCGAGATTTCTTACTGATTTTGTTAGGCAGGGGTATTAAAGGTTACAAAACCAAGATAAGGAAATGGAGTAAAGATATAGCTCAACAATGATCTAGTGTTGTGGGAGTAATGGCCTAGTGGTATTATCACTAGACTATTAACCCAGGAACTCAGTTAATGTTCTGGGGACCCGGGTTCAAATCCTGCTGCGGCAGACGGTGAGGTCTGAATTTAATTTTATCTGGAATTAAGGATCTACTGATACCATGGAACCATTGTCGATTGTCAGAAAAACCCATCTGGTTCACTAATGTCCTTTGGGGAAGGAAATAACTCAGCGTGGTTGGGGTGTGGAATACACTGCCTGCTGTGATAGTGGAGTCTTTAGGAACTTTCAAGCGGTTATTAGATAGGCACATGGAGCACACCAGAATGTAACAATCATACAGTGGACAAACAAATTAATTGGGTAACAAGGAGGTGGGTGTGTTGTAAAGATAAAATTGAATTAACAATCACTCAGCACTGACCCTCTGACAGTGCGGCACTCCCTCAGCACTGACCCTCTGACAGTGCGGCACTCCCTCAGTACTGACCCTCTGACAGTATGGCACTCCCTCAGCACTGACCCTCTGACAGTATGGCACTCCCTCAGCACTGACCCTCTGACAGTGCGGCACTCCCTCAGCACTGACCCTCTGACAGTGTGGCACTCCCTCAGCACTGACCCTCTGACAGTGCGGCACTCCCTCAGCACTGACCCTCTGACAGTGCGGTACTCCCTCAGCACTGACCCTCTGACAGTGTGGCACTCCCTCAGCACTGACCCTCTGACAGTGCGGCACTCCCTCAGCACTGACCCTCTGACAGTGCGGCACTCCCTCAGCACTGACCCTCTGACAGTGCGGCACTCCCTCAGCACTGACCCTCTGACAGTGCGGCACTCCCTCAGCACTGACCCTCTGACAGTGCGGCACTCCCTCAGCACTGACCCTCTGACAGTGCAGCACTCCTTCAGCACTGACCCTCTGACAGTGCGGCACTCCCTCAGCACTGACCCTCTGACAGTGCAGCACTCCCTCAGCACTGACCCTCTGACAGTGCGGCACTCCCTCAGCACTGACCCTCTGACAGTGCGGCACTCCCTCAGCACTGACCCTCTGACAGTGCGGCACTCCCTCAGCACTGACCCTCTGACAGTGCGGCACTCCCTCAGCACTGCAGTGGAAGCATCAAACTGGAGCAGGAATTACCCCACATGTTGCTGCCCCTGTGGAGGGTAGAGGTACCATTGAACTCTGGCTGACCCCCCCTCTGCCATTCCCACAGTGAACCAGCCTTGCCTTGTGCAGTAATGGAAGGTGATATTCCTGAATCCTGCACTTTATCCCACTCACTCCACAGTGCATGGGTTGCTGGGAGGAAAGGGGAGAAGCTAATTATACTTGGAGATAATTTTATTGTAAATCCTGTATCTTTTTTTGCTTTTATGCTGCTTTGAATATTTATTTCCCCTGTGTGCAGTTCGAAGCCAGCTTCATTTTGCAATAAGCCTGCTCAGCTGTTGACACGGCCGTGCTCTGGGGGAGCTAATTCACTGGTGATGACATAATCCTTGAGAAATATGGGGGGTAAAAACCCCATAAGAGGCAAAACAAAATGGGTGACAGCAAGTCAGCCGAGTCCCACTCCACCCAATCCTTTGGAGTGTTGACCTCAATGGACCAACGGTGGAAAGTTCCGGTCCCGTTGCAGTGGGGGGGAACGGAGGGGGTGCTGGAAAATGTAGCGAGATGTTTAAATTCACTTCAGCAAGACTGGAATTTCCACAAAATGAGGAGCCATAAGATTTCACCCAAAGGGCAATTCGAAGATACAATTACTTACGCAGAGTGGTTAGCACTGCTGCCTCACAGCACCACGGACCCCGGGTTCCATTCCCTCTGTCTGTGTGGAGTCTGCACATTCTCCCCATGTCTGCATGGGTTTCCTCCGGGTGCTCCGGTTTCCGCCCACAGTCCAAAAGACTTGCTGGTTAGCTGGATTGGCCGTGGTAAATTCTCCCTCAGTGTACCCGAATAGGCACTGGACTGTGGCGACTAGGGGAATTTCACAGTAACTTCACTGCAGCGTTAATGTAAACCTACTTGTGACCAATAAATAAACCTAAAAACTTTATTCATTCTCAGCCTCGACCAGTTGCACCTTTGCTGCTTCCTTTACTTTCGAAGTATTATTCCGGTTTTGTGCAGGGAAACACCTTCATTATCCAAACTTGTCTTTAACTCCCTGCAGTTTCATTCTGAGCGCAATCTTTGAAATTCTCAAATATTCGACAGGTTAATTTGATCTATTTCCTCTCGTGGAGGAATCCATATCCAGGGATATAAGAACATAAGAACATAAGAAATAGGAGCAGGAGTAGGTCATCTGGCCCTTCGAGCCTGCCCCGCCATTCAATAAGATCATGGCTGATCTGTCGTGACTCAGCTCCACCTTCTAGAAGTTGATCTACCATGATCTGTTTGAATGACGGAACGGAGCTGAGGGGCCCGAATGGCCTCCTGTTCCTGAGGTCCTGGCTCTTTCTTGAAGGGATTGAACGATCAGCATCCACTGCTGTGATATCAACTTGTTCCACGGGTCCATGGGCAGCTTGGGGGAAATTAGCTCAATTGGTCGAGCGCTCACCTAGTGTGCAAGAGGTAGTGGGATCGATGCCCATATTCTGACAGCATGGTGGCACAGTGATTAGCGCTGCTGCCTCACAGCGCCAGGGTCCCGGGTTCGATTCCGACCTCGGGGCACTGTCCTATGTGGAGCTTGCACATTCTCCCCATGTCTGCATGGGTTTCCCCTGGGTGCTCCGATTTCCTCCTACAGTCCAAAGAAATGCGGGTTAGGTGAATTGGCCATGATAAATTAACCCTAGTGTCAGGGGATTACCATGCTAAATATGTGGGGTTACAGGAATGGGGTCAGGGTGGGATTGTGGTTGGTGCAGACTCAATGGCCTCCTTCTGCGCGGTAGGGATTCTACGATTGGATGACTCCATCCTGGGGGTAAGAAACACCGAGGTCTGGACCTCCTGGCCAGGATTAGTTTATGGAAGCCACTTTCCAATGAGCATGCTGGGTAATGTAGCGGTACTTTAATTTCACATTCTGTGAGTTTCAGGGAAGGCAAATTGGTTGTGGTGGGCTGCTCTTGGATGTTGCTTCGGGAGTTGCCTACTGCTTCATGTCGTTGGTGTGCGTAAACTGGACCATCTCGAGGGCAACATGACAGCTCAGAGACTATCTCTGTTGCTGTGCGGACACATGGATTTGGGCCTGTGTCTGTGGGAGTTTGCGCGTTCTCCCCGTGGTTGCGTGGGTTTCCTCCGGGTGCTCCGGTTTCCTCCCACATCCCAAAAATGTGCTTTTAGGCTGATTGATTGGGTAACAAATTGTCCCTATATTGGACCTCCCTGATTCTCGCACATTAGGCGTAGACTAAAATCATGAATAGGTCACTGAGACAATGGGACGGCGGTGCGGGCTCGTTGGGCCGAAGGGCCTGTTTCCCGTGCTGTGTTGTTCTTTGTTCTTTGCAAACTGGTTTGGGGAATATCCCTCTTGCGTTCCAGATAAGCAACAGGTAAAGGATAGAACCAGAGCCAACCTTCAGGTTTAGCTCAGAGATACACGTTACACATGAACACCTTATAACCCAATCACCATGCTTTCAATCAGTGTCTGTTTATGCGATTTAGTGTAACGTTAAAATTAAACTGAATTCAGACTAACAAACAACTCTAGAGAGCAACCACTTACAGAGAACCTGCATCAATAAAATCCTGGACCCATCTTCCTGCAAATTCAATAGCTGGGGGTCCGGGATGGGGGGAGGCTGGAGGAAGGCAAATATTACTAACATCATCATCAACATCCTGGATTTTCACAGTAACCTCATTGCAGTGTTAATGTAAGCCTACTTGTGACACTAATAATAAATAATCCTTAAAAAAATTGACCATAAACTGAACTCAACTAGCCACGCAAATATTGTGGCTACCCCAGAGCAGGTCAAAGGTTGGGAATCCTGCAGTGAGTAACTCACCTCCGGACACCCACATGTCTGTCCATCATCTCCAAGTCAGCAGTATGATGGATTACTCTCCCCTTGCCTGGATGGGTGCAGCTCCAACACTCGCTCAACACCATCCAGGACAAATCAACCTCTTGATCAATATCCCGTTAGCCGCCTCAAAGATCCACTCCCTCCATCACCGACGCACAGTAGCAGCCACGTGTACCATCTACCAGATGCACTGCAGCAACTCACCAAGGCTCAAAGAACAAAGAAAAGTCCAGCACAGGAACAGGCCCTTCGGTCCCCTCAGACCCGTGCTGATCATGATACCCGAACTAAACTAAAAAAAATCTTCAACCGTGTCTTGGTCCATATTCCTCTATTCCCTCCCTATTCACGTCCCCATCTAAATACCTATTAAATGTTGCTAATGTGCCTGCTTGCACTCTCTCCTCTGGCAGCGCGTTCCAGGCACCTACCACTCTCTGCATGAAAAACGTCCCCCCACACCTCCCTCTCACCTTGACCCTGTGCCCCCTTTGTATTTGACCATTCCCCCCCCTGGGAAAAAGCCTCTGACTATCCACCCTACGCCCTTCATAATTTCGGAGACCTCGATCAGGTCTCCCCTCAGCCTCCGTCTTTCCAATGAAAACAATCTGAGTTTATTCAACCTCTCCTCACAGCCAACACCCTCGAAGAAACGGCCTGATGAACCTTCTTTGCATCCTCTCCAGAGTTTCCACAGCCTTCTGGTAGTGTGGTGACCAGAACTGCACGGAATATTCCAAAAAAAAACTCATTAAGCTCAACACCATCCAGGCCAAAGTCATCCATCGGATGACACTCCAACCACCACCACGGACATTCACTCCCTCCACCACCAATGCACAGTACAGCAGTGTGTACCATCTACATGATTCACTGCAGTTCCTCACCAAGGCCTCTTCAACAGCTCCTTCCAAACCTGTGATCTCTAACCCTGGGAGGTTAAGGGCAGAAGGTGCACCAACACCACCAGCTGCAAGTCCCCATCCAAGTTACACACCATCTTCTCTTGAAAGAATAGCACCGTTCCTTCACTGCTGTTGGATCAGAATCCTGGAACTCCCTCCCTAACAGCACTGTGGGTGTACCTACACCTCATCGTTTCAAGAAGCAGCTCACCACCCACCTTGGCAAGGGCAATAAAGGATGGGCAATGAATGCTGGCACAGCCATCAACGCCCACATTCCAAGAATGAGTGAAATGAAATGTCTTGTCATGGTTCTGGTGTAGGGTGTGTGGGGGGAAGGTGGGGACAGAGCAGCACGTCTCCTTCTTGCCATGAATTTCCGATGTTTGGAAGAGTCAGAATTACCTCAAAGGGTGAATTTTGTGAGAACGTTAGAATCAGAAAAGTAATAATTACACAATGCTTGATAGTAGATTTGTGATACTGGCAAATGGTCCCATCATCATTGACCAAGACTTGATGCAGCTACTGCGATATCAGAGATTTGAGAGTTTGGGCTCACTGGGAGTGAAGATGCTTTTGGGCAGGTGAGAACATCCTGTCCGATTTACACTTCTTCCACTTCCCTTTCCAGCCAACCTCAGTTTCAACCCCCTTCTTTCCTGGGAATGATAGGGTAACACAGATTCCTCACATTACCCACTCGCCGCATTGGAAAGCCAACACCCTCAGCTGGGCACATCCCTCATTTTACCACTTACTTCCCTTCAGATCCATAGCTGTTCATGCTTTCTTCAATGGACTCATGGCTGGCTTGACGCACCGTTCTACTTGGCATCTCAACGGCAAGTCCTGTCTCCGTGCTGCGTTGGATTGCCCCTCGTAGTTTCCGACCATCTCCATCTATAAGAAGAAGATGAATTAGTTAGGTAGTGCTGGAGCTTCACCCTCATAGAATCATAAAATCCCTACTGTGTAGAAGGAAGCCATTTGGCCCATTGAGTCTGCACTGACTCTTTGATAGAGCATCTTACCCAGTCCTATCCCCGTAATGCTGCACCTTTGGACACCAAGGGGAAATTTAGCATGGCCAATCTACCTAACCTGCACATGGTTGGAGTGTGAGAGCAAACTGGAGCACCCAGATGAAACCCACACAGACACAGGGAGAATGTGAAAACTTCACACAGACAGACACTCAAGTTTGGAATTGAACCAAGTCCCTGGCACTGTGAGGCAGTCGTGCTAACCACTGTGCCACCTCAGCATTACTCAGCACTAAATCCTCCTTCCAGATTGCCCTTTCCAAGATAAGCAGCAGAACTGGAGAATGTCCTAGTCAGGAATTTCATGCAGGAAGTGTTGGTCTAATGGTGTTATTGCTAGACCTTTAATCAAGAAACTCAGCTGATGTCCTGGGGACCAGGGTTCAAATCCTGCAATGGCAGATGGTGAAATTTGAATTCAATAAAAAAATTTGTAAGTAAGAGCCTACGGATGTCCATGAAACTATTGTTGATTGTCATAAAAAAAACCCCATCTGGTTCACTAATGTTCTTGAGGGAAGAAAATCTGCTGCCCTTACTTGGTCTGGCCTACATGTGACTCCAGAGCCACAGCAATGATTCTGAAATGGCCTAGCCAAGGGCAAGTAGGAATAGGTAGTAAATGCTGGCCAGCCAGCGACACCCATGCCCCATGAATGAATGAATAAAAATGATACAAGTGCACCAGCTGATGCTGCTGGACTCCCGCCCTCTGATAGGTTGGCAGCTTTTGGAGGTGGGCACTCCTCTTGAGCTGCCCTCCCCACCATTCCCACCAGCTTATGGGCCCCTGAAGTTGCCATAGGCCCTCCCTCCCAACACAAACAACTTAAAGCATCAGAACATTGTTAAATAATTGAAAGTTCAGAGTTCACCTTGGACAAGTAAGAAGTACGTGGAAAAGTCAGACCAGTGGACTGCCCCATGGCTCAGTGCTGGCTCCAGCCTCGTTTAACCTGGACACAAATGATCTTCCCAAAAACTCCTCTACGCCAAGGACATCTGCCTCACAACTCAAACCGCAACTTTATCACTGTGAACCGTACCCTAAACGAGGACATGTGAAGAACACTGCAACACACGGCAACTCGAGTAAAGCACCGCAAAAACAGCTCATTCAATCTCCACAAAGGCAATAAAGAGCTCAACCAGAGTTCACCGAGCACTCTCACTGTGCACCGTACACCGTCACTGGTAAAACACGGCGACCACTCCACGCTCCATCACCAGGGTGTTGGCCAAGAGGAGAGATTGAATAAACTCAGGTTGTTTTCACTGGAAAGACAGAAGCTGAGGGGAGACCTGATGGAGGTCTACAAAATGCTGAGAGGCACAGACAGGGTGGACAGTCAGAGGCTTTTTCCTAGGTTGGAAGTGTCAATTACAAGGTTCAAGGTGGGAGGGGAGAAGTTTCTCACGCAGGGAATGGTGGGTGCCTGGAACGCACACTGCCAGAGGAGGTGGTGGAAGCAGGCACATTAGCAACATTTAGGAAGCATCTGGATGGGTACATGAATAGGGAGGGAATAGAGGGATACGGACCGAGTGAGGACAGAAGGTTTATTTTCGTTTAGTTAGAGCATCGTGAACAGCACAGGCTTGGAGGGCCGAAGGGCCTGTGTGGTACTTTTCTCTGTTCATTGTTCATTCAGCCAGTGTCACAGCCAGTCCCTCAAGGACCAATAATATCCCGTACTGATTAGTCAACAACTCCATTATCCCTGTTTCATGTGATTATCGGAATAGCTTAAGGAGAACTCGACAGCCTTTTATTTCTCAGTGAGTTGCATGTATCTGGGACTCTAAACTGTTGGATAGAAACAATGACAAACAAACAGAACCCAGACACATGACACCATCCTGTAGCAACCTTATTTCATTTGACCCTGGGGGCTTGTGATTCCGTAATATTTATCCATTTTCATTTACATCCCATCTACCAGATTAAAAATCCCGGACATAAAAATGATTCGAGAAATGAAAGTAATTATAGTTCCATCTCCAAACGACTCACAACAATTATATCACTGATTTGTTGAAAATCAGCCACTAATTCAACAGAGTCCCAGTATCTGCAGAAACAGAACCATCCGAGCTTTAATAGTTTGGATAGAATGGCTCCTGTCACAGATGGGATATTACGGTTAGGGAGTGAGCTAGGGACGATCTCCACTGGCAAAGCCAAGAAGATCATCGGTGGACTTTTATTTAGAATTCTGAGCGTTTTTTTTTATAGAACCCTACAGTGCAGAAACAGGCCCTTCGGCCCATCGAGTCTGCACCGAACACAATCCCACCCAGACCCTATCCCCATATCCCTACACATTTTACCTGCTAATCCCTCTAACCTACACATCCCAGGACACTAAGGGGCAATTTTAGCATAGCCAATGAACCTAACCCGCACATCTTTGGACTGTGGGAGGAAACCGGAGCACCCGGAGAAAACCCACGCAGACATGAGGAGAATGTGCAAACTCCACACAGGCAGTGACCCGAGCCGGGAATCGAACCCAGGACCCTGGAGCTGTGAAGGTTTTGGAATAATGAGAAGGTATAAAGTACCCTGCCAGTGGAAGCGATTGATGCTTATTTATTTATTAGTATCACAAGGCGGCTTACATTAACAATGCTATGAAGTTACTGTGAAAATCCCCTAGTCATCACACTCCGGTGCCTGTTTGGGTACACTGAGGGAGAATTTATCATGGCCAATGCACATCTTTGGGCTGTGGGAGGAAACTGGAGCACCCGGAGGAAACCCACACAGACACGGGGAGAACATGCAAACTCCACACAGACAGTGACCGAAGCCAGGAATCGAACCCGGATCTCTGGTGCTGTGAGGCAGCAGTGCTAACCACTGTGCCATCGTGAAGTAAAGCTTACATCAGGCACAGTGTGAGCTGTGGCTCAGTTGATGTCACTCTTTCTGTTTGATCATGAATTTCAAGTTGAGGTTTGAGGACAGAAGTTCAGGTTGAGCCTCCAGTGCGTTACTGAGAGAGTTCTCCAGGGTCAGAGGTGTCGTCTTTTTGGATGAGATGTTAAACTGAGACCTCGATTTGAGTCTTCGTTGGCCGTGAACGTGCTGTGCTACTATTCTGAGGAAGGAGATGAGTGTTCTCCCCAGAATCCTGGCAGATTATCCACCCTGAATAATCCTAAACTTCAGTGTTTCATTTTATCCAACCTTCAGAAATATACTATGAGCCCTCATGTTAAGAAACACATCACGTGTTTCTTATTTTAGAGGCTCTCTCACTCATTGTGTCTCTACTCAAGGATCATTAATAATCCCTCCAGCTGCGACCTGAAGGTAAGTTGGGCAAAGTTTTTATTTGGAAAAAAATCTCCATTGGAGCCACAAGGAGCAGGAAAGCAGGAGCAAGACCCCAATATGTCCTCCAACCCCCCCCCCCCCCAAACTGCCCCACTGTCCCATTCCCCGAACCCCAATCTCAGGCCCAAATCTCATCTCCAGAAGTGATTTCAATTCCTATCGGTCCTCAAGCCCAGTGATATTTTGCTGGACACAAAGCAGGGATGAGGATCAGAAAAATGTCTCCAGACTAATCTCCACTGCCAATCTTACATAAAAGATGGCCCTAGCACCCAGCTGCCCTGCATCACTCTCTGTGTTCCATAGGAGTCTCTGCCCACACAGAATGACCACCGACACGGATATAAGATAGTCACAAATAAAACTTCACTCAGTCACTTATAGGAGAAAACAGTTACAAACTGGGAGTCAGTAGTCTGAAACCAGCGATTTATTCTATGAGATGTTTGGAGTCACACCCAGAAGCAGGAAGAGTGTGTAAATCACCAACAAATAGTGTGTAAATCAAGAACAAATAGTGTGTAAAACAACAACAAATAGTGTGTAAATCAAGAACAAATAGTGTGTAAAACAACAACAAATAGTGTGTAAATCAAGAACAAATAGTGTGTAAATCAGCAACAAATAGTGTGTAAATCAGCACAAATAGTGTGTAAATCAGCAACAAATAGTGTGTAAATCAGCAACAAATAGTGTGTAAATCAACAACAAATAGTGTGTAAATCAGCAACAAATAGTGTGTAGATCAACAACAAATAGTGTGTAAATCAACAACAAATAGTGTGTAGATCAACAACAAATAGTGTGTAAATCAACAAATAGTGTGTAAATCAGCAACAAATAGTGTGTAAATCAACAACAAATAGTGTGTAAATCAGCACAAATAGTGTGTAAATCAACAACAAATAGTGTGTAAATCAACAATAGTGTGTAAATCAACAACAAATAGTGTGTAAATCAGCAACAAATAGTGTGTAAATCAGCAAATAGAGTGTAAATCAGCAACAAATAGTGTGTAAACCAGCACAAATAGTGTGTAAATCAACAACAAATAGTGTGTAAATCAGCAAAAAATAGTGTGTAAATCAACAAATAGTGTGTAAATCAACAACAAATAGTATGCAAATCAACAACAAATAGTGTGTAAATCAGCAACAAATAATGTGTAGATCAACAACAAATAGTGTGTAAATCAACAACAAATAGTGTGTAAATCAGCACAAATAGTGTGTAGATCAACAAATAGTGTGTAAATCAACAACAAATAGTGTGTAAATCAGCAACAAATAGTGTGTAAATCAGCAACAAATAGTGTGTAAATCAACAACAAATAGTGTGTAAATCAGCACAAAGTGTGTAAATCAACAACAAATAGTGTGTAAATCAGCACAAATAGTGTGTAAATCAACAACAAATAGTGTGTAAATCAACAATAGTGTGTAAATCAACAACAAATAGTGTGTAAATCAGCAACAAATAGTGTGTAAATCATCAAATAGTGTGTAAATCAGCAACAAATAGTGTGTAAATCAGCAACAAATAGTGTGTAAATCAGCACAAATAGTGTGTAAATCAGCAACAAATAGTGTGTAAATCAGCACAAATAGTGTGTAAATCAACAAATAGTGTGTAAATCAGCAACAAATAGTGTGTAAATCAACAAATAGTGTGTAAATCAACAACAAATAGTGTGTAAATCAACAACAAATAGTGTGTAAATCAAGAACAAATAGTGTGTAAATCAACAACAAATAGTGTGTAAATCAGCACAAATAGTGTGTAAATCAACAACAAGTAGTGTGTAAATCAGCAACAAATAGTGTGTAAATCAGCACAAATAGTGTGTAAATCAGCACAAATAGTGTGTAAATCAGCACAAATAGTGTGTAAATCAACAAATAGTGTGTAAATCAACAACAAATAGTGTGTAAATCAGCAACAAATAGTGTGTAAATCAACAACAAATAGTGTGTAAATCAACAACGAATAGTGTGTAAATCAGCAACAAATAGTGTGTAAATCAACAACAAAGTGTGTAAATCAGCACAAATAGTGTGTAAATCAGCAACAAATAGTGTGTAAATCAGCAACAAATAGTGTGTAAATCAGCAACAAATAGTGTGTAAATCAGCAACAAATAGTGTGTAAATCAACAACAAAGTGTGTAAATCAGCACAAATAGTGTGTAAGTCAGCAACAAATAGTGTGTAAATCAACAAATAGTGTGTAAATCAGCACAAATAGTGTGTAAATCAACAACAAATAGTGTGTAAATCAGCACAAATTGTGTGTAAATCAAGGACAAATAGTGTGTAAATCAACAACAAATAGTGTGTAAATCAGCACAAATAGTGTGTAAATCAACAAATAGTGTGTAAATCAGCAACAAATAGTGTGTAAATCAGCAACAAATAGTGTGTAAATCAACAACGAATAGTGTGTAAATCAACAACGAATAGTGTGTAAATCAGCAACAAATAGTGTGTAAATCAACAACAAAGTGTGTAAATCAACAACAAATAGTATGTAAATCAACAACAAATAATGTGTAAATCAGCAACAAATAATGTGTAAATCAGCAACAAATAGTGTGTAAATCAACAAATAGTGTGTAAATCAGCACAAATAGTGTGTAAATCAACAACAAATAGTGTGTAAATCAGCAAAAATTGTGTGTAAATCAAGGACAAATAGTGTGTAAATCAACAACAAATAGTGTGTAAATCAGCAACAAATAGTGTGTAAATCAGCAACAAATAGTGTGTAAATCAACAAATAGTGTGTAAATCAGCACAAATTGTGTGTAAATCAAGGACAAATAGTGTGTAAATCAACAACAAATAGTGTGTAAATCAGCAACAAATAGTGTGTAAATCAGCAACAAATCGTGTGTAAATCAGCAACAAATCGTGTGTAAATCAGCAACAAATCGTGTGTAAATCAGCAACAAATCGTGTGTAAATCAGCACAAATAGTGTGTAAATCAACAACAAATAGTGTGTAAATCAACAACAAATAGTGTGTAAATCAACAACAAAGTGTGTAAATCAACACAAATAGTGTGTAAATCAGCAACAAATAGTGTGTAAATCAGCACAAATAGTGTGGAAATCAACAAATAGTTTGTAAATCAACAACAAATAATGTGTAAATCAACAACAAAGTGTGTAAATCAGCACAAATAGTGTGTAAATCAGCACAAATAGTGTGTAACTCAGCAACAAATGTGTAAATCAACAAATAGTGTGTAAATCAATAGTGTGTAAATCAACAACAAATAGTATGTAAATCAACAACAAATAATGTGTAAATTAGCAACAAATAATGTGTAAATCAGCAACAAATAGTGTGTAAATCAACAAATAGTGTGTAAATCAGCACAAATTGTGTGTAAATCAACAACAAATAGTGTGTAAATCAGCAGAAATAGTGTGTAAATCAGCAGAAATAGTGTGTAAATCAGCAACAAATAGTGTGTAAATCAGCAACAAATAGTGTGTAAATCAGCACAAATAGTGTGGAAATCAACAAATAGTGTGTAAATCAACAACAAATAGTGTGTAAATCAACAACAAATAGTTTGTAAATCAACAAATAGTGTGTAAATCAACAACAAATAGTGTGTAAATCAGCAACAAATAGTGTGTAAATCAACAACAGTGTGTAAATCAACAACAAATAGTGTGTAAATCAGCAACAAATAGTGTGTAAATCAGCAACAAATAGTGTGTAAATCAGCAACAAATAGTGTGTAAATCAACAAATAGTGTGTAAATCAGCACAAATTGTGTGTAAATCAAGGACAAATAGTGTGTAAATCAACAACAAATAGTGTGTAAATCAGCAACAAATAGTGTGTAAATCAGCAACAAATCGTGTGTAAATCAGCAACAAATCGTGTGTAAATCAGCAACAAATCGTGTGTAAATCAGCAACAAATCGTGTGTAAATCAGCACAAATAGTGTGTAAATCAACAACAAATAGTGTGTAAATCAACAACAAATAGTGTGTAAATCAACAACAAAGTGTGTAAATCAACACAAATAGTGTGTAAATCAGCAACAAATAGTGTGTAAATCAGCACAAATAGTGTGGAAATCAACAAATAGTTTGTAAATCAACAACAAATAATGTGTAAATCAACAACAAAGTGTGTAAATCAGCACAAATAGTGTGTAAATCAGCACAAATAGTGTGTAACTCAGCAACAAATGTGTAAATCAACAAATAGTGTGTAAATCAATAGTGTGTAAATCAACAACAAATAGTATGTAAATCAACAACAAATAATGTGTAAATTAGCAACAAATAATGTGTAAATCAGCAACAAATAGTGTGTAAATCAACAAATAGTGTGTAAATCAGCACAAATTGTGTGTAAATCAACAACAAATAGTGTGTAAATCAGCACAAATAGTGTGTAAATCAGCACAAATAGTGTGTAAATCAGCAACAAATAGTGTGTAAATCAGCAACAAATAGTGTGTAAATCAGCACAAATAGTGTGGAAATCAACAAATAGTGTGTAAATCAACAACAAATAGTGTGTAAATCAACAACAAATAGTTTGTAAATCAACAAATAGTGTGTAAATCAACAACAAATAGTGTGTAAATCAGCAACAAATAGTGTGTAAATCAACAACAAATAGTGTGTAAATCAACAACAAATAGTGTGTAAATCAGCAACAAATAGTGTGTAAATCAGCAACAAATAGTGTGTAAATCTGCACAAATAGTGTGTAAATCAACAAATAGTGTGTAAATCAACAACAAATAGTGTGTAAATCAACAACAAATAGTGTGTAAATCAACAACAAATAGTGTGTAAATCAACAAATAGTGTGTAAATCAACAACAAATAGTGTGTAAATCAACAATAGTGTGTAAATCAACAACAAATAGTGTGTAAATCAACAACAAATAGTGTGTAAATCAACAACAAATAGTGTGTAAATCTTCATTCAGTGGGTGTCGGGTGCATGGAATCGGCTGCCAACGGATTCAATAGGGTCTTTTAAGGGTCTTTTGGATGAGTACTACGTAAGCCTAGTAGGTAGGGATATGTTCAGCGCAACTTGTGGGCCGAAGGGCCTGTTTGTGCTGTAGTTTTTCTATGTTCAATGTTCTAAATCAATGGCAAATAGTGTGCAAACAAACAACAAATAGTGTGTAAATCAATGCCGTTAGTGTGATCAGAAGTTTAATTTAAGAATGTGAGCTTGAGGGATAGCACAGAGGAATTAGACTGTGCCAAGTGCAGATAATGAACTTTCACATATGGAAGATGAGTCTGTTAATGAAGATTTGGAACTTGATGAAATTCAAGCATCAGAATTCTCTTGACAAAATGCCTGGAGAAGGAATCACTAATGAACCAGAACATCTGGCCGAATGCCGAATTAACAACCAAAGAAGAGTGAAATGCTGGAACATCATCATGAAAAGAGCAATGAATTGATCCAATCTGAAGCAGAGGAAAGTTGCTCATCTTCCTGCATCCACTCAACAGATATGGAGTAAGGGGTGAGCGAGGGCTCAGTTGGATGAGGGTTGTGTGATGTAGGGGTGAGGGGATGAGTTAGGTATTATTATGATGCAGAGGTTAATTTCCTTTAGCTCGCTACATAATCTGGTAAATGTATTTGGGAAGATGTTCTACATTAATGTCTAGAGGTTCATTAACAAAAATACCTGACACTCACTTTAAGTGAATAATTAACAAATTATTTTATTTAACCGAACAGAACTTTAACTAAATAAGCAAAATTTTAAATAAAGTAGGGTTTGACTGAAATGCTGTTCAAGAAAATACATGGACCATTCTGTACCAAAACAGTCATAACAGAATTTTAATCATTCTCAAAATACATATATATAACCAGGCCTGATGGCTTTAGGAAGCTTTTGGAACTTTTTCTGGTGATTTCTCTGTCTGTAAGGACTTTCTGACTTGATATCCTGTTGTTAGATAGATGGAGAATTCTCTTTCGAGATTGTTCTTTAGCTGACAAGGTGGAGAACGGCTCTCGAGATGCCTATCTGTTCTGGCTGACTCTCAGGTGAACTCAGCTGAATTCCAATCAGGCAGTTGGGTTCATGTTTGTCCTCCTAACGACCTATCGTTTCCCTGTACCAGGATTGGCCTGAGATTGACAACAACAGCAAATTCAAATTTCATAGGTTCTTGTAAGCTGAGTGTTTTCTTTAAATTCATTGGCTGTCAGAATGCAAAAACCTGCAAAGTCTGCTACCAAGACAACCCTAGTGTTTTGATCCCTGATAACAAATGTTGCCATCTGTGTACTCTGTATGCCTGCATTTTAAACATCCCGGCATTGAATCCAAAACCAGTTTTAAAGGGACCATGCACTGTTTTTCCTTCTAACAGTTTTTAGAATTATTTTTCATCTTTACAAACTTGACCTCACAACAGTGTGGAGGAGATGGAGGGGAGGGTTTGAGGACTAAGTTGAGTGTGAAGGGAGTGAAGGGGATAAAGTGAACATAGAACCTTACAGTGCAGAACCTTACAGTGTAGAAACAGGCCCTTCGGCCCATCGAGTCCGCACCTAACACAATCCCACCCAGACCCTATCCCCATATCCCTACACATTTTACCTGCTAATCCCTCTAACCTACACATCCCAGGATACTAAGGGGCAATTTTTAGCATAGCCAATGAACCTAACCCGCACATCTTTGGACTGTGGGAGGAAACCGGAGCACCCGGAGAAAACCTACGCAGACACGAGGAGAATGTGCAAACTCCACACAGGCAGTGACCCGAGCCGGGAATCGAACCCAGGACCCTGGAGCTGTGAAGCAGCAGTGCTAACCACTGTGCTACCATGCCGCCCTTAAAGTAAGGGGTAAGTTGAGCTGGGGGAATGAAGAGGAAGGAGATGGAGGGTGGTGAGGGGACGATCTGGGTGACTGTGCCATCCACTGTGGCCCTGAGCTGCTCAGAGCGAGCAGATCCTCGCTCCATTGTCCAATTGCTGCGGGCTACCTCAGGCTGGCTGTACCTCGAGCCAAGACGGAGGAGGCAAATCCAGCCACTATCATCACGATCGCTGGGCATCATCAGTCAAGCCTACTGGGCCAGATGGTGTGAAAACACATGCCCCTCCCCATTCCCCCCACCCCCTCATGTGAAACAGGAAACTATTACCCATTGGTTGCACTCCAGGATAGCGAGGCAGCCACCTTGACAAGGCGGAGAAGGCGAGGGAAATCTTTTAAGGAGGAGAAAGACTGTTCAGTGTCTTGTAGAACTCCGTGCTGTTTGACACTCAGAGCCTTTCACTGATCGATTCCCAGCCAAGGTACAGACCAGATACACATGACATAATTTTTGACAAAAAGGAACTGAGAAATTATTTTGATAGCTTTCAAATTGCCAGCATGAATTAGTCTGTTTTTAAAATGTAGCTTGTTCCTGACGCATTAATATTGGTCAGAGGGATTGCTGTAGTAAAGCATCGCAGCTGAACCAGCGATCAACAGAGTTATAGACAGGGCTCAGTACCCGGCAGACAGCGCAACAAGGGCAGGAGTGAAATGTGGTGATTAATCTGTGCCATTCTAATGGCATCATTTCTTGAAGAAGTAAAGTAGTTTGTTCATTAGTCACAAGTAAGGCTTACATTAACACTGCAATGAAGTTACTGTAAAATTCTAGTCGCCACAGTCCCGTGTCTGTTCGGGTCATGGCACCCTAACCAGCACGTCTTTCAGACTGTGGGAGGAAACCAGAGCACTCGGACGAAACCCACGCAGACACGGGGAGAAGGTGCAGACTCTGCACAGACAGTGACCCAAGCTGGGAAACGAACCTGGGTCCCTGGCTCCGTGAGGCAGCAATGCTAACCCACTGTGCCACCATGCCACCCCAAGGAGGAAAAGATTGGGTGACTGGTAACGAACCTGCTGGGGGAAAGCAGGGACTATGTTCCAATTATCTGGGCCAATATGTAT
Source organism: Prionace glauca (assembly GCA_037974335.1). Taxonomy (NCBI): domain Eukaryota; kingdom Metazoa; phylum Chordata; class Chondrichthyes; order Carcharhiniformes; family Carcharhinidae; genus Prionace; species Prionace glauca. The sequence continues at coordinate 75,266,758 of CM075736.1, read as the reverse complement.
GCCTCAACCCATGAAGAAACAAATTTGTGGGATCTTGCTGTGTCTGTGTCAGCTGCTGTGCTGACTTTACATCAACAGTCAGCTTCACGGATGATTTCATTCACTGCACGGCGCTTTGGGACATCCTGACTTCATGGACAGTGCAACAGAAACACAAGTTTTTATTTTGTTTAAAAATAAAGCCCAGCAATCAGCAAATCGAGCAACTCTTCCACATTTACCCCCAGCCATCTGCAGTTTCACTCTTGGTAAGAAGATTTTTATAGGAATCTCCCAGCACAGGTCCTGTCACATCCCTGCACCCAACCTGCAATCTCTCACTTAACTGAGAATTATTTATGAATCAGTGGTGTATGTTGCATTATTATTCCAGAACAGAAACAGCCCACTTTACCCAATAGAGCCATCCCAGTATTTCTGCATTGTTCACAACTTTATCTCACTCTTTAAGGTTTCCTCCTACATTCTCCTTTCTGTGTGTTTATTGAGCTTAAATTCGACATAATCTCCCTCAATTCATCAGAATATTAACAATGCGCTACAGAAACATGAATCAGAGAGATGGTGATGCTGTGGGCTAATAGTCCAGAGGCAAACGTTCTGGGCACATGAGTTCAAATCCCACAACAGCATCTGGTTGAACTTAAATTCAATGAATAAATCAGGAATATAAAGCTAGTCTTAATAACCGTGAACATGGCAACAATCAAAGCTCACTAACTTTACATAAATTCGCTAATTAAGCATTTTTATAGATTTCGTCCTCGATGCTCTGTAAATACAAAGCTGAAGAAAAAAGAAATATTTTTTATTAAGAGCATCCATCTTCCTGAGGAGGCTTTAGGACAACACACATCCAACAACCTGCTCCAAAAACTCTGCTCATGCAAACAACAACATTCTAAATAACACAACCCACAAAACTCAAAGGAAAAAGTCAAGTTGACATACTTCCCAATGTTAATAAATCCTTTAAAAAATTCCAGGATCTGGATCCAGATCCCTATTGTCACCAGAAACATTGACATTCCACGGCATTATTTTGAGTTCTCCCCTTGACATCCAAAGTTAGAACATAGAACATAGAACACTACAACTCAAACAGACCCTTCAGCCCACAAGTTGCGCCGATCATATCCCTACCTACCAGGCCTATCTATAACCCTCAATCCCATTAAATCCCATGTAGTCATCTAGGAGTCTCTTAAAAGACCCTAACGAGTTCGCCCCCACCGCCACCGACGGCAGCCGATTCTACTCACTCACCACCCTCTGAGTGAAAAACTTACCCCTGACATCTCCTCTGTACCTACTGCCCAGCACCTTAAACCTGTGTCTTCTCGTAGTGACCATTTCAGCCCTGGGAAAAAGCCTCTGAGAATCCACCCGATCTATACCTCTCAACATCTTATAAACCTCTATCAGGTCACCTCTCATCCTTCGTCTCTCCAGGAAGAAAAGACCGAGTTTCCTCAACCTATCCTCATAAGACATGCCTCCCAATCCAGGCAACATAGAACATGAACGCATAGAACACAGTTCTCTGGGCTTGTTGGTCCCGTTCTTCATTTTTACAGGAACATGCTGGAATCGTACTTTGTCTATTTCCTTTCTGAATGACTCTCACTGCTCTGATGCGGATTTTCCAACAAGTCGCTGCTTTCAGTCTATTCTGGCCAGATCCTGTCTTGTTCTATTAAAATCAGCCTTCCCCAATCAATAGCTTTCTGGTCCATCTTTGCCCTTGTCCATAATTACCTTAAATCTACCTTAAATCGCATTATCATCAAGATGTTCCCCCACTGACACGTCTACCACCTCTGCCTGGCTTCATCCCCAAAAACTAGGTCCAGTACCGTCCTGCCTCTTGTAGGACTTTCTACCTATTGGCTCAAAAAGTTCTTCTGAACGCACTTTAAGAATTCTGCCCCCCTCTAAGTTTTTCACGCTTTGCCTATCCCGGGCAATATTGGAGAAATTGCAATCCTCTATTATTGTCACCCAATTATTTTTACACTTCTCTGAGATGGCCACCAGATGTCGCAAAGCGATTGTAGCCAATGAAGTAGATGTTGAAGTGTGGTCACGTAGGAATATCAGCAACCAAATTGCACACAGCAAGATCCCACAAACAGCAATAAGATAATGACCAGGTAATCTGTTTCAGTGATGTTGATTAAGGATAACTATTGGCTAGGATACCACGGAGAAATTCCCTGTCCTTTTTTAAAATAGTGCCATGGGATCTTTTATATCCATCTTAGCAGGCAGACAAGACCTCAATTTAACACCTCATCTGAAAGACAGTATCTCCAAAACTGTATTAGAGTTCAGACTGCCATTCTTAAACTCCGAAGAGGGGTTTGAACCCACAACTTTGGGAACCCAGGTTGTGAGGTCCAGAATTAGTGGTAGAACCCTCCATGCGGTCCATGCTTGATTTACTCTGTTGGTTGAGTCCATAGTTAGAGGGCATAGATTAAAATCACTGCCAAAAGATCCAGAGGAAGATGAAACTCGAAGAGTTGTTGGGATCTGGGATGTTCTAGCTGAAAAGGTGATGGAAGCTGATTTGATGAATTGTATGTGGGTGTTGGTTAGATATTCGCTGATGTGGAGCGTACAGGGTTACGGACAAAATGCAAGGGAACAGGAACAAGCACCAACAGCTCTTTCAAAGAGCCAGAATGGTCTGATGGGCCAAACAGCCTCCTTCTGAACCTGGAAACAGATTCTGCTGGCAACAAGCAGCCTACAGTCTAATGTCCAGGCTCGAACCTCTGCTACACAACAACGAGTACCAATCCACCAGATTGTGTTGTGGGTGACACTGGCACGGCCAGCATTTGCTGCCATCCCTAATTACCCTCCAGCTGCCATTGCAGAGGGAAGTTACAGGTCAACACATGTGGACCAGACCAACCACAGAGCCAGGTGCATTGCTGTGGGTCTGGAGTCACCCGTAGGCTGGGTAAGGACGGCAGATTTCCTTCCCTAAAGCACATCAGTGAACCAGACGGGTTTTTACAACAATTGATTATATTTGTCATGGACTAGCTTTATATCATGGGTTTTTGTTAATTGAATCAGAGAGGTGGTGATGCAGTGGATCAGTAATCCAGAGGCAAATGCTGTGAGGACATGGGTTCAAATCCCCATCACAACAGCCTGCGAAATTTAAATTCAATTCATAAATCTGGAATACAAAGCTAGCCTCAATAATGGTGAACTTTTCTTTTATTCATTCATAGGACATGGGCATCGCTGGTTGGCTTGCATTTATTGCCCATCTCTAGTTGCCCTTGTTCAGAGGGCAGTTCATAGTCAACCACATTGCTGTGCCTCTAGGGTTACATGTAGGCCAGACCGGGGAAGGACAGCAGATTTCCTTCCCTAAGGGACATGAGTGAACCAGATGGGGTTTTCTGACAATTGACAATGGCTTCATGGTCATCTACAAAGAATAAAGAACAACACAGCACGGGAAACAGGCCCTTCGGCCCAACGAGCCCGCGCCGCCGTCCCATTGTCAGTGACCTATTCATGATTTTAGTCTATGCCTAATGTATGAGGATCAGGGAGGTCCAATATAGGGACAATTTGTTACCCAATCAATCAGCCTAAAAGCACATTTTTGGGATGTGGGAGGAAACTGGAGCACCCGGAGGAAACCCACGCAACCACAGGGAGAACGCGCAAACTCCCACGGACACAGGCCCAAATCCATGTGTCCGCACAGCAACAGAGATAGCCTCTGAGCTGTCATGATGCCCTCGAGATGGTCCAGTTTACGCACACCAACGACATGAAGCAGTAGGCAACTCCCGAAGCAATATCCAAGAGCAGCCCACCACAACCTGCCGCCCGCATGCCCCTTGCTGGACTTAAATGCCTGTGGATAAAAATTTCATTATTAAAAGACTCTATATCCCTGAGGCTAAAACTGACCCCAAGCCTACAATGCTTAGTAAGGCCTGCGATATCCCCCTATATGTAGACCGCTCATGTGGCTGTCCAAGTGACTCTTGAACAACCCTAGCGTGCCTGCTTCCACCATCTTACTCGGCAGTGCATTCCAGTGCATCTGTAGACTTTAAATCCAGACTTTTTTTGAATTGAACCCATCTGGTTCACTAATATCCTTTAGGAAAGGAAATCGGCATTCCTTACCTGGTCTGGCCTACATGTAAGTCCAGAGTCACAGTAATGCGGTGACTCTTAACCACCCTTTGAAATGACCCAACAAGCCACCCGGTACAAGGGCAACTAGAAAGGGGAAATAAATACTGGTCTTGCCAGTGACGCCCACATTCTATGAAAGAGTAAAGAAAATGACAGGGTGGGGTTGGAAGTACAGTATCCAGAGTGTTAACCTGGGTTCCTGAGTTACTAACCCAGCAATGTTACCACTACATCATCAACCCCATGCCCCAGTCCAGACTCGCAGTCAGATGTGGGAGAGCTACCAAAAGTGATTCCTACAAATGTGACAGGAATGTATAGCAACAACACAACCCTGACTAATCCCAGGTTCCAGAGTTTTATTTCATTCAAGCTTCAAAAACATCTTACAAGCCCTGGCATTAGCAAATGCGTCACTCTGGGGACAGTTACTTATTTCAGAGTCTATCCCACCCATCACATCCTGTAGCTAAATTTGGGTGTAACTCCAGTTATAAGCGACACACACACCGCTAAGCTTTTACATTTCAGAAAATAAATTATTACAGACATTGCAGCATTGGAGAAACACTGCCCTAAACACTGCAGTATAAAAGAATGCTGAAAGAGACAGATCTAATGCATATTGAAGCATTAAAGAGTGGTGTTGTTGCCCTGTAAATAGCAATGTTCCATTATTGTTACATACACTGCAGTATTAAGCAACTCTCTTAAATACTGATGTTCTATACTTTACAGTGTTAAATCACACTATTACGAACTTTTACCCTGGACACAGACGGTAAATGAAGCTGCTTTATACAGGAAATAACAGCAGGAGTCAGTCACTCAAATCCACAACTCTACTCCACAATTCAACATGATTTTCTTCAGGCTTCACCTCCCCTCACTATCCCTCACATCCTGTAACCCCCTCAAGCACCCTAAAAACTATCCACCTCGGTCCTGAACCTACTCAATGACTGAGCAACTCCAGTTCTTTGGGGTTGAAGAATTCCAAAGATTCATCCGAATGAGACCAGATGCAGCTTGGATTTTCCATCCCCGTCCTTTTCCGGCAGCTTTGGTGACGGGAGTGGAAACTGTCACACGAGGTCCCAAATGGTGCCATGTGTCAGTGAGAGGTCTCGCCATGATTGTCCCCATCGCCCCCTCGCCAGTGACGGAACAGAAATCCCAATGTTCAGTTTGGGAAACGTCATTATAATCATTTCAAATCTCATTATCAGGTCAATACCCCTGATCATTCCCCCCCCCCAAACCCCCTCCCCTTCCCAAACACCACCCCACCCCACCCCGCACCCCCCTCCACCCCAAGGTAATCCAGTCGTCAGAATGAATTACGACTGGTCTCCCATGTACCCAGTGAGTAGACCAGCCAAACGGCCTCAGGTGAGTGTATCACCCTGGGGGGGGGGGGGGGGGGGGGGGGGGGGGGGGATGGTCATGCCTGGGCAGTACCTGGGCACTGCCCTCTGGCACTGCCCCCTAGCACCACCCTGGCACTGCCCCCTGGTACCTCCCCCTGGCACTGCTCTCTGGCACTTTCCACTGGCACTGCCCCCTGCCACCACTCCACCCTGGCATTCCCCCCGGCACTGCTCCCTGGCACTGTCCCCTTGCACTGCCTCTTGGCACTGATCCCAGACACTGACCCTAGGCACCGCCCCCCCCCCCTGTGCCCAGGAGCAGTTATATGGGGGAGGGTCTGGTTCCACTTTGACTTCTGAGTAACTGAGCAGCTTTTAGAAAGGACACCCCGATCTTAAAGAAACAAAGTTGCTGGCAGATTGGCTCAATCAGAAACTGGGGACCAGTGTGATCCCCCGGGACCTGCCCCGTGTGATCCCCCGGGACCTGCCCCGTGTGATCCCCCGGGACCTGCCCCGTATGATCCCCCGGGACCTGCCCCCGTGTGATCCCCTGGGACCTGCCCCCGTGTGATCCCCTGGGACCTGCCCCGTGTGATCCCCTGGGACCTGCCCCGTGTGATCTCCTGGGACCTGCCCCGTGTGGTGTTAGGCAGCATGATCCTAACAGCGGAGAGAGCCAACGTCAGCTCCAACACCACTTCTCCCAACTACTGTCACAGTCTGTGAACCAAAGGCAAAATTCCACTCCACCCTGCACCTACCGGTGTGTTCATTCACACAGCTTTGTATCCTGTCCCATACAGGAGCAGACTGCTGCTGCACTATCTCAGTTATATACTGATTCTATATTACAAGTTTGAAAATTGACAAAATTGACGAAAATTGAATTATGGGGAGAAAGTGGAACTGATCCACTTCAGATCAGCCATGATCTTATGGAATGGCGGGGCAGGCTCGAAGGGCTAGATGGCCTACTCCTGCTCCTATTTCTTATGTTCTTATGTAGATTGTAGGGCAGAAATGTCACCGTTAAAATGCTGTGTTAACAAATCATATCTGCTTGCGTCAGGCCTCTACAGAATCATGTGGATGTGGACTGTTTCACTATAAACTGCATTGAATCATTCTGTTAGATTCTGCTGCCCTACATGCTGCAGCACCAATTAAACTTCCCTTCAGTTCACGTATAAACTTGTGCATTTTACAATTTGGTGCTGATGCCTTAGGAATGAGCAGCAAGAATTGTCCCATGAATTTGAAACCCAAATTGTTAATACTCGTTCTCAATTGTAAAGTTTCCCAGAACCATAGAAACAGTTCAGAAGGAGGCCATTCAGCCCACCTTGTCCGTCCCAGCCTGAGGACACACAAGTGCTCTTTCTCATCCCACTTTCCTGCACACAGGACATAAGAACATAAGAGTCAGCCATCTGACCCCTCGAGCCTGCTCCACCATTCAATAAGATCATGGCTGATCTTTTGTGGACTCTGTTCCATTTACCCGCCCACTCACCATAACCTTCACTATTTAAACATTTATCTATCCTTGCCTTTAAAACATTCAATGAGGGAGTCTCAACTGCTTCACTGGGCAGGGAATTCCACAGGTTCACAACCCTTTGTGTGAAGAAGTTCCTCCTCAACTCAGTCCTAAATCTCTTCTCCTTATTCTGAGGCCATGCCCCCAGTTCTAGTTTCACCCACCAGTGGAAACAACTTCCCTGCTTCTATCTTATCTATTCCCTTCATAACCTTGTATGTTTCTATAAGATCTCCCCTCATTCTCCTGAATTCCAATGAGTATAGCCCCAGTCTACTCAGTCTCTCCTCATAAGCCAACCCTCTCAACTCCGGAATCAACCTAGTGAATCTCCTCTGCACCCCCTCCAGTGCCAGTATATCCTTTCTCAAGTAAGGAGACCAAAACTGTACACAGTACTCCAGGTGTGGCCTCACCAGCTCCTTATACAGCTGCAACATAACCTCGCTGTTTTTAAACTCTATCCCTCTCGCAATGAAGGACAACATTCCATTTACCTTCTTAATTACCTGCTGCACCTGTAAACCAACTCCTTGAGATTCCTGCACAAGGACGCCCAGGTCCCTCTGCACAGCAGCATGCTGCAATTTTTTACTATTTAAATAATAGTCCATTTTGTTGTTAAAATGGATGACCTCACATTTCCCAACATTGTACTCCATCTGCCAGACCCTCACCCTCTCACTGAGACTGTCTACATCCCTTTGCAGACTTTCAGCATCCTCTGCACACTTTGCTCTTCCACCCATCTTAGTGTCATCTGTGAATTTTGACACACTACACTTGGTCCCCATCTCCAAATCACCTGTGTAAATCGTAAAGAATTGCAGTCCCAACACTGATCCCTGAGGCACACCACTAGTCACTGATCACCAACCACAAAAACACCCAGTTACCCCCACTCTTTGCTTTCTGTTAGTTAACCAACCCTGTATCCATGCTTATGCATTACCCGTAACACTGTGCACCTTTATCTTATGTAGCAATCTTTGATGCAGCACCTTGTCAAATACCTTCTGGAAATCCAGATACATCACATCCACAGGTTCCCCATTGTCCACTGCACATGTAATGTTCTCAAAGAATTCCATCAAATTAGTCAAACGTGACCTGTCCTTCATGAACCCATGCTGCGTCTTACCAATGGGACAATTTGTATCCAGATGTCCCACTTTTTTCTTCTTGATGATAGATTCAAGCATTTTCCCTACTACAGAAGTTAAGCTAACTGGCCTATAGTTACCTACCTTTTACAGCCCATAACCCTGTAGCCTACAGCACTTAGGGTGCAGGGACAAGTACTTTTTAAAAGAGTTTAGGATCTCTGCCTCCACCACCAACTCTGGCAGAGAATTCCAGACACTCACCACCCTCTGTGTAACAAAAGTTCTTCCTCATGTCCCCTCTACACCTGCTGCCACTTATCTTGAATCTATGTCCCAGTTCAAGAATTCTCCACCAAGGGAAATAATTTTATCCCGTCCATTCCATCTCTTCCCCCCATAATTTTATACACCTCAATCTGGTTACCCCCTCAGCCTTCATTGTTCCAAGGGAAATGACCTGTGGTACATGAAAGTAAAGACTAGACCTAATGATACACATACACTAGAGGCTGTCTCACAAACCTTTCATAATCCTCCCCTCTTCATAAGAATATATCATCTGTTAGCTGTGTCTCAGTAGCACAATTTCTTCTCCGATGGAAGGACATGGGTTTAAATACTGCCCATGATGTGGGTATGCCGGCGTTGGACTGGCATAAACACAGTAAAAAGTCTGACACCTTGTGAGTATATTATCAAATCAATAGGTTGGACTAAAACCTGGTGTTGTCAGACTTTTTACTGTGTTTAAATACTGCCCCAGAGATATGCATGCAGAATCTAAGACAGAACTGATGGAGTGCAGCATTGTCAGAGATGCTACGCTCAGGAGAGGTGAAACTGAGACACTGCCTAATCTCTGAAGTGGGTGTGAAAGATGTCGTGGCCACTATCCCACAGTCAGTTCCCCCGAGAGCCTTTATCAACTTCAATCTCTCAACCAGCACCAATCATGGAACGATACAGCTCAGGAAGAGGCTGTGGAACTTGGCATCTTTCTAAAGCGCCATGCCCAGAACTGGGCACAACCAACTAGATGCCACACAGCCCTGTCACATTGGGAACTGAAACAGTCGGGCCCACTTAACCATGGGACAGTCCACACACGGCAGCAGGAGAACAAAGAACAAAGAACAACACAGCACGGGAAACAGGCCCTTCGGCCCAACAAGCCCGCGCCACCGTCCCATGGTCAGTGACATATTCATGATTTTAGTCTATGCCTAATGTGTGAGGATCAGGGAGGTCCAATATAGGGACAATTTGTTACCCAATCAATCAGCCTAAAAGCACATTTTTGGGATGTGGGAGGAAACCGGAGCACCCGGAGGAAACCCACGCAACCATGGGGAGAACGCGCAAACTCCCACGGACACAGGCCCAAATCCATGTGTCCGCACAGCAACAGAGATAATCTCTGAGCTGTCATGATGCCCTCGAGATGGTACGTTCCCGAATGAAGCTGGAGAGCTGAAGGGGAATGACACGGGATTCTGGGACTATGGCAGGAGGTTAATTGGGTTCCTCGATGAGCCAGCTGACAGCTGCTACCCGCGAGCCCACCACAAATTTAGCGGTGGCTCAAGAATTAAGAGGGGGGCATAGTCGTTTCCCTTGGAAAACCACCCAGCAAAAACCAGTGTATTTCTATAAACAGCAGGTAGAGAGAGACTTGGGCGTTTAAACAGTTGAAGGTGGAAGGGCAAGTTAACCATTGCCCACACTTCCCTCCAACACCCCTCCCCTTCCCCATCCTGACCCCCAAGCTGCCCTGAGATCCCACAATGCCCCTGGGGCTCAGGTGAGTGCAATGCGACCAATAGACACCGCTCACACTGAAGCTCCCGGCTTCGGATTGGGCAGCAGCCTTTGGTGGGCGGGACTTTTTTATTCATTCATGGGATGTGGGTATCAGTGGCTGGGCCAACGTTTAATCCCCATCCTTAATTGTCCACGGACTGAGTGGCTTACTAGGCCGTTTCAGGGGGTCTGGAGTCACGTGTAGGCCAGACCGGGTAAGGACGGCAGATTTCCTTCCCTAAAGGACGTTAGTGAACCAGATGGGTTTTTCTGACAATCGACATGGTCACCATAAGACTTTTTTTAATTCCAGATTTTTATTAAATTCAAATGACACCATTCAAACCTGGGTCCCCAGAGTATTGGGCTCTGACAAAGGGCTATTCAGACTTGAAACATTGGATCTTTCTCTCTCCACAGATACGGTCAGACCTGCTGAGATTTTCCAGCATTTTCTGTTTTTGTTTCAAATTCCAGCATCTGCAGTAATTTGCCTTTACCCCAGAGTATTACCCTGGAATACTAAACCTCTGGATTACTAGTCTAGCATTAATACCACTGCAGCGACACAGTGGCACAGTGGTTGGCACTGCTGCCTCACATCACCAGGGACCCGGGTTCGATTCCTGGCTTGGGTCACTGTCTGCGTGGAGTCTGCATGTTCTCCCCGTGTCTCTGTGGGTTTCCTTGGATGCTCTGATTTCCTCCCGCTGTCCAAAAGACTTCTGGTTAGGGTACATTGGCCATGCTAAATTCTTCCTCGGTGTACCCGAACAGGTGCCGGAGTGTGGCACCGAGGGGATTTTCACAGTAACTTCATTGCAGTGTTAATGTAAGCCTACTTGTGACACTGATAAATAAACGTAAACACTACTGTCTCCCCGTTATGAGTGATGAAGGCCCTGTGGGGGCCACTGATGTGCCTGGTGATGGTCAAACTAACCCCAGTGGAACCATTTGGGGATCTCCGCCAGTTCGCCAACCAGTGAGTGAGACCCCCATTAGCCCAACGTAATTCCAGGTCTGTACTCCAGGTGGGAGTCTGTTTCTGCGTGTCTTTAACGTTGTACCGTTTAGTTTCCAAAGTCTCTGCTTGTTCTTCCAACAAAATGAATCACTTCACACTCCTCTACATTAAATTCCATCAGCCATCTGTCCATCCATTTCACCAGTCTGTCTCCGTCCTTCTGGAGTCTGTTACGATCCTTCCTTGCTTAGTACATTTCCGAATTTCATATCATCAGTAGCACATCCCAGCTGATAACAACTTGCTGCGTTTAAAACAAAATCTGTCCTCATCTCTCCCCTTTCGATCTTTTACTGATTCCATTCAAACTGCCTCTTCTCACTGACCCTGATGTTAACAGGATCAGTCTTTCCTTATTTACTCAAGAAAGTCCTTTATAATTTTGAACATCTCTATTGAATCCACATCTCTCCCCTCTCCACGTAACTCCCAACCCTCACCGTAACTGCCAGATCCACCCTGTCCAGGATTAAAACAACAACAGAACTTCCAGACATGCTTCGGGGATCACTGGGATAGGGAACAGGTTGATTGGCAGGAATAGAGTTGGGAACTCTATGGAGCGTGGCTGCTCCTGGTATCAGGAAATTAGAACCAACCCAACACATTGTCAGAGAAACCAGGAATTCAATTCAAAAGGCCAGGTCATTAAAAAGGCAAATGGAATTTTGTCCTTCATTGCGAGAGGGATGGAGTTTAAAAACAGCGAGGTTATGTTCCAGCTGTATAAGGTGCTGGTGAGGCCACACCTGGAGTACTGTGTAGAGTTTTGGTCTCCTTACTTGAGAAAGAATATACTGGCACTGGAGGGGGTGCAGAGGAGATTCACTAGGTTGTTCCGGAGTTGAGAGGGTTGGCTTATGAGGAGGGATTGAGTAGACTGGGACTATACTCATTGGAATTCAGGAGAATGAGGGGGGATCTTATAGAAACATTTAAGATTATTAAGGGAATAGATAAGATAGAAACAGGGAAATTGTTTCCACTGGTGGGTGAAACTAGAACTAGGGGGCATGGCCTCAAAATAAGGGGGAGCAGATTTAGGACTGAGTTGAGGAGAAACTTCTTCACACAAAGGGTGAATCTGTGGAATTCCCTGTCCAGTGAAGCAGTTGAGGGTCCCTCATTGAATGTTTTAAGGCAAGGATAGATAAATTTTTGAACAGTAAAGGAATTAAGGGTTATGGAGAGTGGGCAGGTGAGTGGAGCTGAGTCCACAAAGAGGTCAGCCATGATCTTATTGAATGGCGGGGCAGGCTCGAGAGGCCAGATGACCTATCCCTGCTCCTAGTTCTAATGTTATTTTGTTCTTACATAACTTCAGACAGAATCTCTTGAAGCTACATCAAGAACTAATATAGGGAATGCTGGAAAATAATTGGGAATTTTATTACAGGAAATTTTTCAGGATTCACAATAAGTGACATTCGTTGGAACCTTATCAGGAATCTCACTGGGAATGCAAGAGGCACAAACTCCAGGAGAAACACATCAGGAAATTGATCAGGAACTAAATCAGGAATTTCATTGGTCACGTTGTTAGGAAAAATTCGATGAGCTGAAGAGCCTTTTCTGCACCGTACAACCCTATCACTGGAATTCTATTGCCCCGTCCACCATGGAGTTGGAGCGGGCAAGGAGCAGATAATGAAGATGTACGTTGACCTTGGGCAGGTTTTTCCAGTCTTGGAACAAGCGAGGCTGTAAAGTCCCATCGTATGACTCTATAGCAAGAGCCATGAGGGAATTCCTTCCGCTATCTCATCAGCTTCACAGGAAGGATGCTGGAAATTCCATGCAGAAGCACTTCAGGAAGGTTAGAACTTTGTGAGGAAACTTATCAGGAATTCCATCAAAAGCCTCTTCAGAAACATCACCAAGAACCTCTCTGAGACCACCATCAGTGAGCTTGTCTGGAGAAGAGCAAGGATTCTTGTTGGAAACACATTGGGAAGATTTGCTGGAACAAATCTGGAAAACGGATCTTGGCAATTTATAAGTTTGAATCTACGTAAGGAAAGCGACCTTCCCTGATGGGTCAATATAGCACATCACAGGAGCCTGTTACTCCGGGTGGGATTTTCCACCATCCCCCCCCAAGCTTCCCCCCCCTCCCCCGCCCCACCCCACTAATCCCCCCCGGCCCAGAGTTCAGAGCTCACCAGCAGGGAATTCCAGTCCCGCTAATGACTTTGCCAGTTTTACATAATTCATCCATCCTATCACCAGGGGATCCATCACCGTGCGGGTGTGGGGGGGGTTGTGGGAGAAGTGGGGAAGGGGGCATCACCTTTAGCAGGACTGCAATATCCCAGTATCCCACTGGCGGGAAGGAGTAGAAAATCCCGCCTTCTAACTTATTTACGCAATAGATCCAGAATCTAACCAATTCCATATGGAGGTGCCTACTGAGCTCTCAGAGTTTTTGGGGAAATTTTTAATCCCCCTGGAATCCAATTTAAACAGTTGTGACCCGTTTTTATAAGGATGTAAATGGTATCAATCACTCAGACAGGATTGTGTAAACACGTTGTGAGTTCATTCATCCCTAATAGGCACATGAGAGCAATTATCCATCGATAAAACACTCAAAAACAATGGCTGCAGAGCTGTGTTCTATTCCATGGCAAAAGTAAAACTGAGACTGGATCAGCTGACACACTTCCCTTCCACTGGTATCATGTTGGAGTCGCTTAAAGGCATTTTACAAGTTAGACAAAAGCAGGCTAGCCTTTGGAATATGTCTTAGATGGAGCCTATGACAGCCTTCTCCACAAACATCGACAGAGGTTTTGAATGAGTTCAAATTATTTCAATAAGGCTTCCGGGGAACAAGAAGAACAAACTACTCTGAATTTGAGAAAATTGGCACAAGACCAACAATCTCGTCAGTAATTGGCTTGAGGATATCAGAGAGCTACAGTTTTACAAGACAACTTTCAACATGGGAATGTCAAAAAGGAAAGAACTTGTATTTACAAATCGCATTTCACAACTTCAGGATGGATCAAAGAGCTTCACAACCCATAACATTTCTGAAGTGTAATCACTGCTGTAATGTAGGAAATGTAGCAGCCAATTTACACACAGCAAGATCCCATACACAGCTATGAGAAAATGGGCAACAGCAAAAAGTATCTGTTTATTAAGTCTTTTAACATCATAAAATGCCCCAAGGTGCTTCACAGGAGTGTTACAAATTAACATTCGACACCAATCCCCCTCCAGACAGTCTGAGGGCTGTTTGTCAAATGCTTGGTCAAGGAAGTGGGGCAGGACGGTAGCACAGTGGTTAGCACTGCTGTCTCACAGCTCCAGTGGCCTGAGTTCAATTCCTAGCTTGGGTCACAGTCCGTGTGGAGTTTCCAGGTTCTCCTTGTGTCTGTGTGAGTTTTCTCCCACAGTCCAAAAAAAGTGCTAGTTAGGGTGCATTGGCCATGCTAAATTCTCCCTCAGTGTGCCCGAACAGGTGCCGGAGTGTGGTGACTAGGGGATTTTCACAGTCATTTCACTGTTGTGTTGATGTAAGCCTAATAAATAAACTCTAAAAGTGGGCTTTAGAGAATGTCAATTGACGAAATAATTTATTTTGGTGATGTTGGTTAAGAGATAAATAATGGCCAGAAAACCGGAGAGAATATGCCCACTCTTCCTTGAAATGGGAACCCTTCATGTCTTCCTGAGAAGGCAGACTGGCTGGTACAGTGGCCCAGTGGTTAGCACTGCTGCCTCCCAGCTCCAGGGACACGGGTTCAATTCCGGCCTCGGGTCACTGTCTGTGTGGAGTTTGCACGGTTTTCCCATGTCTGTGGGGGTTTCCTCCAGGTGCTCCGGTTTCCTCCCACAGTCCAAAGATAGGTAGATTGACCATGCCCAATTGCCCCTTAGTGCCTCAAAAAGTGTAGGTCAGAGAGATTATTAGGGTAAATACATGGGGTTATAGACAGGGCAAGATGCTCTATCGGAGAGTTGGTATAGACTCAATGGGCCATTTGCCCTCCTTCTGTACTGTAAGAATTGTATGAAAAAACGGTTTCATTAAAGGGAAGTCGTGTCTGACAAATTTACTGGAGTTCTATGAGGATGTGTCTAGGGCAGTGGATAGAGGAGAGCCGGTGGATGTGGTCTTTCTGGATTTTCAGAAGGCGTTTGACAAAGTACCTCATAAGAGGTTATTGCAGAAGGTCAGGGGACTTGGAGTTGGGGGTAGGGTGTTAGCGTGGATGGAGGATTGGTTGTCAAATAGGAGACAGCGAGTGGGGGTCAACGGGTGCTATTCGGATTGGCGGTTGGTGACTAGTGGAGTGCCCCAGGGGTCGGTGCTGGGGCCTCAGCTTTTTACCATTTATATAGATGATCTGGAGGAGGGAACCGAGTGTAGGGTGTCGAAATTTGCGGATGACACCAAGATTGGGGGAAAGGCAAATTGTGCGGAGGGTGTGGAGAGTCTGCAGAAGGATCTAGATAGGCTGGGCGAATGGGCCAGGAAATGGCAAATGGAATTTAATGTTGGCAAGTGTGAGGTGGTCCACTTTGGTAGGAAGAATGGTAGGAAGGACTATTACTTACGTGGCAAAAAACTGCAACAGGCAACGGTGCAGAGGTACCTCGGGGTCCTTGTGCATGAGTCGCAAAAACCCAGCTTGCAGGTGCAGCAGGTGGTCAGGAAGGCGAATGGGATGCTGGCCTTCATAGCGAAGGGGATTGAATATAAAAGTAGGGAGGTCTTGCTGCAGCTGTATAGGGCATTGGTGAGGCCGCAGCTGGAGTACTGTGTGCAGTTTTGGGCGCCGCACCTGCGCAAAGATATTTTGGCCTTGGAGGGAGTGCAGAGGAGGTTTACTAGGCTGATACCGGAGTTGAGGGGGTTGAGCTATGAGGAGAGGCTGAATGAACTAGGCTTGTACTCGTTGGAGTTTAGAAGAATGAGGGGAGATCTCATTGAGATGTATAAGATGATGAATGGGATGGATAGGATAGAGGTGGAGAGACTCTTCCCGCTCAAAAAAGACAGTAGGACTAGGGGGCACAGCCTCAAGATAAAGAGGGGGCATTTTAGAACAGAGTTGAGGAGGAACTTCTTCATTCAAAGGGTGGTGAATCTCTGGAATTCTCTGCCCGTTGAAGTGGTGGAGGCTGCCTCGCTAAATATTTTCAAGAAACGGGTTGATGGGTTTTTGATAAGGGAGGGGATTAAGGGTTATGGGGAGAGGGCCGGAAAGTGGAACTGAGCCACGACAGATCAGCCATGATCTTATTGAATGGCGGGGCAGGCTCGAAGGGCCAGATGGCCTACTCCTGCTCCTATTTCTTATGTTCTTATGTTCTTATGTTCTTAAAGCCCACCAATGCCCCTACTTTCTCAGAAAACTAAGGAAATTTGGCATTCTAGCTATGACTCTCACCAACTTTTACAGATGCACCATAGAAAACACTCTTTCTGGTTGTACAACAGCTTGGTATGGGCTCCTGCTCTGCCCAAAACTACAAGGAATTCCAAAAGGTCATGAATGTAGCCCAATCCATCACGCAAACCAGCCTCCCATCCATTGACCCTGTCTACACTTCCTGCTGCCTCGGCAAAGCAGCCAGAATAATTAAGGACCCCACGCACCCCGGACATTCTCTCTTCCACCTTCTTCCTTTGGGAAAAAGATACAAAAGTCTGACGTCACGTACCGACTGACTCAAGAACAACCTCTTCCCTGCTGCTGTCAGATTCTTGAATGGACCTACCTCGCATTAAGTTGATCTTTCTCTACACCCTCGCTATGACTGTAGCACTACATTCTGCACTCTCATTTCCTTCTCTATGAACGGTATGTTCTGCCTGCATAGCGCGCAAGAAACAATACCTTTCACTGTATGTTAATACATGTGACAATAATAAATCAAATCAAATCAAAGAGTGTTAGCCGGCCGAGCCACAGACGAGATGGAAGACTGTCCCACATCCTGCATCTGCTCTGAGAACTGTCAAGCGTCTTAAGAACATAAGAACATAAGAAATAGGAGCAGGAGTAGGCCATCTGGCCCTTCGAGCCTGCCCCGCCATTCAATAAGATCATGGCTGATCTGTCGTGACTCAGCTCCACCTTCCCGCCCTCTCCCCATAACCCTTAATCCCTTCTCTTATCAAAAACCCATCAACCCGTTTCTTAAAAATATTTAGCGAGGTAGCCTCCACCACTTCAACGGGCAGAGAATTCCAGAGATTCACCACCCTTTGAGTGAAGAAGTTCCTCCTCAACTCTGTTCTAAACCGCCCCCCCTTTATCTTGAGGCTGTGCCCCCTAGTCCTACTGTCTTTTTTGAGCGGGAACAGTCTCTCCACCTCTATCCTATCCATCCCATTCATCATCTTATACGTCTCAATGAGATCTCCCCTCATTCTTCTAAACTCTAACGAGTACAAGCCTAGTTTATTCAGCCTCTCCTCATAGCTCAACCCCCTCAACTCCGGTATCAGCCTAGTAAACCTCCTCTGCACTCCCTCCAGGGCCAAAATATCCTTGCGCAGGTGCAGCACCCAAAACTGCACACAGTACTCCAGCTGCAGCCTCACCAATGCCCTATACAGCTGTAGCAAGACCTCCCTACTTTTATATTCAATCCCCCTCGCTATGAAGGCCAGCATCCCATTCGCCTTCCTGACCACCTGCTGCACCTGCAAGCTGGGTTTTTGCGACTCATGCACAAGGACCCCGAGGTCCCTCTGCACCGTCGCCTGCTGCAGTTTTTCGCCACCTAAGTAATAGTCCTTCCTACCATTCCTCCTACCAAAGTGGACCACCTCGCACTTGCCAACATTAAATTCCATTTGCCATTTCCTGGCCCATTCGCCCAGCCTATCTAGATCCTTCTGCAGACTCTCCACACCCTCCGCACAATTTGCCTTTCCCCCAATCTTGGTGTCATCAGCAAATTTCGACACCCTGCACTCGGTTCCCTCCTCCAGATCATCTATATAAATGGTTTGGTTTCAGCACAGAATGGATGAAAGACTCCCCCTTTTTCCAGAGCCGTCTTCTGTCACCTTGACGAGAAGCACGGAAATATCTCCGCTGCATGTGGTCCCAGCCCCTGTGAGACGGGCAGCTGAGAGGCTGGGCTCTGGAGGGAGCCTGGAATCAGGCTGTCTACTCCAGATGGCGTTTTCGGGGCAAAGTAAGAGTAGCAGCTGTGCGATCAAACACGTCTCCCTGATCATCCACTTTCCCTGTTCTGTGATTCTTTACACATCACAGGAAGCAAGAGCTTCACAGGTGAAAATTCTCGTCATTTGTTTTTTGACCTGCTGTTGGTTTTCGGCACTGAACTGATCCCTGCTTCTGTTTCACTGACGTGACAGTGAGATCCAGTTATCGAGGAGCTGAGGGGGTGACCTGATAGAGGTGTTTAAAATTCTGGAGGAGTTTGGTAGGGTTTGAGCAGAAACTAGGATTTCAGATAGACATCCACAAATCCAATAATGAATTCAAGAGGAACCTTTTTAGCCAGGGGGTGGTGAGAATGTGGAATTCGTTACCACAGGGGGTGGTGAATTTTCATAGAGTCCCAACAGTGCAGAGGGAGGTCATTCAGCCCATCGAGTCTGCACTGACCACAATCCCACCTCGGCCTTATCCCCGTAACCCCACATATTTACCCTGCTAATCCCTCTTACCAACACATCCTGGGACACTGAAGGGGAATTTAGCATGGCCAGTGCAGCTAACCCGCATGTCTTTTGGACTGTAGGAGGAAACCGGAGCACCCGGAAGAAACCCACTCACACTCCGCACAGACAGTGACCAAAGCCGGGAATTGAACCTGTGCCCCTGGCGCTGTGAGGCAGCAGCGCTAACCACTGTGCTGCCCGGCGGTAGTAGATGTAGCTCCCTGGTGGAGGGTCAGTGGCTAGAACCAGGGGGTGAAATTTCCAAGTAGGGGGAAGTCAGGACGAAGATGAGGAACAATTACAGGAAAGCTGTATTGCTACATGGGAAGGAAAGGAACCAAAGGCTGTGGTGACAGGATGGGATGAAGTGGAATAGGAGGAGATTCACACAGAGCAGAAACACCAGCACAGAGCATTTGGGCCGAATGGTCTATTTACTTGAGGTTTAAACTCAGTGGGGTGGGAGTTTACAGTTCCCGCCTGTGGCCAATGGATATTTCCATGGTCCATTCCTCAGTCATTCCGATTCCATGGTAGGTGGGGAGGTGGAATTCCGGTAAATCTATTCCTATGACATTCCCCGTGGAGGCCCAGAATCAATGTTCATTCTAGAACCCTACAGTGCAGAAACAGGCCCTTCGGCCCATCGAGTCTGCACCGAACACAATCCCACCCAGACCCTATCCCCATATCCCTACACATTTACCTGCTAATCCCTCTAACCTACACATCCCAGGACACTAAGGGGCAATTTTAGCACAGCCAATGAACCTAACCCGCACATCTTTGGACTGTGGGAGGAAACCGGAGCGCCCGGAGAAAACCCACGCAGACACGAGGAGAATGTGCAAACTCCACACAGGCAGTGACCCCGAGCCGGGAATCGAACCCAGGACCCTGGAGCTGTGAAGCAGCAGTGCTAACCCACTGTGCTACCGTGCCGCCCACATTCTGTAGCCCCCTGAGGCACAGCTCACATATTTATAAACTTTCACTCTGGTGATGTACTCAGCAAACCTGTAGATGTCTATCTGAAACATAAGAACATAAGAACATAAGAAATAGGAGCAGGAGTAGGCCATCTGGCCCTTCGAGCCTGCCCCGCCATTCAATAAGATCATGGCTGATCTGTCGTGACTCAGCTCCACCTTCCCGCCCTCTCCCCATAACCCTTAATCCCTTCTCTTATCAAAAACCCATCAACCCGTTTCTTAAAAATATTTAGCGAGGCAGCCTCCACCACTTCAACGGGCAGAGAATTCCAGAGATTCACCACCCTTTGAGTGAAGAAGTTCCTCCTCAACTCTGTTCTAAACCGCCCCCCCCTTTATCTTGAGGCTGTGCCCCCTAGTCCTACTGTCTTTTTTGAGCGGGAACAGTCTCTCCACCTCTATCCTATCCATCCCATTCATCATCTTATACGTCTCAATGAGATCTCCCCTCATTCTTCTAAACTCTAACGAGTACAAGCCTAGTTTATTCAGCCTCTCCTCATAGCTCAATCCCCTCAACTCCGGTATCAGCCGAGTAAACCTCCTCTGCACTCCCTCCAGGGCCAAAACATCCTTGCGCAGGTGCGGCGCCCAAAAACTGCACACAGTACTCCAGCTGCGGCCTCACCAATGCCCTATACAGCTGCAGCAAGACCTCCCTACTTTTATATTCAATCCCCTTCGCTATGAAGGCCAGCATCCCATTCGCCTTCCTGACCACCTGCTGCACCTGCAAGCTGGGTTTTTGCGACTCATGCACAAGGACCCCGAGGTCCCTCTGCACCGCCGCCTGCTGCAGTTTTTCGCCCCGTAAGTAATAGTCCTTCCTACCATTCCTCCTACCAAAGTGGACCACCTCACACTTGCCAACACTGAATTCCATTTGCCATTTCCTGGCCCATTCGCCCAGCCTATCTAGATCCTTCTGCAGACTCTCCACACCCTCCGCACAATTTGCCTTTCCCCCAATCTTGGTGTCATCAGCAAATTTCGACACCCTGCACTCGGTTCCCTCCTCCAGATCATCTATATAAATGGTAAATAGCTGAGGCCCCCAGCACCGACCCCTGGGGCACCCCACTAGTCACCAACCGCCAATCCGAATAGCATCCATTGACCCCCACTCTCTGCCTCCTATTTGACAACCAATCCTCTATCCACGCTAACACCCTACCCCCAACTCCATGTCCCCTGACCTTCTGCAATAACCTCTTGTGAGGTACCTTGTCAAACGCCTTCTGAAAATCCAGAAAGACCACATCCACCGGCTCTCCTCCATCCACTGCAGCAGTGCAGTGATTATGCTGCTGAACCCCTCAGCGAGGTGAGTTCAAATCCTGACAGTTTCAGAGTTTGAATTTGTTTTTTTTTAAATTGGAACCAAAAGGCTGATATCAGGAAAATGGAGTAAAAAGTCTGACAACACCAGGTTTTAGTCCAACCGATTTATTTGATAATATTCTCACAAGCTTTCGAGGGGGCTGCCTCTTCGTCAGGTGAATGGAGAATGAACATCGCTCGACAGTCACCAGGCAAGACTGT
The DNA here is from genome assembly GCA_037974335.1 of Prionace glauca. Taxonomy (NCBI): domain Eukaryota; kingdom Metazoa; phylum Chordata; class Chondrichthyes; order Carcharhiniformes; family Carcharhinidae; genus Prionace; species Prionace glauca. Next base: position 75,245,536 of record CM075736.1, on the reverse strand, counting down.
TCCCTTTCTGTTGGCGAACACTTCAGCGGTCACAGGCATTCAGCCTCTGACCTTCGGGTAAGCATTCTCCAAGGCGGCCTTCATGACACACGACAGCGCAGAGTCGCTGAACAGAGACTGATAGCCAAGTTCCGCACACATGAGGACGGTCTCAACAGGGATCTTGGGTTCATGTCGCACTATCTGTAACCCCCGTGACTTGCCTGGGTTTGCAAAACCTCACTTACTGTACTGTCTGGAGACAATACACATCTCTTTAAACTGTGATCAGTGCTCCTTCCACTCACATTATCAGCCACTTTAAGACTTGAATAGCAGGTTAGGTGTAAGGATTCGCATTCTAATCAGCAACTGTCTGTGCTTTATATGCTCTGTCTATCTGAGGTCAGAACTCTCCATTCACCTGATGAAGAGGAGCCCCCTCGAAAGCTTGTGAGAATATTATTAAATAAATCGGTTGGACTAAAACCTGGTGTTGTCAGACTTTTTACTGTGTTTACGCCAGTCCAACGCCGGCATTCCCACATCATGATCAGGAAAATGACCATGGAAGCTGTCGGATTGTTCTAAAATCCAAACTGATTGTCCTTTAGGGAAGGAAATCGATCACCCTTACCCAAGTCTGGGCCTGTATGTGAATCTAATCCCACGTTAATGTAGTTCTACTATATGAAACAGGGATGCATCACACAGCTACAAGGAAGCCAGTTCGAAAGGGAAACCAACTACCAACTTCTGAGGGGTAACTTGGGATGGGCAATAAATACCGACTTTGTTTACAATGCCCCCACCCTGATAAAGAACAGGATACGTGTTTCTCCCTGGGGTATTTTAAAGTAAGAAGTCTCACAACATCAGGTTAAAGTCCAACAGGTTTATTTGGTAACACAAGCTTTCCAAAGTGCCATTCAGGAAGGAAAAGACCAGATAGTGGGATAACTATGCGATAGAAAGATCAAAAATAGCAATTCAATTAAAACAGTGAAGGAAGCTTACATCCAAGATGTTCAACAGTTCAATAACATACAGGGGCATTAAGCTTTAAATATCAATCTAACTCAATTGCCTACTTGAACTCTGGAGGTTCTGGTCCTTCACTAGGGCTTGAGATCAGAATCTAGGCTGCCACTGCCTTACAGTATGGAGGAATGTCACAGTGTCATTCTGAAACTCATGCCACACATTGCCAGGCAGTGAACATCTACCCGTGCTGTCCCTGTGTTGGGAAGTTTTGATGGGGATGGTGTAGAGAGAGCTTTACTCTGTATCTAACCCCGTGCTGTACCTGTCCTGGGAGTGTTTGATCGGGGGACAGTGTAGAGGGAGCTTTACTCTGTATCTAACCCCGTGCTGTACCTGTCCTGGGAGTGTTTGATGGGGGACAGTGTAGAGGGAGCTTTACTCTGTATCTAACCCCGTGCTGTACCTGTCCTGGGAGTGTTTGATGGGGGACAGTGTAGAGGGAGCTTTACTCTGTATCTAACCCCGTGCTGTACTTGTCCTGGGAGTGTTTGATGGGGGACAGTGTAGAGGGAGCTTTACTGTGTATCTAACCCCGTGCTGTTCCTGTCCTGGAAGTGTTTGATGGGGGACAGTGTAGAGGGAGCTTTACTCTGTATCTAACCCTGTGCTGTACCTGTCCTGGGATGGTTTGATGGGGGACAGTGTAGAGGGAGCTTTACTCTGTATCTAACCCCGTGCTGTACCTGTCCTGGGAGTGTTTGATGGGGGGACAGTGTAGAGGGAGCTTTACTCTGTATCTAACCCTGTGCTGTACCTGTCCTGGGAAGGTTTGATGGGGGGACAGTGTAGAGGGAGCTTTACTGTGTATCTAACCCCATGCTGTACCTGTCCTGGAAGTGTGAGATAAAGACAATGTAGAGGGAGCTTTACTCTGTATCTAACCCCGTGCTGTACCTGTCCTGGGAGTGTTTGATGGGGGACAGTGTAGAGGGAGCTTTACTGTGTATCTAACCCCGTGCTGTTCCTGTCCTGGAAGTGTTTGATGGGGGACAGTGTAGAGGGAGCTTTACTCTGTATCTAACCCTGTGCTGTACCTGTCCTGGGATGGTTTGATGGGGGACAGTGTAGAGGGAGCTTTACTCTGTATCTAACCCCGTGCTGTACCTGTCCTGGGAGTGTTTGATGGGGGGACAGTGTAGAGGGAGCTTTACTCTGTATCTAACCCTGTGCTGTACCTGTCCTGGGAAGGTTTGATGGGGGGACAGTGTAGAGGGAGCTTTACTGTGTATCTAACCCCGTGCTGTACCTGTCCTGGAAGTGTGAGATAAAGACAGTGTAGAGGGAGCTTTACTCTGTATCTAACCCCGTGCTGTACCTGTCCTGGGAGTGTTTGATGGGGTACAGTATAGAAGGAACTTCACTCTGTATATAACCCCATGCTGTTCCTGTCCCAGGAATGTTTGATGGGGGACAGTGTAGAGGGAGCTTTATTGTGTAGCTAACCCTGTGCAGTATCTATTCTGGGTGTGTTTGATGGGGGACAGTGCAGAAGGAGCATTACTCTGTAGCTAACCCCGTGCAGTATCTGTCCTGGAATAATCAGTGGAATAATTTAGAGGGAGTTGTACTCTGTATTTGCTCTGGAAATGCTGATATTGATGGAAGTTGCAAAAAATGAACATGTTTGGTTTGTCCATCATTGAAACCCACTTCTCACTGAGCACAAGAAATTTCATCAAGGGAGTGTTAAAGTGTTTAAGCTTGTTAGAGTCCTGTGGTCTATGATATACCTAAGGCAGGGTCAGAAAGGAGAAGGGGTTTCAATTATGAATTATGGCACATTAATGTGGTGTGAAAAATTAATTTTAGACAACAGAAATTATTCCAATTCCTGTAATAGCAACTGCGAGAGCTCACGCAGTCAATGTAGTTGCTATGACTCCAGTTGAAATTATGAATGAAAATATCCAGAGGAAGAGTTACACTCTCCATGAATAGCTACACGAGAAAAGCAGTCACAAAGGTTTCCTTTGGTTTGATGCTTCAAAGGGCGCATTCATGATTTTACTATAGGTTGCAATTTGAACAATTACTGTCATCTCACATTTCAACTGAAATCTCTTTCAGTGAGTATGAAGTGTTTATATAATGCATTGTGCAAAGTAAAATGGATATCCAGGCTGCCTTCAGTATCGAGTGCATTCATTGTGTCTTTCTGTCACTTTCATTGACTCACAGAATCATCGAATGATACAGAATGAAAAGAGGCCATTTGGCCCACCTTGCCCCGTGTCAGCTCTTTGGAGAAGCTGGCAAATCTTTTCAGCCATGTATATTGAGTATTTATCCAATTCCTTTCTGCCCTTTCACCGCCCTTTCAAACAATGCTTTTCAAATCATAACAACCTAAGTTATAAAAATAATTCTTTCATTCATTCGCCAACCCAATAAAGCTCTATCCTCTGCTGACTGTTCCTCCTTTTCATTTATTCTTTCACGGGGATGTGAACCAGCATTTGGTGTCCATCCCTAATTGCTCAGCCATTTCAGAACACATTCAAACACCAGACACATTGCTGTGGATCTGGAGTCACATGTAGGTCAGACTAAGTAAGGACAGCAGATTTCCTTCCCTAAAGAACATTAATGAACCAGATGTTTATGGCCAGCATCAACAATCCCAGTCACTATCACTGAGATTAACTTGTAATCAGAGGTTTCATGGATTGAATTTAAATTCCACCAGCAACCATGGTAGAATTGAAACCTGTGTCCCCAGAGCGTTAGTCTGGGCCCCTGGAGTGTTGTCCAGTGACATTAGGCAGTAATGAGGAATCCAGTGACATTACCCCATCACCCACCCTACCACTGGGCAAAAAAATCCTTACCTACCCTATCAGAACATCTCATAATTACAAACCGTGCTATCTATCTGTATATTAAAGTGGTCCCCTCACTTTAACTGCAAAGATAAAAGAATGAAAAGTTTCCCATACGTTGGGTTAAATAACCAGTTGGTGAAGCTTTATTGCTGCTTACAGAGCAGGATGGAAGAGGGAAAATCTCCTTAATACCTCTGATAATGTCATCACATTATCATGTAATATGCTACACTGGTTAACAATACGTAACATCCTTCCCCCTTTCCTCCAGCAGTACAGCAACTAATATTAACTTTAACTCTTACTCACTATGAACCATAATTATTAACACTTACTGATATATGTCATACCCCTCACTGTAACACTCGATATACCCCACGCTGCCTCACTGTAACTCCCTGATATACCCCACGCCCCTCACTGAAACACTCTGATATATCCTACACCCCTCACTGTAACACTCTGATATATCCTACACCCCTCACTGTAACACTCATTGATATACCTCACACCCTTCACTGTAACACTCGCTGATATGCCCTACATCTTTCACTGTAACACTCATTGATACACCCCACACTCTTCACTATAACACTTGCTGATATACCCCACACACCACAGTAACACTCTGTCATATACTTGTGATGATCGTGTGCTAATTTCTACTTTTCTGTTTGAGTGGAATGTTTTAAAATTCAGCGTTTTCTTTCCAGTAGTTCGTATGTCTGGTGGGAATACAACTCAGATGCTATTTAGACATGATAATTACTCATTTTAGCCATGAGGTGGAGATGCTGGCGTTGGACTGGAGTGGGCACAGTAAGAAGTCTCACAACACCAGATTAAAATCCAACAGGTTTATTTGGCAGAACAAGCTTTCAGAGCACTGCTCCTTCATCAGGTGTTGTAGTGTTTAGTAATATAGAACAAATGGCCTTCTGTTTATAAAAACAGGTCCCCTGGGGCTTTTGATTAAAGGAATGGAAGGTAGGTTCGAATTGATAGGGTCATGTGATAATGTAATTAATGGGAGGAGGCAGTGATATAGCAGAGAGCACGCTAGTCGGGGTTTGTTTAAAGATAGAGATCTGAAAGCTGCTCCCTCCACAAAATCTCCCTGAAAGCTTCAAGGCGAATTACATCTCTTTTAGCAAGTACATTTATGCATTTAAAGTGGCTTTTGGACCTGCAAGAATGTTGCTTATTTGGAACTGAAACAATGGTAAGTTAGAAATTAGAGTTGTTTCTTTTCATGTGTAAATATTGTTCAACGGGTAATTGTTAATTTGCTTCATCTGTCAGAGTTATAATTAAACTGTGTTACTAAATGAAGTTTGCTTTACTATAAAAGATCCCTAACTTGTCCTGGAGTGAAACACCCATTCTCACATTTATGCCAAAATAGAAAAATTGTTGAGGTCTGGTTTGGCTCCTCGGGTAATTTGGGACCTTTATCCAGAGCATAAACTTGCTCCACAGTTGTTAGTAGTAGAGGCGGGTACAATTTTGTCTTTTAAGAAGCATTTAGACAATTACATGAGTAAGATGGGTATAGAGAGAAATGAGCTGAACGCGGGCAACTGGGACTATCTTAGTGGTAAAAACTGGGTGGCATGGATAAATTGGGCCAAAGATCTTGTTTCCATGCTATAGACCTCTGTGACTCTATGATATCGAGCCACATGCATAGAACTCCATAAATTGTCAACATTGAGATCATTCGACCCTCAGAGTTGGTGCTGTCCCTTTGCTGGAATAATCTAATATTAATCCCACTCTCCCATCTCTCCTATGGCCCTGCATCTTCCTCTGCTCCAAGTTCCCACGTTCCTTTAAAAGATGCAATAACTTCTGTATCAAAGCTTCCCAGTCTCTAAACATTCTATGCTCCAATAATTGGGAAGATATTTCACTTCACCTGTCTCTACATTCTTACACTGAGAAGTTTAAATTGATGATCCCTTATTACTGATTTCCCAACTAACTGAAATGATAATTTTCAAATCTCTCTCTCAAAATCCTACGGAATATAAACTGAGATTCATTCCAGGTAAGGAAGGGGCTTTTAGGCTACTTTCTGTTCTGTAAACTAACCACTCCTGATATTGTATTATTTTAGTTGTAAATTTTTTTGTATTTTCTGGGGTAGTATTGCACAATCTGTCAGGATCATCCAACGGGAATTGAAAAACTCTGCACACAACACACATTCTTCCCAATGACCAGCTCAATCTAGTCAAGAAATGTCTTTGCATTTCCTTAGCACCTCTTCCGGAAGCTGGCTCTACGATAGGCTGGAGAACAGCGTACCTGTCCACCTATCCAATAACTCTTTAAGTGTTACACTTTTACTCTCAACAACATTGAGTCCAGGCTCAGTGGGCCAAAGGGCCTTTACTGCACTGTATGACTCCGTTATAGAGCAAAATACTGCAGAAATCAGATATAAAAACAGAAGGTGCTGGAAAAACTCAGCAGGTCTGGCAGCATCCATGAGGAGAGACACAGAGTTAACAGAGTTAAGAGGGTGGCCTGGTGGCACAGTGGTTAGCACTGCTGTCTCACAAACCCCTGCACCTGGGTTCAATTCCCAGCTTGGCTGACTGTCTGTGCGGAGTTTGCATGTTCTCCCCATGTCTGCTTGGTTTCTTCCAGATGCTCCAGTTTCCTGACACACTCCGAAGATGTACAGGTTACGTAGATTGGCCATGCTAACTTGCCCCTTAGTGTCCCAAGATGTGGAGGTGGGGGGTGGTTATCCACTTTGGTAGAAATAATAGCAGGAGGGATTATTATTTAAAAGGCGAAAAGCTGCAGCATGCTACGGTGCAGAGGGACCTGGGGGTCCTTGTGCATGAGTCGCAAAAACCCAGCCTGCAGATGCAGCAGGTGATCAAGAAGGCAAGTGGGATGCTGGCCTTCATAGCGAGGGGGATAGAATATAAAAGTAGGGAGGTCTTGCTGCAACTGTACAGGGCACTGGTGAGGCCGCAGCTGGAGTACTGTGTGCAGTTTTGGTCGCCGCACTTGCGCAAAGATATTTTGGTCTTGGAGGGAGTGCAGAGGAGGTTTACTAGACTGATACCGGAGATGAGGGGGTTAGCCTATGAAGAGAGACTAAATAGACTGGGTCTGTACTCGTTGGAGTTTAGAAGGCTGAGGGGGGATCTTATAGAAACATATAAGATGATGAATGGGATGGATAGGGTAGAGGTAGAGAGATTCTGCCTGCTTACAAAGGACAGTAGGACTAGGGGGCACAGCCTCAAGATAAAGGGGGGACGGTTTAGAACGGAGTTGAGGAGGAACTTCTTCACTCGAAGGGTGGTGAATCTCTGGAATTCTCTGCCCGTTGAAGTGGTGGAGGCTGCCTCACTAAATATTTTTAAGTCACGGGTAGATAGGTTTTTGACAGACAAGGGAATTAAGGGTTATGGGGAGAAAGCGGGAAAGTGGAACTGATCCACTTCAGATCAGCCATGATCTTATTGAATGGCGGGGCAGGCTCGAGGGACTAGATGGCCTACTCCTGCTCCTATTTCTTATGGAGGATTAGCAGGATAAATATGTGGGGTTATAGGGATTGGATGGGGGAACAGGCCTGGCTAAGATGCTCAGACAGAGTCAGTGCAGGCATGATGGGCTGAATGGTCCATTCTGCACTGTAGGGATTTTGTGATACTGGACTTGAAACGTTAACACTGCTTCTCTCCGCACAGAGCAGCTGAGTTTTTCCAGTGTTTCCTGTTTTTATTCCATTTACATAGCGCCTGTAATTTAATTAAAAGTTGCAAGTCACTTCACAGGGAACGATTATCAAACAAAATTCAACACTGAACCACAGAAAGACAAGGGACAGGACTTTCCGGCCTCTCCCACCAGCGAGATGTCCCAGCCCTGCCCACAGTGACCCCACGGCACGGGTTCCCGGTGGCAGGAGAACCGGGCAATGATAGGCCACCTCTGCCAAGGTAAAACATGGCCCGGGGGGGGGGGGGGCAGAGAACTCCACCCAGTAGAGCAAGTGGACAAAAGGTTAGTCAGACAGGTACATTTGAGGAAGCTTCTCAAAGGAGAAACAGCAGCTCAGAAAAACACGAGAGAGAGAGAGAGGAAAGAGCGGTGGCAGAGAGGACAAAATTTCAGAGCTAAGGGCCCTGACTGCTGAAGGTACAAGCGATGGAGTCATTAAAATTGGGGATGGCCAAGGGAGTAGAATTGGTGGGACACCAATCTCTTAGGAGGCAATGGGGCTACAGGAGGTTCCGGAGATCAGCAGGAATGGGAGCACAGCGGGATTTGAGAACAAGGATAAGAATTTTAAAATGATTGCACTGCTGCTCCGTGTTCCAATGTAGGTCAGGCGTGTTGCTGTGGGAATGTGCTGCGGTCAAGTTCACGTGGACTGTCAGCGAGTCCCGATGATGAGACTCAGAGATGGAGTGGTGTGGCTCCGAGTATCCAACTCGACAGAACCAGTTCCAGCGAGCTACTCTCTGGGTCCGTCAGTGCCAACGAGAGGGCAAGTGGAGTTACACCAGATCACAAGAGTCAGCAGAAATGCAGGGAGGGAAAAGGGTAAAGTGAAGCAAGCTATCTCCCGCACTTCAGAATGGCTAACAGCTTGCTTTCAACTCCTGTCGGCTCCCCCAGTGGGACAGGGGAAATTGGGGATGAGCAGCTAATCCCATTCCTCACTCTAGGAGAAGATGCAGTCGGAGGAGGTTGGGAGAAGGAACAGTGAGAATATGCAATGAGAGACAAATGGACCCAGTTCAGCCTTTATTGTCTCGACAAAGGAAAATCTCTCACACCAACCACTTCTCAATTACACTGAGGCAGCCAATAATCCTGGAGCTGCTAAGCCCACAATCACCTCTCCTGCCGTTAAACTTCATCATCTTCACCAAACCTTCGAATGCAAACAACAAGATAGACCCGCTACCCCTTCATCAGCTTTCTCTCTGACCCTGCCACCCTTTGTTAATCTCTCTCACACATTTTTTCCCTCTGCCTTCCCCTATCTTTTCAGTGAGAATCCCCCAGCTTGGTCCGTTCTGTTGCCTGGAGAAGCCTCTTTCCTTCCTCTCTCTCTCTCTCTATCTTGGGTGAAACGCTCCATCCTGTAAGAACCCACCCTGACCTGATTCCACATCCCGTCTGCCTATTGTATGTGATGGGGGGAGAGGGGAAGCTGCTTTAGGCAAACCGTTCATCAGATAATCACAGAGATTCAGAATCAATCTGCACTCTGAATACTTCCTCACCTTCGTTTGGAGAGATGGGGGTTAGTGACAGCGTTTCTAAGTTTGATCCCTTGCTGTCACACTCACTCTTTTGTGTCTATCTCCCTGTCATTTCCAGTGCCACTCTTCCTCATCAACTCTCTGTCTCTTACCCTCTCTCTCTCTCATGCTGCCTTCCTGTAAATCATTTCTACACACTCTCTCTCTTTCTCTCTCTCTCATTGATTCTTGCCCTCCCATTCTTTCTTTCTCTCTTTCTCCCTCTTTCTCTCTCTCCCTCTTTCTCTCTCTCCCTCTTTCTCTCCCTCCCTCTTTCTCTCTCTCCCTCTTTCTCTCTGGACCTCAGCTCTCTGCAGGTTAAGGTAACCTTCCCTCGCGAGCTCCTTTATTTCCTCGACCAAGTTCAGATTCACACACCATCAACCCCCCCCCCCCCCCCCCCCGAAAGACCTTCCAGGGAGACCCACGAAGTGACCAACCCACCGGCTTGGCTTACCAGCATCATCCTCGTCGAAGGAGTTCATACAGGGGAAGTAGATGGCCAGAGCCTCGAAGGAGGCGGACAAACTGATCCTGCTCTGCGACCTCTCGATGTTAAACCCCGCTGGACCCAGGTCGGAGGTGGGCGCTGGCTTTGGCGCTCTCGGGGGCGCATTTTTCACTCGGAGCACTGCTCGCGGCGTCTTGGCAGTTTGATAGGGGTCCGGCAGCTAAAAAGAAACTTGTGCCCTTGGAGCCTCCACACCCCCCCACCCCCTACACACACACACGTTTGTTTTCGGAGGGCTAACTCTCTTCACTCGAGTTCTCCGCCTCCCTCTCAATGTTCCCGACCGCCACAATCTCTCCTTTCTTCAGAATGGGATTGCACAGCAGACTCCAGCCAGAGGGATTCTGTCGATGTCTTTACGAGAAACCTTTGTTCGTTCTCCCCCACAGTGAATAATTCTCACCGTCTCTCACGCTGCACAAAGACATTTCTTAGCTGGTGGTTTCACACTCACTCACACACACACACAGGCAGACCATCAGCTACAGCACTTCCCTGCTCCAATCTGATACACTGAGTGTTTGAAGGTGGGGAGGGGAGTGAGTTACAGAGGGAGGGGTGGGATTGAACTCGCATCTGACGTCTTAATCCACCAATCTGTGACTGGGGTGGGCACTGGGGCGTGGAGCCACACGCTGGAGGAAAGACTGAAGAGAATGAATTAAAGATCAAAGCAGGCGGCAGTTCAGCATCTCACTGCCATTTTCCATCCTCCCCTGAATTACCTGTCAATGTGTCTGTCTGTCTGTGTTTGTCTGCCTGTCTGTCTGTATCTGTCAATATGCCAATATGTCTGTGTGTTTCTACGTGTGATTGTATGTATCTTGTCTCTGCATTTGCATCTGTCTGTTTGACTGTGTGTGTGTTTTTGTATGTTGTGTGTATTTTGTATGTGTGTCTGTGTTTTTTGAATGCATGTGTGGGCATGTTTTTGTATGTGCGTGCAATTGTGGACGTAAGTGTGTGTATATGTTTTTGTATGTTTGTGTGTTTGTATGTGTGTCCATGTATGCCAAACATTTGTCCCTATGTTTATATGGATGCATATGCATTTTTGTGTATAAATCGTATTTAAGTGTACCTGTGAGTGTGCTTGGCTGTTTACTTGTATCTCTTTGTTGTGTATATGTGCAGAAAGCACGCAAGGGATAACTGTAGCAGAAAGGGGCAGTTGTCAGTCTTAAGGCAGGGTGGGTAACTTTTAATCACATTCCCAGGTCATCAATAATTGTAAGTCCAGATTCCCCATACAGTGGTCTATGCAGCTGGTTGGAGTGTTCAGTTTCGATGAGCTAGGTGTCTTCAGGACAGGAAATTGTCACCAAAATAGGAAAGGTGAGTCACTTCTAACAAGATGTACAATTGATGGAATCCATGCCCTTAAACTCCAGACAGAAACATTGCAGAAACCAGTTGAGAATTGCTCTCTGCCTCTGGATTAGGCAGGACTTGAGATTGTATTTACATCTCTGGTAAACAGATAAAAAAAATGAACAAGAATTTATACATGGTTAAACTGATACAAAGGTGCCAATTAAACATAAGCTTTCGCTTTCATTCCAACTAAATGTGCTGTTTTTGATTGGGAGATGTGTAAAATTATATAGGGTTGAATGAGGCTGTTTGGCCCATTATGCCCATGCTAGCCCTTTGGAAGAGTTACCCAATCACACCTACATTTCCCCTTAGGTTTTTTTTTGTTGCTTTTCATGTGTTTATATGAAGAGATTAGAACTAGAACTAGAACAGTGCAGAAACAGGCCCTTCGGCCCATCGAGTCTGCACCGAACACAATCCCACCCAGACCCTATCCCCATATCCCTACACATTTTACCTGCTAATCCCTCTAACCTACACATCCCAGGACACTAAGGGGCAATTTTAGCATAGCCAATGAACCTAACCCGCACATCTTTGGACTGTGGGAGGAAACCGGAGCACCCGGAGAAAACCCACGCAGACACGAGGAGAATGTGCAAACTTGAGATCAAAGCATTTAACCCATATCCATTACTGAATCAGAAAGGTTAATGGAACGCTGATCTCGTTCTCAGGGGAGTTGGAATTCAACAGTAAGGACGCGATTCCTCAGTTATACGGAGCCTCAGTTAGATCCTAACTGGACCTCACATCTCAGGAAGGGTATGTTGTCTTCAGAGAGGGTTCAGCACAGACTCAGCAGAATGACAATGCGGTAAGTTACGAGGAAACATTGCAGAAATGTTTCATGTAGTCCTTCAAATTCAGAAGGCTGGGAATGATCTCACTGAGGTGTTTAAAATGATGCAGACGGAGACAGCAGATGCAGAGAGACCATTTTCTCTCTCGAAACAAAAGGGCACGATCTTAAAATTAAAACCAGGACCTTCAAGAGCAAAAGCAGCAAGAACTTGTTCACACAAAGGATAGTGAAAATCTGGCGGTCCCTCCATAAAAAGGCCTCACAATTCAAAAGGCAGCAGAAATCGTCATGACTGCAATTGATAGACAGTTAATTGGATGTGGATATTCAGGGAATATGGAGCGTACTTCTGACTTGCACCTTGTTGAAGGTGGATAGGCTTTGGGGAGTCAGCAGGTGAGTCACTTGCTGCAGTATTCCTAGACATTTCAGAGTGAAGAGGACCCAGAATTGGGACAACTGGAAAGAAAAAGTTTAACAAGATACAGAACTACTTCACGATTCACAAGGACAGTACACTCGTTTATCCAATAGGATCTAACACTGACGACGTGAGGGGGTTGGTGGGACTTCACCATTTTATGAAGAAGTGCTGCAGGATTTTCAATCTTAATTCAGTTTCTCTCAAAAGCTAATAATAGAAACAGCTAAGTTAATTAAAAGGCAGCAAAGGGCAGGTGAAACCGTAGACCCGCTCTCTATAGACTGACAGGAAACTTGTAATTATGGAATCTTCAAGGCGGAGTTGCTCCTGACAGGACACTTGTCAAGGTCCCAGACGAAGCATTATCTGACAGACAAGGGAGAGTTTAACGCGAGTTAAAGCAACGCAGGTTCTGAGGCAAACGGAACTCATATGAATGGGATGGATAGGATAGAGGTGGAGAGACTCTTCCTGCTCAAAAAAGACAGTAGGACTAGGGGGCACAGCCTCAAGATAAAGGGGAGGCGGTTTAGAACAGAGTTGAGGAGGAACTTCTTCACTCAAAGGGTGGTGAATCTCTGGAATTCTCTGCCCGTTGAAGTGGTGGAGGCTGCCTCGCTAAATATTTTTAAGAAATGGGTTGATGGGTTTTTGATAAGAGAAGGGATTACGGGTTATGGGGAGAGGGCAGGAAGATGGAGCTGAGTCACGACAGATCAGCCATGATCTTATTGAATGGTGGGGCAGGCTCGAAGGGCCAGATGGCCTACTCCTGCTCCTATTTCTTATGTTCTTATGTTCTTATGAAATAGAATCAGGTGTGGAGATCGTCAAGTGAGGCCATTCCGTTTGTAGAAGAGAAAGCACGCCAGAGCCTGGGCCTGTCAAAATGGGGGAAAAGCCATGCTTTTGGAATGCCTTCAGTTTGGTTGGAACAAACTGTGCAGCCGAGAAGAATGAGCAGACTGGGGGCGGGGAGGTGCAGAGTGTGTAAAAAGAGAGAGAAAATTTTAAAACAGAGTGACATACAAAAAGTGGAAGAACCACAAACAAAGGAATTAACCTTCCTGGGGGAGTTACATGATACTCAAAACAAGCACTGGGATATTAATCTCAGAGTGGTCTTCACAGCGGTACAGGGGTAGCAACGCCAGGGACCCAGGTTCAATTCTGGTCTTGGGTAACCATTTGTGCAGAGTTTGCACGTTCTCCCCGTGCCTGCATGGGTTTCCTCCGGGTGCTCTGGTTTCCTCCCACGCTCCAAAGATATGCAGGTTAGGTGGATTTGCCATGCTAAATATCCACTTGGTGTCGGGGGATTAACAGGGTAAATATGTGCAGTTACAGGGATGGGTCTTGGGTGGGATTGTTGTCGGTGCAGGCTCAACGGACTAAATGGCCTCTTTCTGTACAGATTCTATGATGCTAAAGTGGATTAATACCTCACAGTGTTTAACACTAGACACAGGAGCAGGTGTTTCCATTTTATCAGTGAAGCCAAACAGCTCAAACAGATTACATTTCAATGTTCATCTTGGACTTGGAGGAACTTTGAAAGTGAGACTCCAACTCATGACAAAGCTGAATTATTAAATCATCAAACCTCTCACTGTTATTCAAAATCAAGAGTGCTCACAACTAGTAGAAAGGCACGTCTAAAACTGAAATTACTCTATAGAGGGGATGAAGTTGGTGATGAGAACAGTGGATTTTGACAATTGCCTCTGTTTAAAGAATCCAGCATGTTGAGCACATTTATAACACCCTTTGGTCAATATTGTTTCAATAGATCCCCGTTTGGAGTAGTGTCCACTCCTAAAATGTTCCAGAGAACAATGTCTCACACTCCACACTGCGTAGAAGGAGTAACACACCAAATGGACAACATGCTTACACATGGCTGCATTAGAGAATCGCATTTATTTATTTATCAGTGTCACAAGTTGAGGGGGTTGAGCTATGAGGAGAGGTTGAATGAACTAGGCTTGTACACGTTAGAGTTTAGAAGAATGAGGGGAGATCTCATTGAGACGTATAAGATGATGAATGGGATGGATAGGATAGAGGTGGAGAGACTCTTCCCGCTCAAAAAAAGACAGTAGGACTAGGGGGCACAGCCTCAAGATAAAGGGGGGGTGGGTTAGAACGGAGTTGAGGAGGAACTTCTTCACTCAAAGGGTGGTGAATCTCTGGAATTCTCTGCCCGTTGAAGTGGTGGAGGCTGCCTCGCTAAATATTTTTAAGACGCGGGTTGATGGGTTTTTGATAAGCGAGGGGATTAAGGGTTATGGGGAGAGGGCGGGAAAGTGGAACTGAGCCACGACAGATCAGCCATGATCTTATTGAATGGTGGGGCAGGCTCGAAGGGCTAGATGGCCTACTCCTGCTCCTATTTCTTATGTTCTTATGTTCTTAAGTAGGCTTACATTAACACAGCAGTGAAGTTACTGTGAAAATCCCCTAGTTGCCACAGACCAGCACCTGTTCGGGTACACTGAGGGAGAATTTAGCATGAGCAATCCACCTAACCAGCACATCTTTCAGACTGTGGGAAGAATCTGGAGCAACCGGACAAAACATATGCAGACACAAGGAGAATGTGCAGACTCCGCACAGACAGTGACCCAAGCTGGGAATTGAACCCGGGTCCCTGGCCCTGTGAGGCAGCAGCGCTAACCACTGTGCCACTGTGCCACGCACAGGCGCAGAATCAGAGCAATCCTGAGAGTCTTACGGGATCAAGGCCTAAGATCGAAAGAGAAATGTGAGTTTGTCAATCTTCTGATCCAATTTCTAGGTCACGTCGCACAACTGGAATCACAGTTAATCCGCAAAAAACAGAAGTAATCGGAGAATTTCCACAATGCAGAAATATAACTGAATGTCAGAGATACTTTGAGATGATCAATCAAGCAGGAAGGTTCCTACCTAATTTAGCAGAGGTCAATGAGCCCTTGAATCAGCCATTGAGATAAGGTCAACCGTGCCGCTGGAACATGGAACAGCAAAATACTTTCGAGAGAATTCAACAACTTTTAATCTTTCCTGAACATGGCACATTCTGACCCAGAGTACCTAAAATATCAACATCAGATGCATCGCCTACAGATCAGGGGGCAGTTTCATTTCAAGTGTAGTAGGACAGAAAGTGCAAACAGATCTACTGTGCCTCTAGGTCACTAACAGAAACAGAACATCGTTACACCACAATTAAAAAAAGCATTGACAGCAACAAGGACATGTAAACAACTTTCAGACTGCGTTTTGAGATTTTGTTTCAAAATCAGAACAGACCATAAACCGTGAGTCAGCCTTCTGAAGATTAAAGTAATTATGATGATGCCACCCAGACTCCAATGCTTCAGACTAAAACTGATGAGAAGTGACTCCATTACAGAGTATGTGCAAGGCAGTATCAGGCAATGGAGGACACACTTTCACAAATGTCATCAGAAGGAACCAAGCAAGGAAATTCACATTGCATTGAACTGGTTCAAACACATTCATCCTTAATCTCTCAGCTGCTGCTAAAATGTTGCAGGAAATAAAACAGGCCCAACAACAAAATGAAGAATTCTCCAGGTCCAAACATATTGTCTGAAAGTATATCTGGGCTACCTCCCCACTAGTCCAATATTATGGCAGTAAATTGAACAACGCAAACACCTCACAGTCACTGATGGCTTATTAATCTTCAATGGGAGAGAATATTCAGACAGAGAACACTCCAGGTTGATATCCTTCGCCAAGGCCAACTAGGAACTACAAACTGTCATGTGAGAGTCTGGTGGCCAGGCTTTACTCACTTTATAGAAGAAATCATTTCTAACTGACTTACAGTAAGCAGCCAAGAACAAAAAAAAACCACTATTACTTTCTACTTTGTTATAAAGATTGTGAGACTGCCTTTGGTGCCATGGTGGCACAATGGTTACCACTGCTGCCTCACAGTGCCAGGGACCCACGTTCAACTCCAGCCTCGAATGACAGTCTGTGTGGAGTTTGCACATTCTCCCCATGTCTGGGTTGGTTTCCTCCCACAGTCCAAAGATGTGCAAATGAGGTTGATTGGCCATGTTCGTGTCAGACGGATTAGCAAGCTAAATATGTGGGATTACAGGGAAAGGGCCTGGGTGGGATTACTGGCCATACAGGCTCAATGGGCTGAATGGCCTTCTCCCACACTGTAGTGATTTTATTAAAAGGTGGATTTGGATTTAAGGGGAAAATCTTCCTTCTGCTTGTTGGTTACTATTGGATTGAAGTTAAGATCAGAGCAGAGGCAGTTACATCTCATTCTTGGGATGTGAGCATTGCTGGAAAATCCAGCATTTATTGCCCATCCCTGATTGTGAAGGTAGCGGTGAGCTGCCTGAACTAGTGCAGTCCACGGGTGGAGAGAAACCCATAGGGCTGTTATGGAGGGAGGAGCACGGAGATTTTGGAGTTGGAGGAGGTAGCAGGGACACGGTGGAGGAGGGCAATGGAGGGATTTGACAACAAGGCATTGTCAGACTGTGAGTCAAGTTAGAAGAGCCGGCATCAGGGGTGACTGGTGAACGGGATTGGTTCGGATACAGGCAGCAGAGTTTTGCACATGTTGAAGTTCACAGAGAATGGAAGATGGAAAACCATCCAGGAGAGCACTGGAATATTTGAGTTGAAAGCCTTTATTGCATTGGTCTGAAAAATCGAGAGATTCTCCAACTGAGCCTTGAATGATACAGAACATAGAAGATCATAGAACCCTACAGTGCAGAAAGAGACCCTTCGGCCCATCGAGTCTGCACCAAACACAATCCCACCCAGGCCCTATCCCCGTATACTACATTTTATACCCACTAATCCCTCTAACCTATGCATCCCTGGACACTAAGGGGCAATTCCTTAGCATGGTCAATCAACCTAACCCACACATCTTTGGACTGTGGGAGGAAACCAGAGCACCCGGAGGAAACCCACGCAGACATGAGGAGAATGTGCAAACTCCACACAGACAGTGACCCGAGCCGGGAATTGAACCCAGGACCCTGGAGCTGTGAAGCAGCAGTGCTAACCCACTGTGCTACTGTGCTGCCCATAGAACATTGAAAAACTACAGCACAAACAGGCCCTTCGGCCCACAAGTTGCGCTGATCATATCCCTACCTACTAGGCTTACCAACAACCCTCAATCCTATTAATTCCCATGGACTCATCCAGAAGTCTCTTAAAAGACCCTAACAAGTTCGCCTCCACCACCACCAACGGCAGCCGATTCCACTCACCCACCACCCTCTGAGTGAAAAATCACAGACGCTACAAACTCAGCTGCAGAGCCACACCAACAGTGCGCTCTGCAACTCTGCAAATGAACTGATAAAAGAAAGGTGTGGAATTTTCGTGACCTTGAGGCGTTCCTAAGTGCATGACTTTCCCAGTGCCATCACTGTCTCCCTGTTGGAAGCTCAGCCGCCAATCTTGTGCACAGCATCATCCCACAATCAGCATCTTGACAATGAGCAAATTGCCCTGTTTATGGTGTTGATTCAGGGACAGATATCCTTTCTGGACACCAGGGAGCAACCCCCCTGTTCCTCTTCAAATATTGCCTTTGACATCCACCTGAAACGATAGACAGCACCTCTGACAGTGCAGCACCACCTCGGTCCTGTATGTCCGGGCTACAGGTGGTGTTTGATCGCGATACCTATTCCATTTAGCTGCTTCTTGGCCCTCCAATGAGTCAAGTAAGCTTTAAAAAGTCTCCACTCAGCCCACACACATCCATTAATGTTTCAGTGTATCCAATTATGAATTCTATAAATAATGATAGGGATTCAGAATATTTAGTGATCTCAATACCTCGTTTGTATTAATAGAAAGCTGGGTTGTATTTCTGAAAGTGTGTCATAATCAGAAATAACTTTCTCTCATTCACTGTCCACAGCCTCAAATGATTAAGTATTGAAAAATTACAGTTGTTGAGTGAATCATTGGCTCAGTGGCAAAAGTGATAACCTAGTACTCAAATCTGACTGATAAGCAAGATCTCAGGCTTAATTGGTGCTTTACGGTGAGTGACAGTAATAGCAATACAACTACAGCTTGCAGGTGCAGCAGGTGGTCAGGAAGGCGAATGGGATGCTGGCCTTCATAGCGAGGGGGATTGAATATAAAAGTAGGGAGGTCTTGCTGCAGCTGTATAGGGCATTGGTGAGGCCGCAGCTGGAGTACTGTGTGCAGTTTTGGGCGCCGCACCTGCGTAAGGATATTTTGGCCCTGGAGGGAGTGCAGAGGAGGTTTACTAGGCTGATACCGGAGTTGAGGGGATTGAGCTATGAGGAGAGGCTGAATAAACTAGGCTTGTACTCGTTAGAGTTTAGAAGAATGAGGGGAGATCTCATTGAGACGTATAAGATGATGAATGGGATGGATAGGATAGAGGTGGAGAGACTCTTCCCGCTCAAAAAAGACAGTAGGACTAGGGGGCACAGCCTCAAGATAAAGGGGGGGCGGTTTAGAACGGAGTTGAGGAGGAACTTCTTCACTCAAAGGGTGGTGAATCTCTGGAATTCTCTGCCCGTTGAAGTGGTGGAGGCTGCCTCGCTAAATATTTTTAAGAAACGGGTTGATGGGTTTTTGATAAGAGAAGGGATTAAGGGTTATGGGGAGAGGGCGGGAAGGTGGAGCTGAGTCACGACAGATCAGCCATGATCTTATTGAATGGCGGGGCAGGCTCGAAGGACCAGATGGCCTACTCCTGCTCCTATTTCTTATGTTCTTATGTTCTTATGTACTGGCCTCAGTCCAACAGATCTGAGAAATTCAACTTCTATTCCAGGAACGTGAGCACAAAATCTAGGCGAGCACTCCCACTGCATTACTGAGAGAGTGCTGCACTGTTGGAGGTGCAGATGAGATGTTAAGTTGCAGCCTGCTCTGTCCTCTGAGGTGGAACTAAGAGATTCCTGAGTGCCATTTTGAAGAACATAAGAAATAGGAGCAGGAGTAGGCCATCCAGCCCCTCGAGCCTGCCCCGCCATTCAATAAGATCATGGCTGATCTGAAGTGGATCAGTTCCACTTTCCCACTTTCTCCCCATAACCCTTAATTCCCTTGCCTACCAAAAACCCATGCCTTAAATATATTTAGCGAGGTAGCCTCCATCACTTCAACGGGCGGAGAATTCCAGAGATTCACCACCCTTTGAGTGAAGAAGTTCCTCCTCAACTCCGTTCTAAACCGCCCCCCCCCCTTTATTTTGGGGCTGTGCCCCCTCTGGTTCTGAAGAACAACAAGAAAACTTTCCCCGTTGTTCTGACCAATCGTTATCTCTCAGCCAATGTTATTAAAACAAATAACCTGTATGATGTGGTGTCGCGGTGGAACAGTGGGTTAGCACTGCTGCCTCACAGCGCCAGGGACCCAGGTTTGATTCCCGGCTCGGGTCACCGTCTGCGCAGAATCTGCACATTCTCCCCGTGTCTGCGTGGGTTCCCTCCAGGTGCTCCAGTTTCTTCCCACAGCCCAACAATGTGTGGGTTAGGGTACATTGGCCATACTAAATTCTCCCTCGGTGAACCCGAACATGCTCCAGAGTGTGGTGACGATGTGATTTTTCACAGTAACTTCATTGCAGTGTTAATGTAAGCCTACTTGTGACACTAATGAATGAACTTAAAAAAAACTTTGAACAACGGAAAACAAAGAGAAGGACAGCGCAGGAACAGGCCCTTCGGCCCTCCAAGCCTGTACCAATCATGATGCCCTAACTAAGCTAACAAAAAATAACCTTCTGCCCTTACTGAGTCCACATCCCCGTGTACACTCCCTATTCATGAACCCGTTCAGATGCTTCTTAAATGTTGCAGATGTGCCTGCTTCCACCACCACCTCTGGCACCGTGTGTTATTCTGATCTGTGGGAGCTTGCTGTGCACAAATTGTCTGCTACAGTTCCGATATCGCGGCAGTGAATACACCTGTATTTTGTTGGCTCTGATGTGTTCTGGAATGTGTGGAAGTCATGGAAGGCGCTATATAAATGCACGTTTGTTGTTGTTTGAACATTCCCCTCACGCACTTGCATCTAAAGTGCACCAATCAGCAATCAGGGAACTGAGTCCCAGAGAACGGCCATTGCCCTGGACTGGGATCCAACGCGATGTGGAGATGCCGGTGTCGGACTGGGGTAAACATAGTAAACACCAGTCCAAGTACTCCCCACTCACCTGACAAAGGGGCAGAGCCCCAAAAGCTAGTGGCGTTTGCTACCAAATAAACCTGTTGGACTTTAACCTGGCGTTGTGAGACTTCTTACTGAGATCCAACACTTCAGTACGGTCCCATCAGAATGCATTGTTCTAATTGCAGTGGGACTTTGAGATGCCGATACCATGAGGGAAAAAGACTTGCCCACTCAATCAACCCCTTGCATTTTATTGTTTATTGTTATTAACAATCTAGATATTCCTATTAATATCTCAGTCGCAAGGGTCTGGTTAATGTGTACGGTGAATCAGCATTGGAAATCAGTCTGCCTCAGGCACATTCAGTTTGCTCCCCTGTACCCAGTCAGAACGAGCCATGATCAGATCACACCAAACCATATTAAACTTCACGCAGGATCCCTGCTGCTCTCTCGGTCCAGTTACACTGGCAGGGCGCTGAGAGAGATGTGCCTGTACATTCCTCATGGATCGTATACTTATCGAGTCGTGTCTGATGAATAGGAAGCAGCAATTTCACAAGATCTTCATTCCCCACCCCCTTTCCACCAATTTTCCCTCAGTCTGAACCCCTGAGAGTATTAAATCCTGACACAGCGGCAGTTCAATAAATGTTCAGTATCCTCAGCGTTGTGGATTAGTGAGTGTGCCCTGTCTGATCAATGTGGGAAAATGTCTGCGTGTATGCATTTATGTATGCATGTTTGTGTGCATGCATGTTTGTGTATGTGCACATATGTCCATGTATGTTTATGTATGCACATGTTTGTGCATGTATGTTCATTTCTGTGTGTGTGTGCATGTTGTACATATATTTGTAGGGGCAGCACAGAGGTTAGCGCACACAGACACAACATGCACAATGGTTAGCTCTGCTGCCTCACAGCGCCAGGGACCCAGGTTTGATTCCAGCCTCGGGTCTCTGTCTGTGTGGAGACTGCACATTCTCCCTGTGTCTACGTGGGTTTTCTCTGGGTGCTCCAGTTTCCTCCCACAGTCCAAAGAAGTGCTGGTTAGGTGCAATGACCATGCTAAATTATCCCTCAGTATGTCCAAACCAGTGCCAGAGTGTGGTGACTAAGGGATTTTCACAGTAACTTCATTGTGGCATTAATGTAAATAAATAATAAAATATGCAGATTAGGTGGATTGGCCATGATAAATGCATGGGGTTCCAGGGGGGACATTGGATAAAATATTCTTTCAGAGAGTCACTGCACTGATGGGCCAAATGGCCTCATTCTGTGCTGTAGGTATTCTGTGGTGTGTGTGTGTATGTGTGTGTGTAAGTGTGTGTGTGAGAGTGTGTTTGTGTGTGTGTGTCTGTGTGTCTGTCTGTGTATATGTGTGTGTGTGTAAGTGTGCACATGTGTGTGTATATGTGTGTGTGTGTGTGTATACGTGTGTGTGTGTGTGAGTATGTGTGTGTGTGTGTATGTGTGTGTGTGTGTGTGTAAGTGTGCACATGTAAGAACATAAGAACATAAGAAATAGGAGCAGGAGTAGGCCATCTAGCCCTTCGAGCCTGCCCCGCCATTCAATAAGATCATGGCTGATCTGTCGTGGCTCAGTTCCACCTTCCCGCCCTCTCCCCATAACCCTTAATCCCTTCTCTTATCAAAAACCCATCAACCCGTTTCTTAAAATATTTAGCGAGGCAGCCTCCACCACTTCAACGGGCAGAGAATTCCAAAGATTCACCACCCTTTGAGTGAAGTAGTTCCTCCTCAACTCTGTTCTAAACCGCCTCCCCTTTATCTTGAGGCTGTGCCCCCTAGTCCTACTGTCTTTTTTGAGCGGGAAGAGTCTCTCCATCTCTATCCTATCCATCCCATTCATCATCTTATACGTCTCAATGAGATCTCCCCTCATTCTTCTAAACTCTCACGAGTTCAAGCCTAGTTTATTCAGCCTCTCCTCATAGCTCAATCCCCTCAACTCCGGTATCAGCCTAGTAAACCTCCTCTGCACTCCCTCCAGGGCCAAAATATCCTTGCGCAGGTGCGGCGCCCAAAACTGCACACAGTACTCCAGCTGCGGCTTCACCAATGCCCGTGTGTGTGTATATGTGTGTGTGTGTGTATACGTGTGTGTGTGTGAGTATGTGTGTGTGTGTGTGTGAGTATGTGTGTGTGTGAGAGTGTGTGTGTGTGTGTGTAAGTGTGCGTGTATGTGGTGTGTATATGTGTGTGTGTGTAAGTGTGCACATGTGTGTGTGTATATGTGTGTGTGTGTGTGAGTATGTGTGTGAGTATGTGTGGGTATATGTGTGTGTGTGTGTATACGTGTGTGTGTATACGTGTGTGTGTGTGTATACGTGTGTGTGTGTGTATGTGTGTGTGAGTATGTGTGTGTGTGTATACGTGTGTGTGTGTGTGTGAGTATGTGTGTGTGTGTATACGTGTGTGTGTATGTGTGTGTGAGTATGTGTGTGTGTATACGTGTGTGTGTGTGTGTGAGTATGTGTGTGTGTGTGTATACGTGTGTGTGTGTGTGTGTGAGTATGTGTGTGTGTGTGTATACGTGTGTGTGTGTGTGTGTGAGTATGTGTGTGTGTGTGTATACGTGTGTGTGTGTGTGTGTGAGTATGTGTGTGTGTGTGTATACGTGTGTGTGTGTGTGTGTGAGTATGTGTGTGTGTGTGTATACGTGTGTGTGTGTATACGTGTGTGTGTATGTGTGTGTGAGTATGTGTGTGTGTGTATACATGTGTGTGTGTGTGTGTGAGTATGTGTGTGAGTGTGTATACGTGTGTGTGTGTGTGTGTGAGTATGTGTGTGTGTGTGTATACGTGTGTGTGTGTGTGTGTGAGTATGTGTGTGAGTGTGTATACGTGTGTGTGTGTGAGTATGTGTGTGTGTTGATTGAACACACAGCTACCCTGGCAGCAATTCCTCATGTGCAACTTCAGGCACTTTCTGTCAATGCAGCTATTGCACTGCGGGTGGAATCGCAGCTCAGCCCAATCCCATTTATTGCTGACGTTTCCCGCAGGGATGATGGGAACATTGTGAGCAGCTCTCTGCCCTCCCTGTGCTGTGGATTGGCTTCACTGAGTTAACCTCACAGACTGAGAAGCAAATTGAGGATCTTCCCAATCTGTGTTGAAAATGAAGAGACCTTTGCTGCAGTAATTGGGAAGGAACTGCTTCCTCCGGCATGAGGCCATTAATCAGTGGACACAGATTTAAGATAATTAGGAAAGGAGAACGTGGGCCAGTGAGGAGAAATTTATGCAACAGGTTGTTGTGATCTGGAACACAGACTGAAAGAGCAGAGGAAACAAATTCAAAAGGAACTAACAAAAGAGAAATTGATGTGTACGTGAAGGAATAAAATATTAGTCGGGCTCTGAGGGAACAGCAGGGGAGAAGGATTAATTGGATCGCTCTTTCAAAGAGCAGGCACACACGCAAAGGGCCGAATGGCCTCCTGCTGCGCTGTATAATCAGATCTGCACCAAACTAATCACAGCTTTAACCTGCTGAGCCCTGAATAATACTTCTCATTAAAGATTAACATTGCTTTAGGATGAACTAATTAAAGAACTAAATCTTTTTATCATGGGGTGTGTGTGTGTGTGTGTCACTAGCAAGGCCAATATTTATTGTCCATCTTTAATTGCATTTGACTTGCCTTCGATCTCGGACATTTCAGAGGGCAGTTGAGAGTCAGCCACATTGCTGTGGCTCTGGAGTCACGTGTAGGCCAGACCGGGGTAAGGACGGCAGATTTCCTTCCCTAAAGGACACGAGTGAAAATGGCAGATGGTGGAATTTGAGTTCAAAAAAAATATCTGGAATTGGAAAAACCCATCTGGTTCACTAATCTCCTTTAGGGAAGGAAATCTGCCATCCTTACCCGGTCTGGCCTACATGTGACTCCAGAACCACGTGGATGAAAAAATACACAAAAGGTTTTTGCGGTAATCAGTGATAGTTGCCACAGTCATCATTCCAAAGACCTGCTTTCAAATCCAGACTTTATGAATTTAAATTCCACTATTGGGATTTGGACCCAAGTCCCCAGGTCCCCTCGGTTACCACTCCAGTGACATTACCTCAATCGCCTCGATAAAACCCATTCCCTCTCCCACAGAGAACAGTTACAAGATGTTACTGACTCAGGACTTTGATAAAGATTTTGGCCTCCTTATTTTTTGACTCTTCCTTTAATTCAAAACATTTTTCCCAGGGATCTGTACACTGGTGGAAGTCTCCACATAATCACTCTCGTCAAACATTCGACAATTGGTGTTCAGGATTATTTCAAGGAACCATGTTCAAGTGCCATCACTAACTATAGGCCCAAACTCAGACCTGAAATCTGATGCTTCCGTTTGCAGCACTGAAATCACTTGCTAACATCTCCTGGGCACACCTCACAATGTTCCAATAGATTAGAATCCCTACAGTGCAGAAGAGGCCATTCAGCCCATCTACACCGACTCTCTGATGGTGTATTTTACCCAGTCCCACCTCTCCATCCTATCCCTGTAACCCCAAACATTTTCCATGGCTAACCCATCTAACCTATACACCTTGACACTAAGAGGCAAGTTAGCATGGTCAATCCACTTAACCCACACAACCGGGCAGCACGGTGGCACAGTGGTTAACACCATTGCCTCATAGCTCCAGGGGCCCGGTTTCAATTCCCAGCTTAGGTCCAAAGATATGTGGGTTATGTGCATTGGCCATGCTAAATTGCCCCTTATTATCCCGGGATGCATAAGTTAGAGGGATTATTGGGATAAATATGTGGGGTTATGGGGATAAGGCTTGGGCAGGATTGTGTTTGGTGCAGACCCGATGGGCCAAATGGCCTCCTTCTGCACGGTAGGGTTTCTATGATTTCTGTGATCTTTGGGATGCGGGAGGAAACCGGATCACCCGGAGGAAACCCACGCAGACATTGGGAGAATGTGTAAACACCACACAGTGACCCAAGCCGGAAGTTGAATCCTGTGAGGCAGCAGCGCTAACCCACTGTGCCACCGTGCTGCCCATACGCTGGGCATTTATTTATATTTTCTTCAAGTTTGCTGCTGCTTAATCCTTCATCAATGGTCTTCCGTCATTTTTTATACAAGATGGAATGTATGGCACATAAGCAGCTCTTCAGCCCTTGGTCAAGCTTCATCCCAGCATTCCTCATCTAATCGTTTCATTATAAACCTCGCACCCCACTCCCTCATTTACTCTCCTGCTTCCTCTGAGATGGTTAATATTGTTTGTTCATGGGGTTTGTGAAGAGGCTCTTGAGGTGAATAACAATGGACACGGTGTCCTTGACTGAGACAGGGACTTCCAATATGAGATAGATGTGATTTTTGGGAACTAAAGCTGTGTGTGGTAATTTGCACCAGTGCTCTGAGGCTCTCCCCTGGGTCAGCAGTCCTTTTGTCTACACAAGGTGATGGACATCCAACTGGTCATCCATGTCAGATGGCGTGTCATGTGACCACACCTTTGCTGATGGTTGAAGCAGCCAATGATTGACAGGCAGGTTCTTGCACACGTGTAGCGTGTGGAAGCTGCCAGGCGTTGCTATTCTTGGTGGTTGCCCAGCCCCAGGTCATCATGGGAGTGCAGTTCAGCCCTCAGGAGGACGCTCCAGCTCCCCCCATTGTCAGCTGGCGAGGCCCGGGTGTGATAATCCATGTTTAGGGCCTTCACTTTACACTCGCAAGAACCATTGAATCAGGGCCTTTGGAGCCGCACTGATTACCTGGCTCCAGCTGCCTCACTTTACACAATCTTTGGTTATGTGTGTGTGCCCTGCCACAGTAAAGCTGCCCCATTAACAATCCCTTCGAGAGGAGTGGCAGGTCTGTGATTCTACCCGACTAACAATGTGGCAGATAACAGTCAGAATTTTATGGCTCGCTCAACCCAAAACTAGAATGTCCCATCCGAGGTCAAAGGACCTGTCCATTATCCACTTCAATACCCTTGATAGGCTGGACGGTAACATTCTGGCCAATGTGTCACACACAGGGAAAATTGAAATTATTCGGCTCAGCTTCCCTCAGTACTGACCCTCTGACAGTGCGGCACTCCCTCAGCACTGATCCTCTGACAGTGCGGCACTCCCTCAGCACTGACCCTCTGACAGTGCGGCACTCTCTCAGCACTGACCCTCTGACAGTGCGGCACTCCCTCAGCACTGACCCTCTGACAGTGCGGCACTCCCTCAGCACTGACCCTCTGACAGTGCAGCACTCCCTCAGTACTGACCCTCGGACAGTGCAGCGCTCCCTCAGTACTGACCCTCTGACAGTGCGGCACTCCTTCAGCACTGACCCTCTGACAGTGCAGCACTCCCTCAGTACTGACCCTCTGACAGTGCGGCACTCCCTCAGCACTGACCCTCTGACAGTGCGGCACTCCCTCAGCACTGACCCTCTGACAGTGCGGCACTCCCTCAGCACTGACCCTCTGACAGTGCGGCACTCCCTCAGTACTGACCCTCTGACAGTGCGGCACTCCCTCAGTACTGACCCACTGACAGTGCGGCACTCCCTCAGCACTGACCCTCTGACAGTGCGGCACTCCCTCAGCACTGACCCTCTGACAGTGCGGCACTCCCTCAGCACTGACCCTCTGACAGTGCGGCGCTCCCTCAGTACTGACCCTCTGACAGTGCGGCACTCCCTCAGCACTGACCCTCTGACAGTGCAGCACTCCCTCAGCACTGACCCTCTGACAGTGCGGCACTCCCTCAGCACTGACCCTCTGACAGTGCAGCACTCCCTCAGCACTGACCCTCTGACAGTGCGGCGCTCCCTCTGTACTGACCCTCTGACAGTGCGGCACTCCCTCAGCACTGACCCTCTGACAGTGCGGCGCTCCCTCAGCACTGACCCTCTGACAGTGCAGCACTCCCTCAGCACTGACCCTCTGACAGTGCGGCGCTCCCTCAGTACTGACCCTCTGACAGTGCGGCACTCCCTCAGCACTGACCCTCTGACAGTGCGGCGCTCCCTCAGCACTGACCCTCTGACAGTGCGGCACTCCCTCAGCACTGACCCTCTGACAGTGCGGCACTCCCTCAGCACTGACCCTCTGACAGTGCGGCACTCCCTCAGCACTGACCCTCTGACAGTGCGGCACTCCCTCAGCACTGACCCTCTGACAGTGCGGCACTCCCTCAGCACTGACCCTCTGACAGTGCGGCACTCCCTCAGCACTGACCCTCTGATAGTGTGGCACTCCCACAGCACTGACCCTCTGACAGTGCGGCACTCCCTCAGTACTGACCCTCTGACAGTGCGGCACTCCCTCAGCACTGACCCTCTGACAGTGCAGCACTCCCTCAGCACTGACCCTCTGACAGTGCGGCACTCCCTCAGCACTGACCCTCTGACAGTGCGGCGCTCCCTCAGCACTGACCCTCTGACAGTGCAGCACTCCCTCAGCACTGACCCTCTGACAGTGCGGCACTCTCTCAGCACTGACCCTCTGACAGTGCGGTGCTCCCTCAGCACTGACCCTCTGACAGTGCGGCACTCCCTCAGCACTGACCCTCTGACAGTGCGGCACTCCCTCAGCACTGACCCTCTGACAGTGCGGCACTCCCTCAGCACTGACCCTCTGACAGTGCGGCGCTCCCTCAGCACTGACCCTCTGACAGTGCGGCACTCCCTCAGCACTGACCCTCTGACAGTGCGGCACTCCCTCAGTCTAAGTTAAGTGCAGAAGTTGGTGAAATGAGGGACAGTGTGAAGCAGAAACACCAGCGTGGAGTAGTTGGAACAAATAGCTTTTACATGATCGGATTAGACTGTGGAAATGTGGGGTTTATTTAACCTTTGCTGGTTTTGTATGGGAGGATCTTTGTGAGGAAGTGAGCTCAGTCTTCACTCCAGGAGACTGCAAGACCACAAGGCTCACACAGAAACTTCCTGTTGTTTCCCATCTGTTGGCAGTTGTCTGCTCTCCAGCCTGACCATTGACCTTTAGTTGAAGATTAAACTGATTAAATATTTAATTCTAAAGCATTTATTAATTCATTTTTCAGTCCTGCTCTTCAAATGCAGATATCAGTTCTCCGCCCGAAAGCACTTTCCCTTCTTTCCTACAGTCAAAATCAAGACTTATCACAGGAGTTCCTGTTCCAACTGGGAATTGCCCACATTCCAGCATTGCTTGGAGTTGAATATTAGCCTCCAGTATCCTCCAAACTGACCAGGAAGAAAATCCCAAGGCATTCAAACATTGAACCTTCTCTTTAAACATTGCTTATTAACAATAAAAATATTGCAGGCAGAAGGAAAAGCTCTTTGATTGATTAGTCAAAGCCGTCAAGTTGGTTATTAAACTCTGATGTTGGAATTCTAATGCCTGCCATGGGAATCAGAGCAGGAGAGGGACGGAAAATGGGAAGGTCCATTGACCTCGAGTGGGATTTTTCAGGTCTTGGTCAAGTGAGGCTGTAAATTCTGCTCTCTGTTTTCCAATGTGCTGTAACATTGTGGGCTACCAGGGGATGTGTGTTAAATGGGCACAGAACAATTGAGAAAAGACACTCTCACAATCAGGAACACAACCTTGTTTGTTAATTCTGTTTAATTATATCCAGGTGCTGGACATTAACTGGAACACGGGCGGCACGGTAGCACAGTGGTTAGCACTGCTGCTTCACAGCTCCAGGGTCCTGGGTTCGATTCCCGGCTCAAGTCACTGCCTGTGTGGAGTTTGCACATTCTCCTCGTGTCTGCGTGGGTTTTCTCCGGGTGCTCCGGTTTCCTCCCACAGTCCAAAAGATGTGCGGGTTAGGTTCATTGGCTATGCTAAAATTGCCCCTTAGTGTCCTGGGATGTGTAGGTTAGAGGGATTAGCAGGTAAAATGTGTGTAGGGATATGGGGATAGGGTCTGGGTGGGATTGTGTTCGGTGCAGACTCGATGGGCCGAAGGGCCTGTTTCTGCACTGTAGGGTTCTATGCTTCTATGCTGGAATTTCACTTGAACCCTATTAATAGACGCAGATTAAAACTGTGTTGTTTTAGGAGATAGATGCTCATATTGATTAATTCTGTAAATAAATATTAAATTGTGTAATTATCAGCTCCAATTCTACCCTTCAAACCAAAGTTAAAGTTTATTTATTCGTCACAAGTAAGGCTTACATTAACACTGCAGTGAAGTCACTGTGAAATTCCCCGAGTCGCCACATTCCGGTGCCTGTTCAGATCAATGCATCTCGCCAGCACGTCATTCAGAATGTGGGAGGAAATCGGAGCACCCGGAGGAAACTCACACACACATGGAGAGAAAATGTGCAAACTCCACACAGACAGTGACCCAAGCGAGAATCAAATTCCAGTCCCTGGAGCCGTGAAGCAGCAGTGCTAACCACTGTGCCACCGTACTGCCCAACTGTCTATTGGGAGTTGAACACATGCTACCACCTAATCATCTGAGTCCTTAACATCAGGTCATGTTTTTTTTACTCCTTCATGCACTGGACTGTGAATGAAGGAATCACATTCCTGATTGTGATTTCATCCCAGACAATACAGCATGGCCAATCCATCTAACCCACACATCTTTGGAGTGCGGGTTAGAAACCGGAGTACCCAGAGAAAACCCACGCAGACACGGGGAGAATGTGCAAACTTCACACAGACAGTGACCCAAAGCCGGAATTGAACCCAGGTCCCTGATGATCTGAGGGAGCAGCATTATTCACCGTGCCACTCCTCCTGCATTCATATAGTGCCTTTCACATCCTCAGGCTGCTCCAGGATGCTGTGTGAAAATTGATGGAGTGTTTCTTTACATTACAACAACAACAGCAGAAGGATGTGTGGGTTAGGTGGATTGGCCCTGCTAGTGTCGGGGGAATAGCAGGGTAAATATGAGGTGTTAGGGAATAGGGCCTGTAGGGCCTGGGTGCGATTGTGGCTGGCGCAGACACGATGGGCCGAATGGCGTCCTTCTGCCCTGCAGGGATTCTCAGGTTCTATGAACTCCATTTCAAAAGCAATTAATTAGCCGTGAAGTGTTTTGAAGCATCCTGAGCGTATGATAGGTGCTATATAAATGCAAGTCCTTTTTTTTTAGATAGGAGACTGAAGAGTTTGCTATGAATTTGTTTGGGTTATGAAGAGTTTTTAATTTAATACAGTATTTAATTCACAATCCTCTGACTGAAACGCTACAGTATGGGACTGATTTCCTCAGCTTGGTGTCCACAGGTCGATGACAGGATAGCTTGTTAATTTACCACCGCGTTAATAAGGCATTTCACCCTGGGTCATTCTCACACTTACATCTCCAATTCCCATTCCCACTGATCTGTAAGTCATCATTTGTACAGATTTGTTTATGATGATTAATTTTGAATACGACACATTATTTTCCATTTTGCAAGCTTGCATATTAAAACAAAAGGGTGACATAAAATCCTAATGGTGCTAATGATCTTCAGTTTTCTCATTTCTCTGCCAGACAATTTAGTGGCTAATTAGGGCTCTTTTTGGTTCATATTTCACATGAACCTATTTGTCATGTTCGAGAAAGAGAGAATTAACGATAGAGCTTTTATTGATACGCGCTTGAAGTTATTTTTATTCATTCTTGGGATGTGAGTGTCACTGGCAAAGCCATTGATTGTCCATTCCTCATTGTCCTGAAGCAGCTGGAACCACCTTCTCAAACTATCACAGTCCATGTGGCATATAGACACAGTTTTTTTTATTCATTCGTGGGACATGGGCGTCTCTGGCTGGGCAGCATTTATTGATGTGGGTATGCCGGCGTTGGACTGGCGTAAACACAGTAAAAAGTCTGACAACACCAGGTTTTAGTCCAACCTATTTATTTGATAATAGACTCACAAGCTTTCGGGGTTAGCCCCTTCGTCAGGTGAGTGGAGAGTTCTGGCCTCAGACAGAGCATATAAAGCACAGACAGTTTAGAGATTACTGATTAGTTTAGAGATTACCTTCGGGTAAGCATTCTCCAAGGCAGCCTTCACGACACACGACAGCGCAGAGTCGCTGAACAGAGACTGATAGCCAAGTTCCCGCACACATGAGGACGGTCTCAACAGGGATCTTGGGTTCATGTCGCACTATCTGTAACCCCCGAGACTTGCCTGGGTTTGCAAAACCTCACTTACTGTACTGTCTGGAGACAATACACATCTCTTTAAACTGTGATCAGTGCTCCTTCCACTCACATTATCAGCCACTTCAGGTCTTGAACAGCAGGTTAGGTGTAAGGATTCGCATTCTAATCAGTAATCTCTAAACTGTCTGTGCTTTATATGCTCTGTCTGAGGCCAGAACTCTCCATTCACCTGACGAAGGGACTAACCCCAAAAGCTTGTGAGAATATTATCAAATAAATCGTTTGGACTAAAACCTGGTGTTGTCAGACTTTTTACAGCATTTATTGCCCATCCCTAGATGCCCTTGGGAAGGTGATGGTGAACAGCCTTCTTGAATCACTGCAGTCCATATGGTGTGGGTTGACCCACAATGTTGTTGGGGAAGGAATACCAGGATTTTAACCCAACGACTGTGAAGGAACAGCCAATATATTTTGAAGTCAAGATGGTGAGTGGCTTGGAGAGGAACGTGCAGATGGTGGTGTTCCCATGTATCTGCTGCCCTTGTCCTTCTAGATGGAAGTGGCCATAGGTTTGGAAAGTGCTGTCTAAGGCTCTTTGGTGAGTTGCTACAGTGCACCCTGTAGATAGTACACACTGCTGCTACTGAGCGTCAGTGGTGGAGGGATTGAATGTTTGTAGATGTGGTGCCAATCAAGTGGGCTGCTTTGTCCTGGATGGTGCCAACCTTCTTGAGTGTTGTTGGAGCTGCACCCATCCAGACAAGTGGGGATAATCCCATCACACTCCTGACTTGTGCCTTGTGGATGTGGACAGTCGTTGGGGAGTTGGGAGATGAGTTACTCGCCGTAGTATTCCTAGCCGCTGATCTGCTCTTGTAGCCACTATGTTTATGTGGTGAGTAGCATTGAGTTTCTTGTCAATATACATTAACGATTTGGAGGAAGGAACTGAAGGCACTGTTGCTAATTTTTCAGATGATACAAAAATATGTAGAGGGACAGATAGTACTGAGGAAGCAGGGGGGCTGCAGAAGGACCTGGACAGGTTAGGAGAGTGGGCAAAGAAGTGGCAGGTGGAATACAATGTGGAAAAGTGTGAGGTTATGCACTTTGGAAGGAGGAATGCAGGCAGAGACTATTTTCTAAATGGAAAAATGCTTAGGAAATCAGAAACATAAGGTTAACGTGCAGGTTCAGTCAGCAGTTAAGAAGGTAAATGCAATGTTAGCATTCAAGTCAAGAGGGCGAGAATATAAGAACAGGGATGTACTTCTGAGGCTGGATAAGGTTGTGGTCAAACCCCATTTGGAGAATTGTGAGCAGTTTTGGGCCCCGTATCTAAGGAAGGATGTGCCGGCCTTGGAAAGGGTCCACAGGAGGCTCACAAAAATGATCCCTGGAAAGAGCTTGATGAACGAGGAAGAGTTGAGGAGTTTGGGTCTGTACTCACTGGAGTTTAGAACGATGAGGGGGGATCTTACTGAAACTTACAGGATTCTGCGAGGCCTGGATAGAGTGGACGTGGAGAGGATGTTTCCACCAGTAGGAAAAACCAGAACCAGAGGCACAACCTCAGGCTAAAGGGACGATCCTTTAAAACAGAGATGAGGAGGAATTTCTTCAGCCAGAGAGTGGGGAATCTGTGGAACTCTTTGCTGCAGAAGGCTGTGGAGGCCGGGTCACTGAGTGTCTTTAAGACAGAGATAGATAAGTTCTTGATCAATAAGGGGGTCAGGGGTTATGGGGAAAAGGCAGGAGACTGGGATTGAAAAAAAATCAGCCATGATTGAATGGGGGAGCAGACTCGATGGGCTGAGTGGCCTAATTCTGCTCCTATATTTTATGGTCTTATGGTCTAATGGTAACCCCAAGGATGTTGACAGCGGGGGATTCAGTGATGGTAACACCACAGAATGTTAAGGAGCTGTGATTAGAGTGTCTGCTATTGGTGATGGTCATTGCCTGGCATTTGTGTGGCACAAATGTTACTTGCCACTTGTCAGTCCAAGTCTGGGTATTGTCCAGATCTTCCTGTATTTGAACATGGACTGCTTCAGTATCTGAGGAGTTGCGAACGGTGCTGAGCATTGTGCAATCATCGGTGAACATCCCCACTTCTGATGGACCTTACGATGGAGGGAAGGTCATTGGTGAAGCAGCTGAAGATGCTTGGGCCTTGGACACTAACCCTGAGGGACTCCTGTGGAGATGTCCCGGAGCTGAGGTGACTGACCCTCCACAACCACAACCATCTTCCTGTCTACCAGGTATGACTCCAACCAATGGAGAGTGTCCCCCTGATTTACATTGAGTCCAGTTTTGCTGGTCTTGATGGCACACTCGATCAAATGCTGCCTTGATGTCGAGGGTTCCCACTTTCCCCTCTAGAATTCAGTTCATGTCTGATTCCATGTTTGAACCAAGGATGTAATGAGGTCAGGAACTGAGTGACCCCCTGGTGAAACCCAAACTGGGCGTCACTGAGCAGGTTATTGCTGAGCAGGTGCTGCTAGATCGCGCTGTCGATGACCCTTTCCACCACTTTACTGATTCATATCCTGTGAAAGAAGTAGGAATGGACAATAACTCAGACCATTCGATTGCCATTCACATTCCATGAACATTTCAAAAAGCTTGTTTAAAAATTAAACGTTATTTATGAGTCACAAGTGGCTTTACATTAACGCTGCAATGGAGTTACTGCACCTATTCGGGCACACGGGGAGAATTTAGCTTGGCCAATGCACTTTTTCGGACTGTGGGAGAAAACCAGAACACTCAGAGGAAGCCCACACAGATACAGGGAGAAGGTGCAGACTCCACACAGACAGTGACCCAAGCCAGGAATTGAACCCGGGCCCCTATGAGGCAGCAGTGCTGAGCACTGTGCCATCGCACTGCTCTAAAACTGTGATGCTGCCAGACTTGATGAATATTTCCAGCATTCTGCGTTTTTATTTCAGATTTCCAGCACCCTCAGGCTCGAGGGGGGAAAGGTTTGTGCAGAGAACGAACAGTGGGCATTGGTCAGTTGGGTCAAAAGTTCCTGCGTTGTGGAGTTTGTATAATTCTATTTTACCTCCCAAGTGCTTTGGTTCATCTGCATTTCTTTAGCCAAAAGAAGCAGACTATTCATGATTTTTCATTAAAGATGTTTTGGGTCATTTAAATTCTCATCCATTCATAGGATTAAATGATTGAGGATTCAAATAACACCAGCTGGTCAGTTTTATAAGCTGGAGAAATTATTTATAAGCGGGGCTCAGCACTCTGCAATCGTGGGCACTTATTGTCATTTAAATACTCTGTGTTAAAACGTTAAAATCTTTTTAAGATGTAGCATTTAAAAAGAATCTTGTTTGGCTGTCCTATTTTCTCGGACTGTGAATTTAAGAAGGGTTTATAAGTCTTGTTTGATGCAGGAAAGCAAACTGACTATTTGAGGCAGTGGTTTAAAATAAAACACCTTGGGTGCCATCAAGATGCTCGCAATTTTTCAGCATAGTTTAAATCACATTGGACCAGCCATGTGGTTAGGTTACTATTTATAGCTCAACTGTAGGTTTGGCTGCCAGGGAGGGTTAGACAACTGGGACAAGAAGATGAGAGACTACAGCAACATTCAGAGCATGCCATTGCAGAGAAATTCAAGCAATGCAGCGGAATTAAATCTTGTAGAAAATAGGTGTGCCGCTCTGGGCAATGGTAAAGGCAAGATTCAAGAGGGAAATATCAAAAGTGGTGGAAAATTTTGGGGGGGAGACGGGGTTTTGACACCATCAAAATCTGGTGAGAACCCACATTCCTGGGGCCACTTTACAGTAACGATCCATTACCAGGAATGAGGACAGGAGTAAGTGGTACAGCCCTTTGTATTTGCTCTGTCTTACAACAAGATCACCCCTGTACTGTTTCACATCCCCATCCCACTCCCGTTTCCCTTGATTGTTAGAGTGTCCGATTGGGAAGCGATTTTCCGGCCTCGCCGCGCCTGGCGCGGATCACATCAATCCTGGAAAATAGTGCGTGTGCCGAAAAATCAGCTCCGCGCCCAATCGTTCGCTATCTTCCCGGTCCCACTCCAGATCCAATCGTGCCCAGTAAGGGCACAAGGTCAATTAGCATATTTAAAATAGCATTTAAATATTCATAGCCTGTTCAAATCCCAGCACACGGAACCTTCCGGCCTTCGGGCAAGGTGTGAGAATGGCAGGGGTCACGACCGGTCTCCACTAGCAGAGACCTGGTGCAATAGCCACACCAGAATCTCAGGGAGCCTTTGATGCCCTGGGTGATCGGTGGCATAGCAAGGCAGTGCCCACCAGACACCCTGGCAGTGCCAGGGTCAGTACCAAGGGGAGGCTCCTGGTTGGGGGCTCTGATGGGGGCAGCTATTACGGGGTCACAAAGGGGCAGTCGTGCAGGGGTGGATCACGAAGGGGGTCATGACTGGAGGATATGTCGGGTATCAGGCTGGCGGTCCCAGCGGGAGGGACCCCCATGCTGGTGGCCTGTGTTGGGGAGGAGTGGGGGCACAAGCCAAAGCTGCAGGGAGAGATCCCGATGTCCGTGGGTGGAGGGAGAGGGGGCTCTCCCGGTGCACTGTGAGATCCGAGCGCCCTTGAGGAACAGCGCTGAGCACTGGCTCACTGGAGTGGATGGTCAACCGGTGATCAAATTCCAGATCAATTGACTTTTAAAAACTAAAGGAGTTAAGGGAAATGTGGATAGTGAGGAACGGTGGAGCTGAGGGGGTAGATTAAGTATGATGGCACAGAATCAACCCAGCTTGCAGGTGCAGCAGGTGGTCAGGAAGGCGAATGGGATGCTGGCCTTCATCGCGAGGGGATTGAATATAAAAGTAGGGAGGTCTTGCTGCAGCTGTATAGGGCATTGGTGAGGCCGCAGCTGGAGTACTGTGTGCAGTTTTGGGCACCGCACCTGCGCAAAGAAATTTTAGCCTTGGAGGGAGTGTAGAGGAGGTTTACTAGGCTGATACCGGAGTTGTGGGGGTTGAGCTATGAGGAGAGGCTGAATAAACTAGGCTTGTACTCGTTAGAGTTTAGAAGAATGAGGGGAGATCTCATTGAGACGTATAAGATGATGAATGGGATGGATAGGATAGAGATGGAGAGACTCTTCCCGCTCAAAAAAGACAGTAGGACTAGGGGGCACAGCCTCAAGATAAAGGGGAGGCGGTTTAGAACAGAGTTGAGGAGGAACTTCTTCACTCAAAGGGTGGTGAATCTCTGGAATTCTCTGCCCGTTGAAGTGGTGGAGGCTGCCTCGCTAAATATTTTTAAGAAACGGGTTGATGGGTTTTTGATAAGAGAGGGGATTAAGGGTTATGGGGAGAGGGCGGGAAGGTGGAGCTGAGTCACGACAGATCAGCCATGATCTTATTGAATGGCGGGGCAGGCTCGAAGGGCCAGATGGCCTACTCCTGCTCCTATTTCTTATGTTCTTATGAATGGGCAAACACTACAAGGGGCCAAATGGCTAACTTCAGCTTCCATTTGTTAAGTTCTTGTTTCATGTGAAACATCTTCCAGGAATATAGCCAAACCTCTCCTTGAACACTGCACAACAAGCAGTAACATCAAACCAGAGGACCACACTGACGCAGGGGATCAGAGGTTTCATGGGACATGTGTAATACCATCAGATAATTACAAAGCAAAGTGGCTCTGGTAGCGTTAGATTGGAGGAGTTGAATATTGCCTTGGATCATTCTGTCCCTCGAGCTTTCTGTGACATTCAATTAGATTCCAGCTGATCTGCAGTCTTGCTGCATTTACTCCACATCACTTCATACCCTTAACCAATAAAAATCTATTGATCTCAATTTTGAAAGCTTCACTTGCCTCCTTGCGTCCATATCCTTTGGGAAGGGAGAGAGTTCCAGACTTCCTGATTTCTAATATGCTTCATTTGGAAAAGTACTCGGCAATTTCATTCCTAAATTTTAAGGATATACACTTGATGTAGATTCCCCCAACAGAATAAGTGCTTTCTCCACATTTACTGTCCGAAATGACAGAATCATTTCAGCTCCCTGATTAAATTACCCCTCGACTTTCCAAAGTGGACAATGGCCTTCACTTTTTCAGAGAATTCAGAGAAACTCAATCAGAAGCACAGGGCTGACCCCACATCCCCTGGGTTGGGTTGGTTAGTCACGTTTTCTGTTTGGTGTCTCACACACTAAGCCAGAAGACACTTCTGCATTTTAAATCCTCTGTACTCCCTCATGTCATTCTCCAGTAAACAACAAGACAGGCACCCAGCACATCTTTATGGGTCAATTTCTTGCATCATTCTGTCACAGGGTGTGGGCATCTCCGAAAAGACCAATATTTGTTGCCCATCCCTAATTACCCTCGGCCCCTGCTATTTCAGAGGGGCAGTAATGAGCCAATCACATTACTGTGGGCCTGGAGTCACATCGAGCCCAGGCCAGGTGAGGGTGGCAGATTTCTTCCCTGAATGAACCGGAAGGGATTAGTTGTTAGAGCTGCTGCCTCTCAGTGCCAGGGACCAGGTTCAACTTACGGCTTGGGTCACTGTGCGGAATCTGCACGTTCTCCCCGTGTCTGCGTGGGTTTCCTCCGGGTGCTCTGTTTACCTCCCACCGTCTGAAAGACGTGCTGGTTAGGGGTGCAGTGGCCGTGCTAAATTCTCCCTCAGTGTAACCTAAACAGGCGGCGGAGTGTGATGACTGGAAGATTTTCACAGCAATTTCATTGCAGTGTTAGTGTAAGCCTACCTGTGACACTAATAAATAAACTTTTAATATGATAGTTTCATGGATAATATTACCAGATATACAAATTGAATTTAAATTCCACAAGTTGCTATGGACAGGATGGTGTGAAATTAAGCTTTGGGCTCTATTATTGTATTTGAGTAGACCACCAGGTCCCTGTCTCCACCACAGGTCACCTTTTACTAAAAGTGTGTACTGAGTCCAAAGATGTGCGGGTCAGGTTGATTGGTGGAGTGCTAAATTAACCTTTAAGTGTCCCAGGATGTGATAAATTAGAGGGATTAGCAAGGTAACTGTAATAACTCCACGGAGGTGAAAGTCCCATCACAAAGTTACTTCATTTACACCATGTATCTGTACCCAGCCAGCTCTCCAGTTGCTCCCTGCTGAATGCAGGCTGAGAGTCTGACACACCTGCTTTAAACAAGGAGCATGAGGCTCCCTGATTTAACCATCAATTAGGATTCATCAGCTGGTTCATACCCTAGGAAACCAACCTCATGAGCCTGGTTGAAGTCATCACAAGTGACTAAGTGGGGATAAGGCCAGGATGGGATTGTTGTCGGTGCAGACTCGATGGGCTGAGTGGCCTTGCTCTGCACTGTGGGGTTTCTACAGTTTCTATGATTCTATGAGACCCCCTCCCTCGTCAATAGTGATCCAAAGAAAAGTCCCAGGGGAGGGGAACCACAGTGAGATGGCCAATGATCACTAGTCATGATGTGGGTATGCCGGCGTTGGACTGGCGTAAACACAGTAAAAAGTCTGACAACACCAGGTTTTAGTCCAACCGATTTATTTGATAATATTCTCACAAGCTTTCGGGTTAGTCCCTTCGTCAGGTGAATGGAGAGTTCTG
The DNA here is from genome assembly GCA_037974335.1 of Prionace glauca. Taxonomy (NCBI): domain Eukaryota; kingdom Metazoa; phylum Chordata; class Chondrichthyes; order Carcharhiniformes; family Carcharhinidae; genus Prionace; species Prionace glauca. The sequence continues at coordinate 75,206,373 of CM075736.1, read as the reverse complement.
GCCTCAGACAGAGCATATAAAGCAGCATATAAGGATATGCAGCATATGCTTTATATGCTCTGTCCGAGGCCAGACAGATCAGCCATGATCTTATTGAATGGCGGGGCAGGCTCGAAGGGCCAGATGGCCTATTCCTGCTCCTATTTCTTATGTTCTTATGTTCTAGAACTCTCCATTCACCTGACGAAGGGACTAACCCGAAAGCTTGTGAGAATATTATCAAATAAATCGGTTGGACTAAAACCTGGTGTTGTCAGACTTTTTACAATGATCACTAGTCCAGTGACATCACCACTAGTTCCTCCATCAAATCAAATCATAAAACAATGCAGTGCGGGTGGAGGCTATTCAGCTCATCTAGTCTGTGCTGGTTCTTTTTGGGAGATCCCCATCCCTTTCCCTCAATCTTTACCTAAATCTCTTCAAGCTGTTGCCCTTCAAGTATTGATCCAATTACCTTTTAGAATGACATTCTCAGTCAATCAGATAGTCTGAATATCTCACCAGGTATTTAATCATCAAACTCTAAACTCATCACTCCAATCAACACTCCCGTTTTTAAACTGAAATCAATTGAGTTGATTCCTTTCTTCAAAAGGAATTAATTACAATTTTACGATTACCAGACCTGTAATTTCAGAAAGTCTGTTCAATCAGGCTCCCTCCGCGTGTGACAAAATTCCTCAATTGTTTGAGTTTGATTGAAACTGGTTAACTGTGTCTCTGTCCTCGGCTGCTGCTCCTTCATCTCTCAGGCTTTCAAACGATGTACAATTTATGCTTCAGATTGAAAATGATTTACAACGTAACGTGGAGATGCCGCCGTTAGACTCTGGGGTGGGCACAGCAAGAAGTCTCACAACACCAGGTGAAAGTCCAAATTCCAGCGAACCTGATTCCAAATAAACCTGTTGGACTTTAACCTGGTGTTGTGAGACGATTTACAACATAACATAGCACGAGACAGGAGAGTACCTTCGGCCCATCAGGCTCTACTATCCACTGCATTCCTTTGGTATCTCTCTGTTAGCCACAAATCCCCCCCGTTGATATTTCTTGAGGGTTTTTTGGTTTCTCGTTGCACCACCAGTGTGGCTGATATTCAACCAGTGAATCCAGTGAATATCTAGGCCATCCAGACTTGGAGGAAGCCATATTTACCCACCCGAAGGGCGAGGGGAAACCTCACCTGGGGTTTCTGACTGCTCGACAGCAGCCCCTGTTGGGAATGTATCAATGAGGATTACAGCAGTCTTAGATATAAGCCAACCATGGCTGAATAGTCCATTGACTTTGAAGGTTCACACCTGAATAAAGATCACTCAAAATCGGAGCAAGGATTGATCACTCGAGGATTGGAAAGAGAAAAGTGAGTTATTTTAACTGGCACCTCATCCACCACCTTAAACATTCACTCTCTCCACCACTGACGCACAGTGTGTATCATCTACGAGATGCACTGCAACAACTCAACAATGACTTGGAAGAGGGGGCTGAAGGGTGGGTTAGTAAATTTGCTGACGACACCACGATTGGTGGAGTAGTGGATGAGGTGGAGGGCTCTTGCAGGCTGCAAAGAGACATTGATAGGATACAGAGCTGGGCTAAAAAATGGCAGATGGAGTTTAACCCTGATAAGTGTGAGGTGATTCATTTTGGTAGGACAAACTTGAATGCGGATTACAGAGTCAACAGCAGGGTTCTAAGGAATGTGAAGGGACAGAGAGATTTTGGGGTTCATATCCACAGATCTCTGAAGGTTGCCACTCAAGTGGATAGAGCCGTGAAGAAGGCTTATAGTGTGTTAGTGTTTATTAACAGGGGGTTTGAGTTTAAGAGCCGTGGGGTTATGCTGCAACTATATCGGACATTGGTGAGACCACATTTGGAGTATTGTGTTCAGTTCTGGTCACCTCACTATAAGAAGGATGTGGAAGCATTGGAGAGAGTGCAGAGGAGATTTACCAGGATGCTGCCTGGTTTGGAGGGTAGGTCTTATGAGGAAAGGTTGAGGGAGCTGGGGCTTTCCTCTTTGGAGCGGAAGAGGATGAGAGAACATAGAACATAGAACATTACAGCGCAGAACAGGCCCTTCGGCCCACGATGTTGCGCCGACCAGTTACAAAACAATGACCCACTAGCCTAAACCAATCCCTTTTCATCCATAAACCTATCCACAGATGTTTTAAACGCCCCCAAACTAGGTGCATTTACAACTGCAGCTGGCAGGGCATTCCAGTCCCTCACCACCCTCTGGGTAAAGAACCTACCCCTGACATCTGTCCTATAACTACCCCCCCTTAATTTAAAATCGTGCCCCCTCGTGTTAGCTTTCTCCATCCTAGGAAAAAGGCTATCACTATCTACCCTGTCTAAACCTCTAATCATCTTATATGTTTCAATGAGATCCCCTCTTAGCCGCCTTCTTTCCAGCGAAAACAACCCCAAATCTCTCAATCTCTCCTCATAGGATCTCCCCTCCATACCAGGCAACATCCTGGTAAACCTCCTCTGCACCCTCTCCAAAGCCTCTACATCCTTCTTGTAATGTGGGGACCAGAACTGCACACAAAACTCCAAGTGCGGCCGCACCAGAGATGTGTACAGTTGCATCATGACGCTGCGACTCCTAAATTCAATCCCCCTACCAATAAACGCCAAAACTCCGTATGCCTTCTTAACAACTTTATCTACTTGATTCCCAACTTTCAGGGATCTATGTACACATACACCTAGATCCCTCTGCTCCTCCACACTATTCAAAGTCCTCCCGTTAGCCCTATACTCAACACATCTGTTATTCCTACCGAAATGAATTACCTCACACTTCTCCACATTAAACTCCATTCGCCACCTCTCAGCCCAGCTCTGCAACCTTTCTAAGTCATCCTGCAAACTATGACACCCTTCCTCACAATCTACCACACCTCCGACTTTGGTGTCATCAGCAAACTTACTAATCCACCCAACTATACCCTCATCCAGATCATTAATAAAAATTACAAACAGCAGTGGCCCCAAAACAGATCCCTGAGGCACACCTCACGCCTCACACCTGAGGCGACTTAATAGAGGGTTATATGATGATGAGGGGGATTGATAGATTGGACATGCAGAGACTATTTCCTCAAGTGGATGTAACTGTTACTGGGGACATAACTATAAGGTTCATGGTGGGAGATATAGGAGGGATGCCCGAGTGAGATTCTTTACTCAGAGAGTGGTTAGGGTGTGGAATAGACTGCCTGCTGTGATAGTGGAGTCGGACACTTTAGGAACTTTCAAGTGGTTATTGGATAGGCACATGGAGCATTCCAGAATGATAGGGAGGGGATAGCTTGATCTTGGGATTGGACAAAGCTCGGCATGACACTGAGGGCCGAAGGGCCTGTATTGTGCTGTAATGTTCTATGTTTCTATGTAACTCACCAAGATTCCTTAGACAGCATCTTCCAAACCCATAACAATTACCACCTAGAAGGACAAGGGCAAAACACTCATGGGAAAACCACCACCTGCAAATTTCCCTCCAAGTCGTTCACCATCCTGATTTGGAAATATAACGTTGTTCCTTCATTGTTACTCGGTCAAAATCCTGGAACCTCCCCCCCCCCCCCCCCCCCCACAACCTCCCGCCTCACCAACAGAATTGTGGGTGTACCTACACCTCTGGGACTGCAGCAGTTCAAGAAGGCAGCTCACCACTACCTTCTCAAAGGGCAATCAGCATTAAGGATGGACAATAAATGCTGGCCTAGCCAGAGACATCAAATCCCATGATCAAATTTTCTAAGAAATTGATCCCATTATAATTCTGAAAAACATTGACGAATAAATAACAGATTAAGGGGCGACCTGATTGAGGTGTTCAACATTGTGAGGGGCGTGAGCAGGGTGGGTAGAGAGCGCCTGTTCCCCTTAGCTGAAGGGTCAGTTACAAGGGGACACTACAAGCTAAAAGTGAGGGGCAGGAGGTTTCGGGGGGATTTGTGGAAAAATGTTTTTGCCCAGAGGGTGGTGAGGGTCTGGGATGCCTCACATCCTTTAAAAAGTATCTGGATGAGCACTTGGCACGTCATAAGGCTACAGACCAAGTGCTGGCAAGTGGGATGAGGTGGGCAGGTCAGTGCCTTGCATGTGTCAGTGCAGACTCGATGGGCCGAAGGGCCTCTTCTGCATGGTAGGATTCTGTGAAGTAATTGAAGGGGAATTATTTTGAATGCAGGGAACATGTGGGTAGCTTCTTCCAAAGAATGGTTTCCTATCCTGTGTCATTCAACGTTGATTTGGGTAACATTAATGAATAGACTGGGGCTCTTGTCTCTGGAAAGTTATGAGATCGCTCTAACAAGCTGGTGGATGGGTTGAGGAGTCGGTATGTGGGATACAAGAGACCTCAGTGGATCAGTGGCTCTTTTTGCAGTCTGTCATCCTTCACTTGGTTCTGACAAATGGGATTTCTTAGCTCACCGTTCCCTCGTTCCAGTTCGACACCCTGCGATTTGTATAATCTGATTGCACCTGGCATTTGTTATTCAGAGTCACAGAGCATAAGAGTCAGGATGAAGGGATTAGCATCCCTCCAGCAATCATCCTTCATCAGCTACATGTCCTTTATTGCTCGGACAAAAGAAAAATCTTCCAAAAATAATTGAAGCGAATGAGTTAACCCTTCGAGTACCACACTCAGGAGAAGGGTAAACATTTGCAAAAGAGAGAGAGGTTTAAAGACAAACTGGAAGTAATTTTAACAATAGAGAGTTGTGAATTTTACGCATATTTGTACCCTGTTCAAAATCAAGAGCAGGATATTAAATGGAAGCTAATCAGACCATAAAACCATAAAGCATAGGAGCAGAGATAGGCCACTCGGCCCATCTAGAATGCTCTGCCATTCAATCAAGGCTGATTTTTTGCCCTGTCCACATCGCCTCATGCCCCTCACCAATCCCATAATCCCCTCATGTCAAGCTCCACACACCCCCGCGCAATGCTAGGCCACTCCTTCCTCCCAAGCCCATTGAGTAACTAGAAACTGACTAGAACCAATGAACCTTGATAGTGATGGCAGGCATTTTAAAAAAAAGCTTTAAAAATGTAATTCATTTATAACTTTCTCCTAACTTGAAACAACCATTTCTCCGCTGTTACAAGCAGACTCGATGTTATTGAGCAAGCCATGTCCCCAGAGAGAAGTCTTTCTCTCTGATCATAAATCTTTTTCTTTCATTGTAACAAGGAGGAACAGCTACAGATCTCAGAAGCATAGAACTCCGGTAACACAGAATCCTACAGTGCAGAAGAGGCCCTTCGGCCCATCGAGTCCACACCAACACATGAAGGATTCTGACCTACCAAACTAATCCCACTTGCCAGCACTTGGCCCGTGGCCTTGAGTGTTTATGATGGGCCAAGTTCTCATCCAGGTACTTTTTAAAGGATGTGAGGCATCCCACCCTCACCACCCTACCTCCCAGGTAACACATTCCTGACCGTCCCCACCCCCTGGGTAGAAAAGTTTTCTTTACGTCCTCTTTAAACCTCCCAGCCCTCACCTTTAACTTGTGTCCCCTTAACACTGACCCGTCTACAAAGGGGAACAGCTCCCCTAAACACTTTTAGAATTTTAAAAATTAGAAGGTTTCTAGGAAACCAAACTCATGCACACAAGACAAGTTACACAATTAAAACAGCCTTCCAGAACAACCTCCAAACCAACAACATCAGTCAAATGTAAATGATGAAACTACCTAAATGGAAAAAAAACCCTTTAGACCTTAACCACAATAATCCAGTCAATGTTACCCCAGACCAGGAATCAGCATGTTAATAAAGATTCCTCAGACATTGTGACTTCCAAGAAGATGTTCGGAAACAAATACAAATACAAAGACTCTCTTGGCTAAACGCTGAGTGGCTTCTTCCAAGTCAAAGTTTTCACAATCCCTCAGCATCCCACACAAAGGCTTTGTGGCTTTCCCCTACAGCAACTCCACTCAGTTAAACATCAATTGCTTTAAATATATGTTCCCCCTTTATCCCAGGTTCCATTGTCCTTAAACTGCTCTTTGAACTCAACTTCTCTAAATAAATTTTAAAAAACCTTTCGCATTTTCTATTTTGTCTCTACCTTCAGGTAAGTAAAATTTAATATACCTTCCCCTTTTTACTCTTGGAACCCTTGTAAGATGCAAATGTTTCTGGTCACTTTTGAACTCCTTCTGAAATTCAACAGCTGAAACACCGGTCTCTTCACTTATCTCCTAATGCAAATTTTAGATCTAACCTCTTTACTTGTAACTTAAACTCACCATAACCTCTCACTACAAATGCAAAACCTAGCACCTTTGACTTTTCTCTTTTAGACTTCACAGGCAACTTGTCTCGAGCAAACTTCCCTCTGTTTAATTAACGCTTGGTGAAAATCTAGGCCTGAGAGATCATTTTCCCTGACTGGGGAATCTTGAACAAGGGACACAGCCTCAGGATAGGGGATTGACAGTTTAGGACCCAGATGAGGAACTTTTTCTTCACTCCAAGCGTTGAGACTCTTTTGAATTTACCCCAGTATGTTGTGGGACCTCCACTATTGAATCCGTTTGAGGCTGGGATAGACAGATTGCTCTCTGAGGGAATCCAGGGATATAGCGTGTGGGCAGGAAAGGGCAGTTGAGGGAGAAGTTCAGCCATGTTTGGATTGGATGTCAGAGGAGTTTCGAGGCCCAAAATTGGTCTCCTCTTGATTATGTTTTGTACATTCCTGTGTGCTTTAGTAAAGCAAGGCATTGGTTGGAACTCTCCGGCCATTCACATCCCACTGGGAATCTGGCGCTCGACCGGATCTCTGTTCATTGCAATGGGATGGGAGAATCCCACTGGTATGAATGGTCAGAGAATCCTGTCCACTGTCTGCCCCCAGTGGACCTGGGCAGGTTCTTACCAACTTGACTCTCACTGGTTATTACGATATCACATTGCTGTTTGTGGGAGCTTGCTGTGTACAAATTGGTTGCTGAGTTTCCTTCCTTCCAACCGTGACTACACTTCCAAAGCACCTCATTGGCTGTAGAAAGACACTGGAATTTCTGAGTGTGTGGAAAATGCTATATAAATGCCAGTTCTTTCCTTCTTTTTAAAACATAATAATTACAAATGGTATTCTGGGTGATAATTACCTTCTAATCCACAGCAAGTTTCATTTGTAATGCATTTTGAAAGAATAACCTTTAGAAGGTGTTAGTCTGTTTTCCTTCCAGCTGGGCAGTGACGTACTCACACGCACAGATCAGGAATTCCGTCACACTGGAATGTGACGGCCAGAGGGTGTGTTTCCATTTTGTTTCCCTCCCCACATCCCCCACCAAACGCAGACAAAAATACTCATCGTGAATGGAAACGCAAAGTGGTTAATCATTCCCCAATAATGTCTTCAGCTTCTCTACCCCACTACGCACTTAAAGTGAGAACAGATCAGCAACAACTATCGTTCCATTCCGACTTGTGCCAAAGCCCGTCACAGGCAACATATGGTGTTGTCGGAGAGTGAGGAAGTGTCACCTCAGACATGTTGTCCTATGTATATATCAGGAGTCACAGTGTGTCAGTGTTACAGTGAGGTACTTGCTTTAACCCACAACACTTACATTAGACCCTGAAAGAACACTATTCCTTTGTGTTTGCCCGAATAAGGAGCCAGTACCTTGTGGCACAGTGGTCAGTGATGCTGTCTCACAGCGCCAGGGACTCAGGTCCAATTCCCAGCTTGGGGCACAGTCTGTGTGGAGTCTGCACATTCTCCCCATGACTGCGTGGGCTTCCTCCAGGTGCTCTGGTTTCCTCACATAGTCTAAAAGATGTGGTGGTTAGGTGCATTGGCCGTGCTAAATTCTCCCTCAGTGTACCCAAACAGGTGTGGGAATGTGGCGACTAGGGGATTTTCACAGTAACTTCATTGCAGTGTTAATGTAGTTACATGTGATAAATAAACTTTGAAACTAGTTTAGCATCTCATCTAAAAGCACATCTGACAATGCAGCACTCCCCGAGTACTATACTAGTTTTCATATACAAGTCATAGAATCATTACAGTACAGAAGGAGGCCATTTGGCCCATTGAGCCTGTACCGAGCACAATCCCACCCAGGCCCTATTCCTGTAACCCCCTCACATTTACACTGCTCATCTCCCTGACACTCCAGAGTCTCCAGACAGGAGTTTGAAGCCATGATTTGTGACTCAGAGGCAATCATGTTACCAATGAGTCAAGCTAACACTTGTGTTGCTCGGCAGATTTCATACCCCTTGGCATAATTCTCTGTCACAAACTCTCTCATCTCTATTCCTACAGCTGATACTTTACTGAACCAATAAACAATGTATCTGACATGGATTTCTCCCTACATTCTCACCATGAAATCGAGATCTGTCATGGTCTCCTTTCTCCATTTGAGCATAACCCCTTTCAACTTCTGTCCAATCTTGACTCACAGAGTTGGCTGAGTAACAAGGAACGGTCACGGTAAATGGTTGTTTCTCAGGCTGGTTGATGCTACATGGTGAAGTTCTCCAGGGATCGGTGTTGGGATCTTACCGACATTGACTTGGGTCTGCAAGGAAGAGTTTCAAAATTTTCAGATGACACCAAACCTAGGAATGTTGTGAGGAGGATCGTGTTGGCCCCGAGAGGATCTAGGCAGGGAAACAGCTGACAATGTGAAGTGATACACTTGGACAAAGGAGACAGCGTAAAATTGAGGCAGGAATTCGGAAGACGGTGCAGGAGGAGAGTGACCCCTGAGTTTCCCTGTGTACAAATCAGTGAAGGTGACAGAGCAGAATGTGAAAGTGGTTATACGGGATTCAGAGCTTCTCGAGTTATGATGAACGTTTATAAAAGATTTGTTTAGCCTCAGTTAGGGGACTGTGCCCAGTCCTGGGCGCCACATTTTTGGAAGGAAGTGAAAAGGGTGCACAGGAACAGCCGGTAAATCAACACAACTGGAGCTGTTCATATTATACAAGAGAAGCTTGAGAGGAGATTGGATAGAGGTGTTCGAGATCCTGAGGTGTTTGCACTGAGTATAACGGGAGAAACTGTTCCCATCGGTGAAAGGGTCGAGGATCAGAGGAGACAGATTTCCACTGGTTGAAGGTGATTGGCAAAAAAATCTGAAAAGGGATCACAAGGGAAAACTGTTTTATTCAACAGGTGGTTAGAATCCGGAATGCACTGCCCGAGGGTGTGGTGGAGACTCAGTCAATGAGTGGTTCGGATCCGGAATGCACTGCCCGAGGGTGTGGTGGAGACTCAGTCAATGAGTGGTTAGGGTCCGGAATGCACTGCCCGAGGGTGTGGTGGAGACTCAGTCAATGAGTGGTTAGGATCCGGAATGCACTGCCCGAAGGTGTGGTGGAAACTCAGTCAATGAGTGGTTAGGGTCCGGAATGCACTGCCCGAGGGTGTGGTGGAGACTCAGTCAATGAGTGGTTAGGGTCCGGAATGCACTGCCCGAGGGTGTGGTGGAGACTCAGTCAATGAGTGGTTAGGGTCCGGAATGCACTGCCCGAGGGTGTAGTGGAGACTCAGTCAATGAGTGGTTAGGATCCGGAATGCACTGCCCGAGGTATAGTGGAGACTCAGTCAATGAGTGGTTAGGATCCGGAATGTACTGCCCAAGAGTGTGGTCAAGACTCAGTTAACCAATGGCTTTCAATAGCGACCCTGAAGAGAACTGATTCCCAGGGTTGGGGGAAAAGGTGGGTTTATGGGTCTAGCTCCGGATTGATACAGAGGGCTGGCAGTAATGATAAGGACGATGGCCTCTTGCTGTGCTTTTACTGTGATTCTGTGACCTGCGATTGGAATTTTTGCCTTTTCCGATCTATTTCCCTCCCGAACCTCACCGCTTCCCTCTCCCCCCTTCAAGATATTCCTTAAAACCTAACTCTTTGATCACATTTTTAATTATCGTCCTCATACCTCCTGAGGACCGGTGCCAATTCTTGTTTGACTCTGCTCCTGTGAAGCACATTTGGATGCTTTACAATGTGCTACATTGATGCAAGTTAATTTATTCAGTATTTCCTGTATGAGGTGCGTCTGTCAGATATTTCTCTCTGTTTAAGACAAAGAGCTGAAACATTCTGTCATCTTCAGTCATTCAGTCAATAAAATAAGACGTTATTATTTAGTGAAGTGATAATCAATCCGAGATAACTCCTGGTAGTCGTTTCAGACGCACAAACTTCTTGTATTGTGTGTATTACTTTAGACTTGGCTTCGAGAAACCCCAGGAGCGACAGCAGATTGTCATCACATTTGTTGTGCTAACTATATACAGTGTCTATTTATTTAGTGAAAGGATGAGCAACCAACTTCGGGAAAAGGATTGGAATCTGCAGCTCTGAAAATATCATCTGTCATCACCAACACCTTAGTCATAAATACATCATCACATAAATAACAGGCTATAACATTTCTTAACATTCGTTACTCTCAGTGCCATGCTCTGATAGACTCTGAACCATCACCAGATCAAACCATTGCCCTATCATGCTGTGAGGAGGCCATTCAACCCATTGAATTCCTGCCAGCTCTCTGTAGAGCAATTTAGTCAATTCTCGTTCCCCCACTCTGCCTTCCTCAAATGTCCATCCCATGTCCATCCCGTGCCATGTCTGAACTGATGAGAACTTTACAAAACTTCCCCGCGATGGCTGCTAATAGCCCAACTTACGTAGCCCAAAGTGCTTTCTGCTTTGCCAACTATCCTCTCAATAGGTCCAAGAATTTGTGCCATGAAGCCTAGATTGTCTCTCTTCCAAATGCATCAACTCAATTTCCTATATTAACATCCATCAAACATTAATCACCTCCCCCTCCACTTCCCTCATAAGCAGAGGAATCCAGATCATTAACTTTTGCTGCGTTCTTCATTATATACCATTGCATCTCTTGTCCAAGACTTTATACCTGTGCCCCAAAGCTCTTGTTCCACCAATTATTGGGAACAGCCTTTTTTCATCTGCCTTGTCTAAACCTGTCATACACCTCCATCAAATCCACACTCCAAGGAGAACACTCCCAGCTTCTCCAACCTAACCTTTCACCCCTGGTACCATTCTGGTAAATCTCCCCTGCACCCTCTCAGGGACTCTCACCTCCTTCCTCAAATGTAGTGAACTGAACTGAATTCAAAGTTGTGACCTGACGGGAACTTTACAATACTTCCCCGCTATGGCTGCTAATAGCCCGACTTATGAAGCCCAAAGTGCTTTCTGCTTTGCCAATTATCCTCTCAACTGGTCCTGGCACCTTCAAGGATTTGTGCCATGAAGTCTAGATTGTCTCTCTACATCCCCTCTTCCAAATGCATCAACTCAATTTCCTATATTAACATCCATCAGCCACATTGCCTGCTCGCTCTGCTAGCCTGTCTATGTCGTTATGCAGTTGATTTCTATCAAGCTCATTGTATCTCCGATTCTGCACAATTTCAAATTTCACACACTGTATAAAGGAGCCTGGCTTTGGTTCCTTTACCTTCCATCCTTGCTGGAATGGAACCAGCCTGTACCTGAAACAACATCATCCCAAAGGTCACCCATTTTGCCTTTGTGGATTTTCCTGTCAGTCTCTGGTTCCATTTTACCTTCAATTTTTTATCCTTCTCATCCCATTGGAATTAGTCCTCTTCCAATATAGAAGTTCTAATTTCGATGGTTCCTTGCTGTTCTCCATCATTTTTCTAAAACTTGCTATATGATAATCGCTCTTATCTATGTGTCCCCCACAGGCACTTGGTCCACTGGCTCAGGGGACGGCAGTAGTTATGGGAGATTTCAATCTGCATATTGATTGGTCGACCCATGTTGGACGAGGTGGGCTCGAGGAGGAGTTCTTGGAATGCTGCCGGGATAATTTCCTTGAACAGTGTGTGTTGGAGCCGACGAGGGAGCGAGCTATCTTGGATCTGGTGCTATGTAATGAGGTGGGTAGAATTAGGGACCTTGCGGTGAAGGATCCTCTTGGAGAGAGTGATCATTGTATGGTGGAGTTTCTGGTGCAGATGGAGGAGGAGAAAGTGGGTTCCCAGACACACGTCCTTTGTTTGAATAGAGGGGAGTATGGTAGGATGAGAGAAGAATTGGCGAATGTGGACTGGGGGAGCGCGTTGGAAGGTAGGTCTGCTGAGGAGCAGTGGAGGATCTTTAAGGAGATCTTTCTTGGTGCTCAGCAGAAATTTATTCCGATGGTTAAAAAGGACAGTAGGAGGAGAGGTAATAAGCCGTGGATAACAAAGGAGGTGAAGGAAAGTGTTAAATTAAAAGCGGAGGAGTTTAGAGTAGCTAAGAGCAGTGGGCGAGAAGAGGATTGGGAAAGGTTTAAATGTCAACAAAGATTGACAAAGAAATTGATAAAGGAGGGTAGGAGAAGCTATGAGACTGGGCTAGCACTTAATATAAAAAAGGATAGCAAGAGTTTTTATAAATATATAAAAAGGAAGAGGCTGGCTAGGGTAAACGTTGGTCCTTTAGAGGATGAGAAAGGGGAGCTAGTGGTAGGGGATAGGGATATGGCTAAGGTCTTGAATAACTTCTTTATTTCTGTCTTCACGGAGGAGGACGTGAATAATTTGCCGGGTGTTAGCGATGGAAAGGTGGTAGGAATGGAGGGTCTTAATGACATTACTGTTACTAGAGAGGTGGTGCTCGACAGACTGGAGGGGCTGATTGTGGACAAGTCCCCAGGACCGGATGGAATGCATCCGAGGGTTCTGAAAGAAATGGCGGAGGTGATAGTGGATGCCTTGGTGGTTATTTTCCAGATGTCGCTGGATTCCGGGGAAGTGCCGGAAGATTGGAAAACGGCTAATGTTACGCCGTTGTTTAAGAAGGGTGCCAGGCAAAAGGCGGGGAATTATAGGCCGGTTAGTTTAACGTCTGTGGTAGGTAAAATGTTAGAAACCGTCATTAAGGAGGAAATAGCGAGGCATCTTGAGGGGAATTGCTTGATAGGGCGGACGCAACACGGTTTCATTAAAGGGAAGTCGTGTCTGACAAATTTACTGGAGTTCTATGAGGATGTGTCTAGGGCAGTGGATGGAGGAGAGCCGGTGGATGTGGTCTTTCTGGATTTTCAGAAGGCGTTTGACAAGGTACCTCACAAGAGGTTATTGCAGAAGGTCAGGGGACATGGAGTTGGGGGTAGGGTGTTAGCGTGGATAGAGGATTGGTTGTCAAATAGGAGGCAGAAAGTGGGGGTCAATGGATGCTATTCGGATTGGCGGTTGGTGACTAGTGGGGTGCCCCAGGGGTCGGTGCTGGGGCCTCAGCTATTTACCATTTATATAGATGATCTGGAGGAGGGAACCGAGTGCAGGGTGTCGAAATTTGCTGATGACACCAAGATTGGGGGAAAGGCAAATTGTGCGGAGGGTGTGGAGAGTCTGCAGAAGGATCTAGATAGGCTGGGCGAATGGGCCAGGAAATGGCAAATGGAATTTAATGTTGGCAAGTGTGAGGTGGTCCACTTTGGTAGGAGGAATGGTAGGAAGGACTATTACTTACGGGGCGAAAAACTGCAGCAGGCGACGGTGCAGAGGGACCTCGGAGTCCTTGTGCATGAGTCGCAAAAACCCAGCTTGCAGGTGCAGCAGGTGGTCAGGAAGGCGAATGGGATGCTGGCCTTCATAGCGAGGGGGATTGAATATAAAAGTAGGGAGGTCTTGCTGCAGCTGTATAGGGCATTGGTGAGGCCGCAGCTGGAGTACTGTGTGCAGTTTTGGGCGCCGCACCTGCGCAAGGATGTTTTGGCCCTGGAGGGAGTGCAGAGGAGGTTTACTCGGCTGATACCGGAGTTGAGGGGATTGAGCTATGAGGAGAGGCTGAATAAACTAGGCTTGTACTCGTTAGAGTTTAGAAGAATGAGGGGAGATCTCATTGAGACGTATAAGATGATGAATGGGATGGATAGGATAAAGGTGGAGAGACTGTTCCCGCTCAAAAAAGACAGTAGGACTAGGGGGCACAGCCTCAAGATAAAGGGGGGGTGGTTTAGAACAGAGTTGAGGAGGAACTTCTTCACTCAAAGGGTGGTGAATCTCTGGAATTCTCTGCCCGTTGAAGTGGTGGAGGCTGCCTCGCTAAATATTTTTAAGAAACGGGTTGATGGGTTTTTGATAAGAGAGGGGATTAAGGGTTATGGGGAGAGGGCGGGAAGGTGGAGCTGAGTCACGACAGATCAGCCATGATCTTATTGAATGGCGGGGCAGGCTCGAAGGGCCAGATGGCCTACTCCTGCTCCTATTTCTTATGTTCTTATGTTCTTCCTTGCTCAGCATCAGATCGAGAAATACCTCCTTCCTCGATGGACAAGAACAAGGACATTATCCTTAACACATTTCAGAAATTCTTCTCCTGCTTACCCTTCATTGTAACATTATCCCAATCAATATTTGGATAAATGAAGTCTCCTATTAGCACTACTGTATTGTTTTTGCGCATCTGTGTGATTTCCCAGAGATTTGCCCCTCTATTCTCTCTTGCTGTTTAAAGGATTATAGGATGTTCCCCATAATGTGATCATCCCCTTCTTTCTGATCAATTCAATTCAAATGGATTTTATGTTCGAGCCCTCAAGATCTACTATTTCCAACAGAGTTCTGTGATGATACTGTGCCTTTAAGAAATGTATTTGGGTCATGTTTCTTGTTCAGGATTGTTTCCGCAGTTTGTTTTATTATCAGTACCATTTTTTTTGGATCTGGCAGCCCCTGTTGTTACTGCTGCAGCATAATTGATCACAATTGCTAAAATGTTTGTTTTAATCTGGATTAATGCAGAGTTCTTATTTGAGTGTTTTCCCCTGTGGTTTTTGGGTGGGGCTTGATTACGTTCAACAGGATAAGTCATGTGACTGGATGGGATTTGGTTTGCAGAGAGAAACCCAGTTCAGCAGCTGCTTGGGAGCTGTGTAGAGAAGCAACTCTTTCTCTCTCTGAAGCCTGGGGACCAGGATCTGATATAAAAAAAATTGGTTTCTTTCTCTGAAAGTCTGCTGCTTGAAGGTAGACCTTTCTCTGAAAACTGCTGTATGGGAGTCAGAAGGCAGTTGTCTTTCTGTATCTGTCTAGAGGAGTTAAAAGGCTAGAAATCTAATGAGCCTATCTGTTCTTGATGCTAATTTATCCTGAAGTCGGCTTTATGTCAATGGGAAAATTGCTTAAATTGGAACCATAGAAATAGATAACTGTTAAGAATTATACTTTGTCATGTTTACTTATTTTAATTGGTAAAAAAAAGTTTTGTTTTGTTATATTATAACTGTGTTCTTAAATAAAGTTTATCTTTAATAAAACTACATAGCCGATCAGTAGAAATACCTTTACTCGCCATAATCATAGAATTCTGACAGTGCAGAAGGAGGCCATTCAGCCCATCAAATCTATGCCAACTACAATCACACAAAGGCCCTAGTCCCATAACCCCACACACTTACCCTAGCAAGTAGGGGCGATTTAGCATGGCCAATCAACCTAACATGCATATCTTTGGGCTGTGGGAGCCATGAAAAACCAATTCAAAGCAGTTACGTTGCAATCATTCTAGGAGTTAAATGCAGCCAAAAAATATTCTGAGGATCTAACTAGAGTCAGCAATGCCAAAATCAAATACAGCTGGGTTTGAGGTGAAATTCATAATGTCCCTTGGAGTTTCTGATCTGCTCCTGAACACTCCCATTATGAGTACTGCCACATCACTTCCCTTTTCTCTTTCCCAATCATTTTTGCACATTCTAGTCCAGATGATCCAGTCCAATCAGCAGCGGGCATCGACACAGGCAGCTTGGAAGGTTTGGAGGGAATCCAAAACTCGATTGCCAATCAGTAACCTTGAAAACTAAGTGCCCGTTATGTACAATTCTCAAGTCACATTTTCAGTGTTCCTGAGGCATTCTATTCCCAGCTGGCTATTCTTGCTGTAGCTTACCAGATTTACTCACCACACTTTCATGTACTTTGTTGTAAATCTGTACATGTATTCCTCGCAATCCATCAACATCAGCGCCTAACAGCTACTAATTCCTTCTCGAGACAAACACTCTTACTATCTGCAAGGTAATCTCCTTTCAAAATTTATATACTGGCACCTATCCCCCTCATATTTACATATACCCCACACCCCTCACTGTAACACTCTGATATACACCAGACCCCTCACTGTAACACTCTGATATATCCCACACCCCTCACTGTAACACTCTGATATACCCCACACCCCTCACTGTAACACTCTGATATATCCCACACCCCTCACTGTAACACTCTGATATACCCCACACCCCTCACTGTAACACTCTGATATATCCCACACCCCTCACTGTAACACTCTGATATACCCTCCGCCCCTCACTGTAACACTCTGATATACCCCACACCCCTCACTGTAACACTCTGATATACCCCACACCCCTCACTGTAACACTCTGATATATCCCACACCCCTCACTGTAACACTCTGATATACCCCACACCCCTCACTGTAACACTCTGATATATCCCACACCCCTCACTGTAACACTCTGATATACCCTCCGCCCCTCACTGTAACACTCTGATATACCCCACACCCCTCACTGTAACACTCTGATATACCCCACACCCCTCACTGTAACACTCTGATATACCCCACACCCCTCACTGTAACACTCTGATATACCCCACACCCCTCACTGTAACACTCTGATATATCCCACACCCCTCACTGTAACACTCTGATATACCCTCCGCCCCTCACTGTAACACTCTGATATACACCAGACCCCTCACTGTAACACTCTGATATACACCAGGCCCCTCATTGTAACACTCTGATACATCCCACACCCCTCACTGTAACACTCTGATATATTCCACACCCCTCACTGTAACACTCTGATACATCCCACACCCCTCACTGTAACACTCTGATATATCCCACACCCCTCACTGTAACACTGATATTCCCCACACCCCTCAGTATAACACTCTGATATACCCCACACCCCTCACTGTAATACTCTGATATACCCCACACTCCTCACTGTAACACTCTGATATATCCCACACCCCTCACTGTAACACTGATATACCCCACACCCCTCAGTATAACACTCTGATATACCCCACACCCCTCACTGTAACACTCTGATATATTCCACACCCCTCACTGTAACACTCTGATACATCCCATACCCCTCACTGTAACACTCTGATATATCCCACACCCCTCACTGTAACACTGATATACCCCACACCCCTCAGTATAACACTCTGATGTACCCCACACCCCTCACTGTAACACTGATATACCCCACACCCCTCAGTATAACACTCTGATATACCCCACACCCCTCACTGTAACACTCTGATATACCCCACACCCCTCACTGTAACACTGATATATCCCACACTCCTCACTGTAACACTCTGATACATCCCACACCCCTCACTGTAACACTCTGATATATTCCACACCCCTCACTGTAACACTCTGATACATCCCACACCCCTCACTGTAACACTCTGATATATCCCACACCCCTCACTGTAACACTGATATACCCCACACCCCTCAGTATAACACTCTGATGTACCCCACACCCCTCACTGTAACACTCTGATATACCCCACACCCCTCACTGTAACACTCTGATATATTCCACACCCCTCACTGTAACACTCTGATATACCCCACACCCCTCACTGTAACACTCTGATATACACCAGACCCCTCACTGTAACACTCTGATATATTCCACACCCCTCACTGTAACACTCTGATATACCCCACACCCCTCACTGTAACACTCTGATATATCCCACACACCTCACTGTAACACTGATATACTCCACACCCCTCACTGTAACACTCTGATATACACCAGACCCCTCACTGTAACACTCTGATATATTCCACACCCCTCACTGTAACACTCTGATATACCCCACACCCCTCACTGTAACACTCTGATATACACCAGACCCCTCACTGTAACACTCTGATACATCCCACACCCCTCACTGTAACACTCTGATATACCCCACACCCCTCACTGTAACACTGATATACCCCACACCCCTCAGTATAACACTCTGATATATCCCACACCCCTCACTGTAACACTGATATACCCCACACCCCTCACTGTAACACTGATATACCCCACACCCCTCACTGTAACACTCTGATATACCCCACACCCCTCACTGTAACACTGATATACCCCACACCCCTCACTGTAACACTGATATACCCCACACCCCACACTGTAACACTCTGATATACCCCACACCCCTCACTGTAACAGTCTGATATACCCCACATCCCTCACTGTAACACTCTGATATATCCCACACCCCTCACTGTAACACTCTGATATATCCCACACCCCTCACTGTAACACTCTGATATACCCCACATCCCTCACTGTAACACTCTGATATATCCCACACCCCTCACTGTAACACTCTGATATATCCCACATCTCTCACTGCATCATTCACTGATATAAACCAAACCCCACACTAACAATTTTTTGGGATATCCTACATTGTCTACTGTTAAATTCCATGGCATACAATGAGGAAGTTTTGATGAGCAGGAATTGTTGAAATTCGCATTGTGAAGGAACTGGAAGCGCGTCAGGAGGAAGAGTCACTAATGGATGTCACAGAGATGAGATCTGAATCATGTTCTGTAACCCACTGAATGGAGAAAGTCTGGTTCACAGCTTAAAGAACCCTGACACAGGCACAGAAAACCTGACAGCCTAGAAAACATCCAGCAGCTTAATAAATAACAGCTAAACCTTCGAGTCAAGGTGACTGAATAACTCCACTCTCATCGCCCTCAATCTCAGAATCTTTACATTTCTAGATCACATCCTACAATTCTGTTTTGTTCGAAACTCGAACCTATCGAAATGATTCATTCCAATCGCAGCGTGACATGTATTGACATCTGCAGCTAAATCCTGTTGCATTATGCAGAAAAAAATCAATTGCATTACGCAGAAAAAAAGCTGAAGAAAATATACGTTAAATATTTCCGCTGTGGGCTTTGGAAATGACCCACTGGAAATGATTCGCCAAAAAAACATTTACCCTGTGTGGCCTCCTCTCTTTCTGAGGTTTCCTGTCTGGAACGGAACAGTAGTTTCCTGGTTCAGGTCAGAGTTAAAATGTCAGGTCCGATTCTCATCACTAAAACTGGATCAATCGGATGAATGAAAGGCTGCACTAGGTTCAAGTGAACACCCACACTTCCGGCTCAGGTAGAGCAGTGGGAAATTGTTGGTAGCAGTAATACTGTAAAGAGGTTAGCCTATTTGAGTATGAGCTCCCTGATTGAGGCAGTGATTAGGTGTGGCAAGGTAGCACAACCGTTAGCATTGCTGCCTTACAGCAATCAGGGGCCTGACTTCGATTCCTGACTTGGGTAATGTGTGTGCAGAGTCTGCACATTCTCCCTGTGTCTGCATGGGTTTCCCCCCACAATCTGAAAGATGTGCTAGTTAGATGCACTGGCCATGCTAAATTCTCCCTCAGTGTTACCCAAACAGGCGCCGGAGTGTGGCGGCTAAGGGATTTTCACAGTAACTTCATTGCAGTGTTAACGTAAACCTACTTGTGACAATAATTAATAAATTTCAAAAAGCTGCTTGCCTGTCCAATCAGGGAGCCTCACCTGAGCATATATTGAGAAGTGTCGGGGCCATTGACAACGATGTACCTGAAATATTCTTAGGAGCAGAATTTGGTTTGTAAATAAAGCAAATTTGGTGATGGGACACTGGCCTCGGAGGAGTTAGTTCAATTAGAAAGTTGGAAAAGTTGTAAGTTGAGTTGGTAACTGAGACCAGATCTGAATCACATGATATATTGCATCATTTCCCCTCCAGTAATGTGTACGGAAAATATAGCCACGCCCACTGAAAGGTGGACCCCAATAATCAGCAGGGCAGTCACTCAGAATTCAAACTGGCAACTCTTTTAACCAGCCAGCTTAATTTAACCTCTCCTTGGCCTTTCAGCTAAAATGAAGCATTAGATCCAGCCCGGGGTGGGGTGCGATGCCTTAGCGTGTCAAATTGGATCTTGTTTATCTCTCTCATGGGTGGGGAACCATGATTTGGATTCAATTGGAATTTGAATTTGGTTTGTAGCCAGCAAGGATTGGATTTGGGTTTGCCCACTCCACTCTGAGCACTTTATTCCTTCTTGTTTGGGGCAGAACGGTGGCACAATGGTTAACACTACCGCTTCACAGCGCCAAGGACCCGGGTTCAATTCCCAGCTTGAATCACTGTCTGTGTGGAGTTTGCACATTCTGCCCATGTCTGCGTGGGTTTCTTCCAGGTGCTCCAGTTTCCTCCCAGAGTCCAAAGATGTGAGGTTAGGTTGACTGGCCATGCTAAATTGCCCCTTAGTGTGAGGGGGACTAGCTACGGTAAATGTTTGGGTTATGGGGACAAGGCCTGGGTAGGATTGTGGTGAGTGGGCTGAATGGCCCTCTTCTGCATTGCAGGATTCTAGGATTCTAAAGCTGGCTTTGGAACATCAAGGATGGAGTAAACTTTTCTTAAAATTGACCTTTAGGTTCCAAGTTTTCAGATCATTCCGTGAGTGGGTTAAGGTATGTAGAATCTTCAACATTCAAACAGGGGACATTACAGGTTGGGAGGGTGCTGATGGAGCCTGGGTGAGTTGCTGCAGTGAATCTTGTAGATGGTACTGGGCACTGTGCGTTACTGGTGGAGGGAGTGAATGTTGAAGGTGGTGAATGGGTGTCAGACAAGCGGGGTTGCTTTGTCATGGATGGTGTCGAGCTTCTTGATGAGCTGCACTCACCCAGGCAAGTGGAGAGTATTCCATCACACTGCTGACTTGTGCCTTGTAGATGGTGGACGGGCTTTGGGGAGTCAGGAGGTGAGTTACTCGCTGCAGTATTCCCAGCTTCTGAACTGCTCTCACAGCCACAGTTTTCAGATTGCCGGATCCAGTTCCATTTCCAATCCATCGTAACCCCCAGTTTGTACTGGCTACTGAATATCCTGCTTCACTGTAGCGACTCTGCTCCAAAGGTACTTCATTATCTGTTACACGGTGTGTCTCCTGAGGGTCTGAAAGGCGCTGAATAAATGTAAATCTTCCCTTCTGTCTCAGCGTTATCTAATCAACACTTCTTTCTCATCTTCAGTCACTTTCCTCTCTGTTTGTTGGTGGTAACCTTAATGGATTGAGGGATGGGACGTAATCGCTCGTGGGATATGAGAGGCCAATGGCTTCCTTTTCTCCATAACGCTGCATTGAGGGGCCACCCTAACTGATATCACCGTGAGACATCCATCGGGTCATGGTCAATGGGACAGGAATCCGATTCGAAATGGCCCATTAGCGGGTAGTTGTGGAGAAAAAGCATTTATTATCAATCAAGGTGTTCAGATAAGCTGGCGAAACACAGAAACTTGTGAAAACATTAAGATGCCTACATTTCTGTCTAACTAATGCAGCCCTTCACCCCGTGCCCTCTCAGTGTAACTACAACCTCCTAACCTTACGCTGCCTCACACCACCCCTCAGTGACTCCCCAGAACGGACATCGGAGGTGGAGGGGGTCAGCTGCTGACCTCACCCCGTGGCCTGTGATCCGTGTGGTGGGCATCCTCTAGAGGCCCTGGACCCTGAGGACCCTGGCCGGCTTCCAGGTGTCCGGGATGTTTCCACGACACCCTCTTCGTCCCGCTGCCCCTGAAATACCCCGGTGTCAGGAAGGGGAGAGTTGGAAGGTGTTGCCGTAGCCACAGTCTCCTGGCTGGAAGGCCCTGGTGTGGTCTCAGCCCTTCCTCCTCCCTCGGGGTCCCTTTTGACCCTGGGTCACTCCATGGGTGCTTCTGCAAGTGAGCCCCAGAAGCTCTGGCATCACTTGGCACTGCCAGTCCTGGAGGATCACCTACCCGTGGTGATCAACCCCTCCACGATGGCCACTTGAGTCATGGGCCATCTCTCGATGGCTGCAGCAAGTGCCCTCTGATACTGGGCCATGCTCTTCAAGCCCTCAGCAGTGACCCTCTGAGACTGGGCCACCTTCTCAAGGGCTGCTGCCATTGCCCGCTGTGTCTCAGCACTCTTCCTCTGGGTCTCCTGCAAGCTCTCGAGCCTCTCAGTCATGGGCCGCAGAATCTCAAGAAGCCTGTTCAGTCCCTCCGCTGTGGCCTGCCATCGCTTGGAGCCTGTCACTCATGGTGAGGATCCCCTGCCTCAGGGCTTTCCACTGCAGACGCCACCTTTGCAGTGTTGCCATTGGAAGCAGGCATGACAGACAATAACTGCTGCACCTGAACTTGGGACTCCTCCCTGTAGCCTCGCAGTGGGTCCAGTGTGACCGTCAGCCCCTCCTGCATTCCCTGGCTCTGTGGCTGCATCCCCAGCAGCTGAGGGAGAAGTGATCCCAGAGGCCCAGCACGTAGCCTGGGACCAGCCGTGTCCTCACCTCCAGCAGGCCCCCTCGGGCATTTCCTCCTCCGCTCGATGTACATCAGCAGATGTGTTGTGCTCTTCAGATTGTGACCCAGAAGCCTCAACACTAACTGGACCCACCGACTTGTCTGTTTCTGCCATGGTGATTTGTGAGGTCGAGGCTAACGGATAAACAGTGCCACCCTCGGAGGTCCCTTCACCCATATCCTCCGGGGACTCGTCCGAGATATCGTTCCTGGGATGGATAAGAACATAAGAAATAGGAGCAGGAGTAGGCCATCTGGCCCTTCGAGCCTGCCCCGCCATTCAATAAGATCATGGCTGATCTGTCGTGACTCAGCTCCACCTTCCCGCCCTCTCCCCATAACCCTTAATCCCCTCTCTTATCAAAAACCCATCAACCCGTTTCTTAAAATTATTTAGCGAGGCAGCCTCCACCACTTCAACGGGTAGAGAATTCCAGAGATTCACCACCCTTTGAGTGAAGAAGTTCCTCCTCAACTCTGTTCTAAACCGCCCCCCCTTTATCTTGAGGCTGTGCCCCCTAGTCCTACTGTCTTTTTTGAGTGGGAAGAGTCTCTCCACCTCTATCCTATCCATCCCATTCATCATCTTATACGTCTCAATGAGATCTCCCCTCATTCTTCTAAACTCTAACGAGTACAAGCCTAGTTTATTCAGCCTCTCCTCATAGCTCAACCCCCTCAACTCCGGTATCAGCCGAGTAAACCTCCTCTGCACTCCCTCCAGGGCCAAAATATCCTTGTGATGGGAGCTGCAGCCGGGGCCTGCGGTCCAGAAGGCCCCGGGGGCATCAGGATCTGTCCCTGAAACACAGGACACGAGGGAGGGAGAGGAATCCAGGATGGCAAACACATAAATCACATGACTCCCTTGGACATAGAACACTGAACCCAGACAATTGCATCACAGGAACAGGCCCTTCGGCCCTCCAACCCTGCAGCAACCAGGCTGCCCATCTGATTTGTTTGCCCCCTATGTCTCTGTTCCCATCCCATTCAGATCGCCGTAGACATACCCCTTAAATGTCCCCATAGTGTCCGCCCCCACGGCCTCCCCGAGCAGTGAGTTCCAGCACCCACCATCCTCTCAATGCCAATAAAATGCCTCATACATCTCCTTTACACCTAGCCTCTTGCACCCGAAACCCGTGACCCCAAGAAGTTGCCTCAAGGTGAGTGTAGGAATGACAGTCGCTCATGTCTGGACGGCAGACTGACCATGGTGTCGCTGACAGTCCGCGTCCCCCCTTCTCTGGGGAGCTCCAGCACCCGCTCCTCAAACGGGGTGAGGACCCGGAGGTCTGGCTCACCACCCCCTGACTTCACCCTCTCACGGGTGTTTGCTTGGTCTCCTTCTGTGGAGACAGAGGGAGCCATGAAATAAATAGTGTGACTCGTGCAGAGAATCAGGCAGTGACCCTTAGAGGGCAAACACAATGGGGCTCATAGTGGGGGGGGGGAAGGAAGGAGGTGCTTGGGGGGTCAGGAGCTGGAAACATGCAGGGTGCTGGAGGTCGGAGGGTCTGGGGGAGGTGTGGGGGAGCGTGCTGAATGGGGTTCAGCGCTCACCCTCGCTGTACGGATGAGGTCACACAGCCATAGGTGGTTTGGGGCTTTGTGTGGGAGGGTCTGGACTGGGAGTGGGGGGGGATCGCTCTGCCTGATATCTGTAGGGTGGAGGGGGGGGGGGGGGAGGGATCTCTCTGCCTGAGATCAGTGGGGGAAGGGGGAGGGTTTCGCAATTGTTCTCCGTGGTGGAGGGTGGGGGATAGGTGAGTCTGTAATGCCGGGGGTGGGGGTGGGGGGGGGGGGCAATGCCTGTGGGGTCTAGGGGGAGGCATTATCCGGCCTGGGACTGACCTGACACAGGCGCGCTTTTTCAACTATTTTTCCTACTGCGCACGCGCGGTTCAGAGCTCCGATCGTTCCGGCTGCGCTCCGCACCACCCACAGCGGGAATGGGACCGGAGACGGCTGAGAGTGTATCTGCCCGAAAGCAGATTTCTGAGTTGGATCTACGTCCAGACTCGGCACTCAGAATGAGAATGGTAAAATCAGGCACAGAGTGATATCAAGAGACTGTGAAGGCTTTCGCTGACCATCCAGTTACGAGTTTTAAAAATAAAACCAGTCAGCGTGCAATAAATCAGGGGATTGGTCATACACAATCTGTGCAGCTTCCTCTGCAGTGATGACCTATCTCCCTGTAATTATTTTTCTCTGGCGAAATGAGTTTACCTTTGATAAAAGATACAAAGAATGAAATCAGCATGGTGTATTTTAATAAGAAAAAGTAGGCAGACCCATTTATTACCGTAATTTGTCATCTTTATCATTTTGGCTCTGTATAACTCTGAAATTAATTTGATAAAATATTAATATTAAAGTGTAGAAGATGAGAGAGAAGATAATGATAAAATCTCTAATATTAACTCTGACACCCTTTTCTCAATTAATCTCGGCCATTCAATTTTCTCCTATGCTCCTTTGAAAGTACTCATTGTTGGGGCACAGAACTGTCATCACCTCAATCTCAGCAAGGTACCCATCCTTCACCAATTAATGTGGACAATCCGTCACAAAGGGCTATTCTCTCCTCTCTCACACACTTGTATTCCCCTGAGTTTAGCAGGTGGAGGGTTTAACTGATAGAAGATGCACTGCGGCAACTCACTGAAGTTCCTAAGCACTTTCCAAACCCACTGCCACTTCCAGCTAGAAGGATGAGGGCAGCAGATACACTGGAACATCACCACCTGCAAGTAGATACGGTGAAACCAAAATCCTCTGGGGGGACAGAGTCAAACACGAGGAAGCATAAAAATATAGGGAGAGAATTGGAGCTAAATCTTAAATCATAAAATTATAGCAACCATTTAGGCGAGGATTCAGGAAATGAAAAGGCAGTGGGACCCTGGAACTCTGTCCCTGAATAGAGTGGTGGGGGTCGGAGTTTTCAGGACTGAGATTTTTGTGGATTTTGTTTGTCAGGTGATGTGGAGCAAAGTCAGTTTCAATTGAGTTAAATTATCTGATTTAATGGCAAAACCTGCTTTTTCCTTCGTTTGTTCATGGGACATGGGTATCGCTGGCTGGGTCCAGCATTTATTACCCATCCCTAGTTGCCCTTGAGAAGGTGATGGTGAGCTGCCTTCTTGAATCGCTGCAGTCCATGTTCTCTGGGTTGACCCACAATGCCGTTAGGGAGGGAACTCCAGGATTTTGTCCCAGTGACTGTGAAGGAACAGCTGATATATTTCCAAGTCAGGATGGTGAGTGGCTTGGAGGGAAACTTGCGGGTGGTGGTGTTCCCGTGTATCTGCCGCCCTTGTCCTTCTAGATGAAGTAGTTGTGGGTTTGGAAGGTGCTGTCTAAGGATCTTTGGTGAATTGCTGCAGTGCATCTTGTAGATAGTACACACTGCTGCTACTGAGAGTCGGTGGTGGAGGGATTGGGTGTTTGCAGATGTGGTGCCAATCAAGTGGGCTGCTTTGTCCTGAATGATGCCAAGCTTCTTGAGTGTTGTTGGAGCTTACCCATCCAGGTAAGTGCGGAGTATTCCATCACACTCCTGACTTGTGCCAAATGCATGGTGGATAGGCTTTGGGGGAGTCAGGAGCTGAGTTACTCCTAGCCTCTTGTAGCCACTGTGTTTAAGTGGTGAGTCCGGTTGAGTTTCTGGTCAATGGTAACCCCAAGGATGTTGACAGTTGGAGATTCGGTGATGGTAACATAAGGGGTAACATGGCTTGAGGGACTGAATGGCCTTCGCCTGTTCCAGTGTTCCACAGGCAACATCCAGCCCGGGCCAGTCTAATAGGCCTCTGTGCCTTTTGATCACCTCACTTTATAGCTGCCCCATGCAACATCCAACACCCTGTGTTTCTGAGGTTTGATGTAGCTGTTCAGTTCTAATTAACTTCATTTCCCTGCCAGATACTGATCCAACATGAATGAGTCTGTCACTATAAGCTTTCTCATTGACTTTTTGCAGTTCAATCAATTGCTTTTATCAGTCTGTCAATAACGTACATATATTTGGTATTTGTCATCTGTAGACTTGACCATTCCAATGCATTTTTTCATGGCCTCCACCTTACTCTCTCAGTAAACTTATCCAACAATCTGCTGCCTATCTTCTAACTCTTACCAAGTCCTGTGTGTCCATCACCCCCAGGGCTCTCTGGCCTACATGGACACCTCAATTTTAAAATCTGCATCCTTGTTTTTCAAATCCCTTACTTCTCCCTATCCCTGTCACTGTTTCCAGCCCTCCAACCCACTGGGATCCCTGTCCAATTCTGGCCTCTTGTATTTTCCCAAATTTAATCACTTCACAGTCAGCAGGTGTACTCTCAGCTGTCTAAGGCCTAAGCTCTGGAAATTCCCCCACCCTCCACCCCCAGTTTGTCGGTTTTTCTGCCTCTTTCTACTCCTTCTTTAAGACACTTCTTAAAACCTATTCTTTAAAGAATCCTTTGGGCATCTCCTTCAATACCTTCAATGGTGTCAAATCTGTGTCTCTCACTTCTGTTGGTTAGTTGTCTTAAGGGCACTATATAACTTGGGTGTTGGTTGGCTCAGTTGGCTGGACAGTTGGTTTGTGATGCCGAGTGACACCAGCAGCCTGGGTTCAATTCCTGTGCTTGGCCTTCTCATCCTTGCCCGAGGTGCGATGATCTCAGGTTAAATCGCCACCAGTCAGCTCTCCCCCTCAAAGGTCATCAGAGATTTTGGTGACTTTACTTATATAAATGCAGGTTATTGTTGAAAGGTTTGCACTTTTTTTTGAGTTAAACGAAAGCATTGGTGACAATAGCTGTCTGCTGCATTCTCTAAGTCAATGCTTTGACCAATCAAAGTCAACTTGTCAACCAATCAGCACTCTCCTCTCTTGCAGTAGAAATTGGTGCTTCCTTTGAAATTTGGTATTCCTGCATCTGTCCAGATGAGTGTAAGAGGAAATGCTTTGACAGCAATGCTGAAGTTTTTGTGGTTAATTCACACCCTTAAAACATTTCTGCTGCCTAATCACCACTCTTGTCTTTACAAAGGGCAATTCTTCACAAATCTCACAAATGGAGCAATTAGGCAGCTTTTAATTAATTTTAACATTCACAGGGCAGGCAGAAATAGAATAATGAAACTTTTAAAAGTAGAAATACCACCAAAGTTTCATTTTCAATCTGTAAGCATCTCATCTTTCATAGCTCAGAGTAACAAAGGTCAAAGCTGTAACTCTCCAAGTTTGCCCATCGATCTGTGCCATTCTTGTTAGAGAGGAAGAACATAAGAACATAAGAACTAGGAGCAGGAGTCAGCCATCAAGCCCCTCGATCCTGCTCCGCCGTTCAATAAGATCATGGCTGATCTTTTCATGGGCTCAGCTCCACTTATCCACCCACTCACCATAACCCTTAATTCCTTTGTGGTTCAAAAATCTATCTATCCTTGCCTTAAAAACATTCAACAAGGTAGCCTCAATTGTTTCAATAAGCAGGGAATTCCACAGATTCACAACACTTGGGTGAAAAAGTTCCTCCTCGACTCAATCCTATATCTGCTGCCCCTTACTTTGGGGCTATGCCCCTGGTTTTAGTTTCACCCACCAGTGGAAACAATCTCTTTGTTTCTATCTTATCTATTCCCGACATAATCTTAAATGTTTCCATAAGATCTCCCTTCATTCTTCTGAATTACAGTGAGTGTAGTAAGGTTACCTGAATCAAATGCTATGTAACATAGACAGTTTTACCAATGATCAAACTGTAATAAGTCTTCAGAGGCAGAAGTCCCTTCACCAAACTCCCATTATTTACAATTCCAGCAGCAGTACACAGAGTACTCGCAATCAGCAGTCTACCTTCAGGAGTGCCAGAGGAACTGACACACCCGGTTAAAAGCAAGGAAAAGACTCCCTGATTGGCCCATCACTTGGATCAAGGAGTTCATATTCCAATTGGCCAACCTCATTGGCCTGATTGAAGTCATTACGGTAACCATTCCAGCTCACCACAGCTGGCAACATCAGACAATTATACTGGTGTTGGGATGCAGGATGCACAATGTCCTGACCTGGATAGTGTCAATACTCACACCAAACAAGACAGTCATTTCAATAATGCACAGACAGAGCTATCACTGATCGTGTGAGTGAGTGTCTGTGTGTGTGTGTGTGCAAATGAGCAAGTGTGTGAGAGAGAAAGAGATGTATGTATACGTGAACCCATTAAACAGGAGTGGAAGCAAATCTTATCAATCCTGATGAGGTGCTTAAGAAGAAGGAGTTAGTGAATATCTGAATGTGAGTGAGTGAGTATCTGTATGTGTGTTTGTTAGTGTGGGTATATTTGTGTGTCTGTGTGTTATAGTATGTATTAGTATGCGTGAGTGATCGCATTTGTACGTGTGGCTGAACATATGTGTGTATGTGTGTGTCTGTGTGTGATAGTATGTGTTAGAGTGTGTGGGTGTATGTGAGTGTGTGTGTGTGTCTGTGTGTGATAGTATGTGTTAGAGTGTGTGGGTGTAGGTGAGTGTGTGTGTGTGTCTGTGTGTGATAGTATGTGTGAGAGTGTGTGGGTGTATGTGAGTGTGTGTGTGTGTGTGTCTGTGTGTGTGTGTCTGTGTGTGATAGTATGTGTTAGAATGTGTGGGTGTATGTGAGTGTGTGTGTGTGTGTGTCTGTGTGTGATAGTATGTGTTAGAGTGTGTGGGTGTATGTGAGTGTGTGTGTGTGTGTGTCTGTGTATGATAGTATGTGTGGGTGTATGTGAGTGTGTGTCTGTGTGTGTGTGTGTGTCTGTGTGTGATAGTATGTGTGAGAGTGTGTGGGTGTATGTGAGTGTGTGTGTGTGTGTCTGTGCGTGTGTCTGTGCGTGTGTGTGTGATAGTGAGTATTTGTTAGTATGTGTGTGTTTGTGTACGTGTGTGTCTGTCTCTTCATGCGTGTGCATGTATATGTGCGTGTGAGTATGTATCTGTGTGTTTTTGACATTGAAAAATTTCGTTGTCCTTCAGAGATTCCCAAGAGGGAGCTGACCCAGAAATGTTACCAGTCCCTATCAGACTCAAAATAGCAGCACAGTGAGAGAGTGAGAGAGTTCTGGACCAACCTACTTCACTCGCTCTCTTTCATCTTCTTTTTCGCCTCTGGTTTCAGGTGCAGGACATTCAGAGGGTGAGGAAAGGTTTGAATAGTCCCGCACAGATCTTATCTCAATGGCTGAGGAAGCAGAGTGGTGTCAGAGTGTAAAAATCTGCAATTAAACAGGAGAATGGTGTAATGACTAGCAATATCCAATTCAAACGGATAACAAATCAGTGTTCCAGAGAGGCTGAACTTTAACAGGATAGTATCGAACATCACTCCAAAGGTACGTTTAATGAACTCTTCATATGTCAACATTTTAGTTACTACCAGACGGAAGATTCCATCGACCAACCCCACTCCCCAAACTCACAACTCAACCAAATTTTCCCTTAGATGCTGAAACAGAAAATTTGGATGTAAAATTGGCTTGAGGAAAGAAGGTGGTTGTTGAGGGTTGTTTTTCAAACTGGAGGCCTGTGACCAGCAGTGTGCCTCAGGGATCGCTGCTGAGTCCAGTTATTTGTTATTTATATTAATGATTTGGATGAGAATTTAGGAGACATGGTTAGTAAATTTGAGGATGACACCAAGATTGGTGGCATAGTGGATAGTGAAGAAGGTTATCTCGATTGCAATGGGATATTGATCATTTGGGCCAGTGGCCTGATGAATGGCAGATGGAGTTTAGATAAATTTGAGGTGATACATTTTGGTAGATTGAACCAAAGCAGGACTTACTCAGTTAATGATAGGGCACTGGGGAGAGTTATAGAACAAGGAGATGCCAGGGTATAGGTTCATAACTTCTTGAAAGTGGAGTCACAGGTGGACAGAGTGGTGAAGAAGGCATTCGGCAAGCTTGGTTTCATTGGTCAGAACATTGAATACAGGAGTTGGGACGTCTTGTTGAAGTTGTACAAGACATTGGTAAGGCCACACTTGGAATACTGTGTACAATTCTGATCACCCTATTATAGAAAGGATATTATTAAACTAAGAAGAGTGCAGGAAAGATTTACTAGGATGCTACTGGGACTTGATGGTTTGAGTTATGGGGGGAGGCTGGATAGATTGGGACTTTTTTCTCTGGAAATAGGAGGCTGAGGGGTGATCTTATAGAGGTCTATAAAATAATAAGGGGCATAGACAAGATAGATAGTCAATATCTTTTCCCAAATGAAGGGGAGTCAAAAACTAGAGGGCAGAGGTTTAAGGTAAGAGGGAAGAGATACAGAGGGGTCCAGAGGGGCAATTTTTTTCACACAGAGGGTGGTGAGTGTCTGGAACAAGCTGCCAGAGGTACTGATAAAGGTGGGTACAATTTTGTCTTTTAAAAAGCACTTAGACAGTTACATGGATAAGAAGGGTATGGAGGGATATGGGCCAAACACGGGCAATTGGGATTAGCTTAGTGTAAAAAGGGCAGCATGGACAAGTTGGGCTGAAAGGTCTGTTTCCTGGCTGTAAACCTCTACGACTCTATGATTCTATAACCAGCCCTTGTCAAAGTGTCAGTTTGTACCTGGCACCTTCTCAGTGTCACTTCCTATCAGCCAACTTCTCCCTGAACTTTGACATCCCAGTTCGCACCCCCCCCCACTTCCCCCCACCAACCCCAATTCTGCTTTGGCCCATTCTCAGTAAGAAGTCTCATAACACCCTGTTAAAGTCCAACAGGTTTATTTGTAGCAAACATCACTAGCTTTCAGAGTTTTCCCCTTCGTCAAAAGGTAGTGGCGTTTACTACCAAATCAGCCAGTTGGGCTTTAACCTGGTGTTGTGAGGCTTCTTACTGTGGTTACCCCAGTCCAACGCCGGCATCTCCACACCTTGGCCCATTCCCCCAGTGTTCCATCTCCCCTTCAACTTAGATCTAAACACACGGAGCACAAGGAGACTTAGGACAGCGTGGGACTCTCAACTGTATCGGCAATCACACAGATCTTTCCTACTTTGGCATCACAGCATCCGAGACAAATAATCACATTCATGACAGAAACAGGACCTGCCATCCACAACTAGCCTCACGCGAGCTGGCTGTCACTGTCCCCTGTGGTTATGGTGGATTGCTGAGTCAGCACTGACGCCGTAGACAGCACCCTTTGGTTACTGTTTTGGTCACACTCCAGACACTGATGTGCCGTACCGCGGGAGTGCAGCAACTCCTGGAGACACAGGGTTGTCGATGAATTGTCACCTTGTTCAGGAGGACAGGGCACTGTCCCTCCCTAATGCTTCAAGCAACATCACCAAGATAGATCATCCGGTCATGGTCACATTACTGTCTGTGGGATCTTGCTGACTGCTGTATTTCCTGTATTGGAACAGTGATGACGTTGTTCTCAAAGACATTGGGAGGAATTTTCCGGCTGGGCTCACTCCGAGACCGGAAAATCCTGCCCGAGGTCAATGGATCTTTGCATGGTCCACCTCACCCCCCCCCCCCAACACATTACCATTCCCGGAGGGGTGCGGGCAGGGAAAATTCTGCCTATTGTCTGTAAAGCACTTTGGGATGTCCTGGGACTGTGAAAGGTGCAGACACAGCAGTATTGCCTGTTAAATCATGTATCTGTACAAAGGGAGGACCATGCCATTCACAAAATGTCACGTCAGCTTGAGATCCTGTGGCTGGTGGGAAGGCATGTCCCTCTCTCCTTATTCCGGAACATGGGAGGCAACAAATGCTCTGGGAATAAGTGCCTTTGCACAACATGCATTTACACTGAGGGGGGAGATGATTGTACAGACAGCTGGCGCACTCTCCTCCACGTGCTATCTATTTTAATTATCATCTGCCAACCTGCTGTTATTTCAATTTAGAAATCCAAGCTTGTTATTTTATATTTGAATGGCTGATAAGGGAGCTGCAGTTGGGGAGCACACATGAACCAGCCCTGTGAGGTCAAAGCTTCAATCCAATTCCAATTTATGCATCTATTCTGAGAGTCAATTAATTCTTAGCGGATACAAATACACATCAAAATAATGTCCTTTGTTTGGTCCCAGGTTAGCAATCTAATTCAGCAACACCACTTCAGCAAGTGGAGTGTTACACTTCATTGACTGAAGTGATTCAAGAAGGCAGCTCACCACCACCTTCTCAAAGGCAACTAGGGATGGGCAATAAATGCTGGTTTAGCCAGAGACACCCATATCCCATGAACAAATAATTTTTTAAAACTGTATCACAAGGAACTTTACTCTATTTCTAACCCCATGCTGTACCTGTCCTGGGAGTATTTGATGGGGACGGTGTATAGAGGGTTTTACGCTCGATCAACCCCGTGCAGTTTTGGGCGCCGCACCTGCGCAAAGATATTTTGGCCTTGGAGGGAGTGCAGAGGAGGTTTACTAGGCTGATACCGGAGTTGAGGGGGTTGAGCTATGAGGAGAGGCTGAATGAACTAGGCTTGTACTCGTTGGAGTTTAGAAGAATGAGGGGAGATCTCATTGAGACGTATAAGATGATGAATGGGATGGATAGGATAGAGGTGGAGAGACTCTTCCCGTTCAAAAAAGACAGTAGGACTAGGGGGCACAGCCTCAAGATAAAGGGGGGGGCATTTTAGAATGGAGTTGAGGAGGAACTTCTTCACTCAAAGGGTGGTGAATCTCTGGAATTCTCTACCCGTTGAAGTGGTGGAGGCTGCCTCGCTAAATATTTTTAAGAAGCGGGTTGATGGGTTTTTGATAAGAGAGGGGATTAAGGGTTATGGGGAGAGGGCCGGAAAGTGGAACTGAGCCACGACAGATCAGCCATGATCTTATTGAATGGCGGGGCAGGCTCGAAGGGCCAGATGGCCTACTCCTGCTCCTATTTCTTATGTTCTTATGTTCTTATGCTATATCTGTCCTGGGAATGTTTGATGGGGACAGTGTAGAAGGAGCTTTACTCTGTATCTAACCCCGTGCTGTAACTGTCCTGGGAGTGTTTGATGGGGGACAGTGTAAAGGGAGCTTCCTCCGTTAGATGGGAGAGTTAGTGACTGATTCCTGTACACGTGAGAGATAATGCAACATTCTTTTTGATGAATCACAGATCTGGACAAAGCAGTATTGAGCCTTTGTCGTCTCAATCAAAACCTTCCCTAATCGGGGCCCCAAACTGGCTTTCTTTGCAAAGAGGGCGAATATTCTGAAATTGAACTGATTTTTAATGGTGGAATTACTCAAACTGACACCTTTCGCACAAATCCAGACAGCAGCTTGTCACTTTATCACAGTCATCTCTGAGCTGAAGTAATACTCAGAAATGGAGAGAGAACACCTTCAAATTGCCCACAAAAATAAAAGCAAAATACTGCGGATGCTGAAAAAGAAGAGTAAAAACAGAAAATGTGAGAAATACTCTGCAATTCTCACTGTATTTATAGAAAGGTTTCAGGACACTGAGAAAATGTAAACTAGGCCTTGACTCAGTGAAATAGAGATGGTGTAAGAAGAAGGAATGGGATGTTCGGCCCAGTGTGGAAGGACAGCAGAGGGGCAGGGCCTGGCGAAGAGATTTTGCGACCATTAACTAGAAGCCACATGGGAATTTACGCTTGGTGTTACCAAATGAGACTATGTGATCTGAAAGCTCTTTCATCTTGTGTTGGGGGGAAGTGAAGAGTGCGGTGGTTACAGTGTAAGGTGAATGCCTCTCTGCAGTTCCTTCTCTTGCTACCTACACGCTCGGTGTGGTGAAAGAACCCAAACTTCCTTAGGTGACAAGGTTGCTCATTTGAGGCACGTTCCAGAGGCTTGAAAGCAGAATTCTAGACCAGCGCAGTGCCGAGGATGTGCTGCACTCCCAGAAGTGCAATAAACTGAAACCCTACACGCTAAAATCATGAATTTAGACTAATCATTTAGACTAAAATCATGAATAGGTCACTGACAATGGGACAGCGGCGCGGGCTCGTTGGGCCGAAGGGCCTGTTTCCCGTGCTGTGTTTTTCTTTGTTCTTTGTTCTTTGTTCTATGGCTCTCTCGGATTGTTAGTCTTTGGAGTTTTCTACTCCAGAGGGCAGCGGAGGCTGGATCGTTGAGTATAAGGCTGGGCTTATAACCCTGGGGGTGGAGGGTATTGGGGGTCTGGCAGGAAAATAGTGTTGAGGCCACAATCAGATCGTGATGTGGAGATGCCGGCGTTGGATTGGGGTGGGCACAGTGAGAAATCTCACACCAGGTTAAAGTCCAACAGGTTTATTTGATTGTGTAAACTTTCAGAGCACTGCTCCGAAAGCTCGTGCTACCCAATAAACCTGTTAGACTTTAACCTGGTGTTGTGAGACTTCCTACAATCAGGTCAGCAATGATCTTATTGAATGGCAGAACAGGCTCAAAAGGCTGAATGGCCACGATCCTCCTTCTGCTTACACTCTCATGTAAGAGCAGGTGAGGTTCTCCTCAGCAGCAAGGGAATATTTATCCTTTAGCCTGTGTCACCAAAAAACAGATAACCTGGTCATTATCACACCACTGTTTGTGGGATCTTACTGTGTGCTGGTTGGTTGCTGTGTTTCCTAAATAACAACGCCAATTACACTTCCAAAGTATTTCACAGCCTTTGGATGCCCTGAGGATTTCCCTGATATTCAATAGTATTACCATTACTGACCCCACCACTATCAACATCCTGAGGGTTACCACTAATCAGAAACTGAACTGGACCCAGACAGATAAGTACTGTAGCTAGCCCAGCAGGTCAATGGCTGGGAATCCTGCAGTGAGTATTTATCTCCCGAGCCCATCCCAAAGCCTGTCCACCTTCTACAAGGCACAAGGCTGGAGTATAGTAGCACAGTCTTCACTTGCCTGGATGGGTGCAGCTCCAACAACACTCCAGAAACACAACACCACCCAGGAAGAAACAGCCGCTTTGATTGATAACCCTTCAACAAATGTTCACTCCTGCCAGTGTTGATGCACAGTAACCGCCGCGTGTACCATCTACAGGATGCAATGCAGAAACTCACCAAAGTTCCTTAGGCAGCACCTTCCAAACCCCCCACCACCACCAGCAACGAGGACAGAAATTACCTGGACTACCACCGCCTGGAAATTCCCATCCACGTCACTCGCCATCCTGACTTGGAAACAGATCGGCCGTTCCTGCACTGTCTCTGGGTCAAAATCCCGGAATTCCCTCCCTAACAGCACAGTGGGTGTACCTACACATCGGGGTATGCAGAGATTCAGGAAGACAGCTTACCGCCACCTTCTCAAGGGCAGTTAGGGACGGGCAATAAATTTTGGGCCGAGTCAGCAACGCCCACATCCCATAAATACATTTCTCAAAAGGGATGTGAAAGATGCTATATAAATGCAGGTCCTTCCTGCCGTCATACTCATTGCCTCGTGAGAGAATAATCAGAGGAAAATCGCCTTTTGTTTTGTGAAATGTTGCTTGTTTTAGTAAAAGGACAAACACTTCTTTCTAATGGCTCTTTAAATCCTCCCACCATTTTTACAGCGCCAGATTTTTATAATCCCTCGTCAGTGCTTATGAAGTCAGGAGAAACCTGATGTTCTACTAAATCCTGCTCCCCCTCGGGAAGCCAACCTTTAGTGACTGTGTCCCTGCTAAATAACGGCTGCCTGCAGGAATGAGTCACTGGAAAGAATTACTCAGAACAGCAAGGGTGCATGATTAAAATAAAAAAAAACTCTGGGTTCGCTGGGATCTGAGGTTAAAAACAGGAGGGTGCTGTAATTCTTAAAAGCCTCAGCACGTCTCAAGGCATCAGTTTGATGATGGCTTCAGCAGAGCGCTGATATTCAGGTTATTCATCTCCCAGCGCGGGGTTCCTTCCCCTTTTCATCCCGTCATTATTCACATTTTACAGAATGTAACAACAACTTGCATTTATATGCTGCCTTTAACCCCATGAACCCTGGCAAAGCACTCTGCAGTACCATTATCAAACCCGACCGCACTGGGAGAAGATATTGGAACAGTGACTGTAATAAATGGAGGGCCACTCGACTCAGCAACAAAGGATTTATTGCCAACGAGGAAAGGTTTGGACAATATTAACGATGTGATTCTTCCCCGGCTCCGGCTGAGGATCATCCCCGACCCAGCGAACGCATCCTTGTGCCTGATTGGCTCAGCTTATCCCCTCAACTTGGAGTACTGTGCGCAGTTCTGGTCGCCTCACTACAAGAAGGATGTGGGAGCTACTGAGAGGGTACAGAGGAGATTTACAAGGATGTTGCCTGGACTGGGAGGCATGCCTTATGAGGATAGGTTGAGGGAGCTGGGACTCTTTTCCCTGGAGAGGCGAAGGTTGAGAGGCGACCTGATAGAAGTTTATAAAATGTTGAGAGGAATAGATAGGGTGGACTCTCAGAGGCTATTTCCCCGGGTTGAAATGGTCGCTACGAGAGGACACAGATTTAAGGTGCGGGGAGGGAAGTACACAGGAGATGTTAGGGGTAAGTTTTTTACTCAGAGGGTGGTGAGTGAATGGAATCGGCTGCCGTCACCGGTGGTGGAGGCGAACTCGCTGGGGTCTTTTAAAAGACTTCTGGATGAGTATATGGGGTTTAATGGGATTGGGGGTTATAGATAGGCCTGGTAGGTAGGGATATGATCGGCGCAACACGAGGGCCGAAGGGCCTGTTTGTGCTGTGGTTTTCCATGTCTACGTCAACACTCCATGGGGTCAACCTGACCACTTAATCCTCCAGGAGTGTCCCGTTAAAGGGCCCACTACCACAGCGAGTTCGCCTCCACCACCGACGGCAGCCGATTCCACTCACCCCCCACCCTCTGAGTGAGAAACTTACCCCTAACATCTCCTCTGTACCTGCTTCCCCACACCTTAAACCTGTGTCCTCTCGTAGCGACCATTTCAGCCCTGGGAAATAGCCTCTGAGAATCCAAAGACAAAATACTGCAGATGCTGGAACCTGAGACAAAAAGAGAAAGTGCTGGAGAAACTCAGCAGGTCTGACAGTATCTGTGGAGAGAGAACAGAGCCAAAGGGGGAGATTCTCCTAGCCCATCGCACCGCGCTGGCTGGATTTCCCGTGTCCTCAGAGTCACACCAGAAATCAACGTGGAGCTGATTAAAATATTTAAATCATAATTTGCTTTCATTAGCTGGCCAGGGACAGAAGTCCTCCCCATTCCGCATCCCCCCCCCCCCCCCCCCCCCCCCCCACCACCACTGCCAAGAGTGGTTTACCTCAGAGGGGTTTTCAAGTTGTCCTCATTAATGGGGAGCTGGCAGCCTAACCCCACTGGAGGAAAGGGTGGGGGGGGGGGGGCACTGAGGCCTAGCAGTGCCAGCCTGGCCCCTTGGCACTGCTCAGGGGCCAGGCTGGGCTACCTGGAAGTGCCAAAGGGATGGGGCCAGAGGGGGGCAGGATCTAATGGGGTTGGGGCCTCTGGGAGGAGATCAGTGTAGGTGGAGCATCCCGATGCCACTCTGCATTTGGGATTGATGACAGAGGGAGGGAAGGGATTGACTGGGGCCGGCCATTGGAGTGGGTGCGAGTTGGGGCTGTGGGAGGAGAGTGGGTTGGGGAGATCTGGACTGCAAGTGGGGGGGGGGGGGGGTAGCGGGGGCGGAGGAGGAGGAGGGTGGCAGATTGAGGCAGTCGAGCTGGCCAGCGATCGGGAGGTCAGCAGAGTGGGGCTACTGCGCCAATCTTGGTGCTGGCAGATCGGTGCCGTGGTCTAGGCACTTAGCTGCCAGCCTCTCCAGGGAAATAGACTCCGCCACAGGTTTTCAGTGTGAATCTCACTCGGACACTCTGCAGAGCGCAGAGTGTGGGAGATTCATTTTGAAAATCCCGCTGAAAAAAAACATTCCAGTTTTTACGTGAATTCATAAGAACATAAGAAATAGGAGCAGGAGTAGGCCATCTAGCCCTTCGAGCCTGCCCCGCCATTCAATAAGATCATGGCTGATCTGTCGTGGCTCAGCTCCACCTTCCCGCCCTCTCCCCATAACCCTTAATCCCCTCTCTTATCAAAAACCCATCAACCCGTTTCTTAAAAATATTTAGCGAGGCAGCCTCCACCACTTCAACGGGCAGAGAATTCCAGAGATTCACCACCCTTTGAGTGAAGAAGTTCCTCCTCAACTCTGTTCTAAACCGCCTCCCCTTTATCTTGAGGCTGTGCCCCCTAGTCCTACTGTCTTTTTTGAGCGGGAAGAGTCTCTCCACCTCTATCCTATCCATCCCATTCATCATCTTATACGTCTCGATGAGATCTCCCCTCATTCTTCTAAACTCTAACGAGTACAAGCCTAGTTTATTCAGCCTCTCCTCATAGCTCAATCCCCTCAACTCCGGTATCTGCCTAGTAAACCTCCTCTGCACTCCCTCCAGGGCCAAAATATCCTTGCGCAGGTGCGGCGCCCAAAACTGCACACAGTACTCCAGCTGCGGCCTCACCAATGTCCTATACAGCTGCAGCAAGACCTCCCTACTTTTATATTCAATCCCCCTCGCTATGAAGGCCAGCATCCCATTCGCCTTCCTGACCACCTGCTTCACCTGCAAGCTGGGTTTTTGCGACTCATGCACAAGGGACCCCGAGGTCCCTCTGCACCGTCGCCTTCTGAATTCGGCACTTGGGAGTTTTTTTTGGGAGAATCCCACCCAACGCTTCGAGACTGCATTGGTCCTTTGTTAGGTCTTGGTCAGAAGCTTGGTCAAAGGGACAGAAGGAGCCTCTGAAAGGAGGAGAGGTTTCGGGAAGGGATTGTGGACCTCAGGGTCCCAGGCAGCTGTATAATTGACCACCAGCGGTCAGTGAAGGATGTGCTGGAGGGCAGACTGGGAAGGAGCAGAGAGATTCATTGCCTGGTCGGGCTGGAGGAGGATACACTGACCGGCAGTGACAAACTTATAAAGGGAACTGAAAACCAAGATGAGGATCTTAACATCGAGGCATCATCTGCTGAACATTTCTGGAAATAGGGGGCAAAATAAAGGGGAGCGAGATAACGGCATCGGGGGAATATCATGGTTCAGGCTGATGCTGGGGGGCAATAATTCAAATCCCACAACAACTGCTGCTAGAATGTGAATTCAATGGTAAAATCTGGAGGAAAAAGATAGTCTCAGTAACGGTGACCATTAGATAGTTGCTGACGTCTCATTGAGACGTATAAGATGATGAATGGGATGGATAGGATAGAGGTGGAGAGACTCTTCCCGCTCAAAAAAGACAGTAGGACTAGGGGGCACAGCCTCAAGATAAAGGGGGGGCATTTTAGAACAGAGTTGAGGAGGAACTTCTTCACTCAAAGGGTGGTGAATCTCTGGAATTCTCTGCCCGTTGAAGTGGTGGAGGCTGCCTCGCTAAATATTTTTAAGAAACGAGTTGATGGGTTTTTGATAAGAGAAGGGATTAAGGGTTATGGGGAGAGGGCGGGAAGGTGGAACTGAGCCACGACAGATCAGCCATGATCTTATTGAATGGCGGGGCAGGCTCGAAGGGCCAGATGGCCTACTCCTGCTCCTATTTCTTATGTTCTTATGTTCTTATGACTGTCAGAAAACCCCACCTGGTTCACTCATGCTTTTTACAAAATGAAATCTACCTTCCTTACCTGGTCGATTAGAACATAGAACATTACAGCACAAACAGGCCCTTCGGCCCTCGAGTTGCGCCGATCACATCAACCCCACCAATCTATAGACCTATCTATAACCCCCAATCCCATTAAACCCCATATACTCATCCAGAAGTCTTTTAAAAGACCCCAGCGAGTTCGCCTCCACCACCGATGACGGCAGCCGATTCCATTCACTCACCACCCTCTGAGTGAAAAACTTACCCCTAACATCACCTCTGTACTTCCCTCCCCGCACCAAATTTTTAATTCATTCTCGGGATGGGGGGGGGGGCGGGGGTCGCTGGCTGGACCAGCATTTATTGCCCATCCCTAATTGCCTCCTCATTGTAACTCCAGGCCCACAGGAATGTGATTGGCTCTCAGCTACCCTGAGAAATGACCAAGCAAACCACTCAGATCAACAGCATTTAGGGATGTGTATCCAATTCTGGTCTTCCCCAGTCACGCCCGCGTCCTATATAACAATATTTATAAACGGGTTTTCTGCGTCCTGCAGAATCCGGTGTAAAATCGATGAGGTGGTTCTCCTCTCTTTCCACTGCCCGTAATCGTCGATGTCAACAAAGATGTGTAGGTTGGGCGGAGTGGTCATGCTCAGTGAGAGGGGGATCAGCAGGGTAAATATGTGGGGTTACGGGGAAAGGGCCAGGGTAGCGATTGTGGTTGGTACAGGCTTGATGGACCGAATGGTCTCCTTCTGCACTGCAGGAATTCTAGAAACAAATAGAATCGTGCAAAGTGTCTGAAGCTTGTTTTCTGGAGCAGGACATCAGGAACCCAGTTATTGTGCCCCAGATAAGGATTCTGACTGAACAGGGAACATTGCTGGACAGCATAGAAGAACCATAGAACCCTACAGTGCAGAAACAGGCCCTTCGGCCCATCGAGTCTGCACCGAACACAATCCCACCCAGACCCTATCCCCATATCCCTACACATTTTACCTGCTAATCCCTCTAACCTACACATCCCAGGACACTAAGGGGCAATTTTAGCATAGCCAATGAACCTAACCCGCACATCTTTGGACTGTGGGAGGAAACCGGAGCACCCGGAGAAAACCCATGCAGACTCGAGGAGAATGTGCAAACTCCACACAGGCAGTGACCCGAGCCGGGAATCGAACCCAGGACCCCGGAGCTGTGAAGCAGCAGTGCTAACCACTGTGCTACCGTGCCGTCCCACAGGTCCACTGGAGATCCAGAAGGAGGTCATATTCGTAGAATCAGAGACACTTACATCACAGAAGGAGGTCATTCAGCCCATTGTTCCTGTCCCAGCTCTCGAAAAGGACTACCCTTTTAGACCTGCTCACAGGCTCCACTCACCTGAGGAAGAAGCAGAGCTCTGAAAGTTCATGACACCAAATAAACCTGTTGGATTTTAACCTGGTGTTATGAGACCTTTTACGGTTCCCACCCCAGTCCAACGCCAGCATCTCCATATCATACTTCCTTTTAAGTATTTATCCAATTTCCTTTAAAAAGTTGTAATTGTACCTGATTCCATCATTCTGCCATTGAGGCAGAGCATTCCAGATCGGAACTCACTACAGAAAAAAACCCGACTCCATTCCAATTCTTTTATCTGAAATCTGAGCTCTCTGCTTACAGACTGCCCGGACATTTCAGAAAAATGTTTACTTGTAGCCACTGTCTTCATAGTTTTAAACACTTCATATCAAACCTCCTGTTAACCTCCATCTCCGATTCCCCAAACCATCCACAAGGCACAAATCAGGAGTGTGATGGAATACTCCCCACCGGTCTGGGTGTTGCAGCTCCAGCAACACTCAAGAAACTCAACACAATCCGAGGCAAAGCAGCTCACATAACAGTCACTGCATCCATCACCTTAAACATTCACTCCATCCAGCGCTCCCTCCCTCCCTCTGACAGTGCGGCACTCCCTCAGCACTGACCCTCTGACAGTGCGGCACTCCCTCAGCACTGACCCTCTGACAATGCGGCACTCCCTCGGCACTGACCCTCTGACAGTGCGGCGCTCCCTCAGCACTGACCCTCTGACAGTGTGGCGCTCCCTCAGCACTGAC
This sequence comes from Prionace glauca, assembly GCA_037974335.1. NCBI lineage: Eukaryota > Metazoa > Chordata > Chondrichthyes > Carcharhiniformes > Carcharhinidae > Prionace > Prionace glauca. The sequence continues at coordinate 75,164,095 of CM075736.1, read as the reverse complement.
CCTCTGACAGTGCGGCACTCCCTCAGCACTGACCCTCTGACAGTGCGGCGCTCCCTCAGCACTGACCCTCTGACAGTGCGGCACTCCCTCAGCACTGACCCTCTGACAGTGCGGCACTCCCTCAGCACTGACCCTCTGACAGTGCGGCGCTCCCTCAGCACTGACCCTCTGACAGTGCGACACTCCCTCAGCACTGACCTTCTGACAGTGCGGCACTCCCTCAGCACTGACCCTCTGACAGTGCGGCACTCCCTCAGCATTGACCCTCTGACAGTGCGGCTCTCCCTCAGCACTGACCCTCTGACAGTGCGGGGCTCCCTCAGCACTGACCCTCTGACAGAGCGGCACTCCCTCAGCACTGACCCTCTGACAATGCGGCACTCCCTCAGCACTGACCCTCTGACAGTGCGGCCCTCCCTCAGTACTGACCCTCTGACAGTGCCGCACTCCCTCAGCACTGACCCTCTGACAGTGCGGCATTCCCTCAGCACTGACCCTCTGACAGTGCGGCCCTCCCTCAGTACTGACCCTCTGACAGTGCCGCACTCCCTCAGCACTGACCCTCTGACAGTGCCGCACTCCCTCAGCACTGACCCTCTGACAGTGCGGCACTCCCTCGGCACTGACCCTCCGACAGTGTGGCGCTCCCTCAGCACTGACCCTCTGACAGTGCAGCGCTCCCTCAGCACTGACCCTCTGACAGTGCAGTGCTCCCTCAGCACTGACCCTCTGACAGTGCGGGGCTCCCTCAGCACTGACCCTCTGACAGTGCGGGGCTCCCTCAGCACTGACCCTCTGACAGAGCGGCACTCCCTCAGCACTGACCCTCTGACAATGCGGCACTCCCTCAGCACTGACCCTCTGACAGTGCGGCCCCTCCCTCAGTACTGACCCTCTGACAGTGCCGCACTCCCTCAGCACTGACCCTCTGACAGTGCGGCACTCCCTCAGCACTGACCCTCTGACAGTGCGGCCCTCCCTCAGTACTGACCCTCTGACAGTGCCGCACTCCCTCAGCACTGACCCTCTGACAGTGCCGCACTCCCTCAGCACTGACCCTCTGACAGTGCGGCACTCCCTCGGCACTGACCCTCCGACAGTGTGGCGCTCCCTCAGCACTGACCCTCTGACAGTGCAGCGCTCCCTCAGCACTGACCCTCTGACAGTGCAGCGCTCCCTCAGCACTGACCCTCTGACAGTGCGGGGCTCCCTCAGCACTGACCCTCTGACAGTGCGGCACTCCCTCAGCACTGACCCTCTGACAGTGCGGCACTCCCTCAACACTGACCCTCTGACAGTGCGGCACTCCCTCAGCGCTAACCCTCCGACAGTGCGGCACTCCCTCAGCACTGACCCTCCGACAGTGCGGCACTCCCTCAGCACTGACCCTCTGACAGTGCGGCACTCCCTCAGCACTGATCCTCTGACAGTGCGGCGCTCCCTCAGCGCCGACCCTCTGACAGTGCGGCGCTCCCTCAGCACTGACCCTCTGACAGTGCGGCACTCCCTCAGCACTGACCCTCTGACAGTGCGGCACTCCCTCAGCACTGACCCTCTGACAGTGCGGCACTCCCTCAGCACTGACCCTCTGACAGTGCGACACTCCCTCAGCACTGACCCTCTGACAGTGCGGCACTCCCTCAGCACTGATCCTCTGACAGTGCGGCGCTCCCTCAGCGCCGACCCTCTGACAGTGCGGCGCTCCCTCAGCACTGACCCTCTGACAGTGCGGCACTCCCTCAGCACTGACCCTCTGACAGTGCGGCACTCCCTCAGCACTGACCCTCTGACAGTGCGGCACTCCCTCAGCACTGACCCTCTGACAGTGCGACACTCCCTCAGCACTGACCCTCTGACAGTGCGGCACTCCCTCAGAACTGCACTGGGAGTATCAGCTGCGATTATGTGCTCAAATCCTCCGATTTCCTCTTGTACCCTCAACCTTCTGAAGTCAAGTCTGATGCTTACAGATCCGAGGGTATGGGTGATATGCTGGAGATTGGTTGGACTGAATTTGCCACCAGGGAACTATAGCAAACGATGTGTTCACCGAGTCAATTCCCAACCCTTTCATTCCAATCAGTTGCAGTGGACATTAATTCTGTAGGATATATCTACATTGTTCCACATTTAACTTCGCATTTCTCTTTTCCATCTAAATGTTGTCCCCCTCTGTCTCTCACATACACACTGGGAGAGGCACTGCACTGGTCCCTGGGCAGTGAAATTCAGGCAGAAAACAAAAACATAGGAACAGGAGGAGGCCATTCAGCCCCTCAAACCTCTTCCTCTGCCATTTCATCAGGTCAGTGACAGACCTGCAGCTCAATCTAACCACCTTATTTTTTTTTTGTTCCTCACAGAGCAACTGAGCCGTGAATCCAGTACCTCTTGCCCTGTTTGCCTTGCGCTGTTTTGTCCGCAGACACGGGCAGGACCTTTAGCAGAAATACCAGCTGCTCTTAAATTCCACCTTGCACATTTGAGTTTAAGATGCGTTCCAAAATAGCCACAGAAATTAATTGCATGTTTGCCATTTTCTTCAGGGGAATAGTGCGAAGTCTAAAAATTGTTCTTGGCTGATTGTATTAATTCCTACCGTGTGCCAAAGTGCTGAGGGAAAATAGTTCTGTGGGTGTCTGCATAATGCTCTAAAAATCTAAGAGTAATGAGAAAATTCATCAGATGCCTGGATTTGACATCGGATGCTGCTCCAAGCTTGTCTACAGCACTGGGTCACAAAATGTGGTGGGGAGAGAAGGGGACTTCTGCAGTTTGTCTGTCCGGGCCCCAGACAAGAGGTTACACTGCTTTTGTCCCCAGGGGAATGTCCCTATCACTTGTTCACTGCAGCGTGACAGAGTGTCCCAGTGGAGTGGGAAGAAACCAGATCCAAGACAGAAATGAATTATGCATCCTTTTTCACAACCTCAGCAAGTGCTTTACAGTCCATTATGCAATAAAATCGGCAGCACGGTGGCACAGTGGTTAGCACTGCTGCCTCACAGCTCCAGCGACTCGGGTTCGATTCCCAGCTTGGGTCACTGTCAATGCAGAGTCTATATGTTCTCCCCATCTCTGCATGGGTTTCCCCCAGGCGCTCCAGTTTCCTCCCATGGTCCAAAGATGTGTAGGTTAAGGTGGATTGGCTGTGATAAATTGCCTCTTAGTGACCAAGTTGTGTAGGTTAGATAGATTGGGGGTTATGGAGATCGGGGAATGTTGCACTGTCAGAGGGTCAGTACTGTGGAAGTGCCACACTGTCAGAGGGTCAGTGCTGAGGGAGCGCTGCACTGTCAGAGGGTCAGTGCTGAGGGAGTGCCGCACTGTCAGAGGTTCAGTGCTGAGGGAGTGCCGCACTGTCAGAGGGTCAGTGCTGAGGGAGTGCCGCACTGTCAGAGGGTCAGTGCTGAGGGAGTGCCGCACTGTCAGAGGGTCAGTGCTGAGGGAGTGCCGCACTGTCAGGGGGTCAGTGCTGAGGGAGTGCCGCACTGTCAGAGGGCCAGCACTGAGGGAGTGCCACACTGTCAGAGGGTCAGTGCTGAGGGAGTGCCGTACTGTCAGAGGTTCAGTACTGTGGAAGTGCCACACTGTCAGAGGGTCAGTGCTGAGGATGTGCCGCACTGTCAGAGGGTCAGTGCTGAGGGAGTGCCGCACTGTCAGAGGGTCAGTGCTGAGGGAGTGCCACACTGTCAGAGGGTCAGTGCTGAGGGAGTGCCGCACTGTCAGAGGGTCAGTACTGAGGGAGTGCCACACTGTCAGAGGGTCAGTGCTGAGGGAGTGCCGCACTGTCAGAGGATGAGTACTGAGGGAGTGCCGCACTGTCAGAGGGTCAGTGCTGAGGGAGTACCGCACTGTCAGAGGGTCAGTCCTGAGGGAGTGCCGCACTGTCAGAGGGTCAGTGCTGAGGGAGTAACGCACTGTCAGAGGGTCAGTCCTGTGGAAGTGCCGCACTGTCAGAGGGTCAGTGCTGAGGGAGTGCCGCACTGTCAGAGGGTCAGTACTGTGGAAGTGCCGCACTGTCAAAGGGTCAGTGCTGAGGGAGTGCCGCACTGTCAGAGGGTCAGTGCTGAGGAAGTGCCGCACTGTCAGAGGGTCAGTGCTGAGGGAGTGCCACACTGTCAAAGGGTCAGTGCTGAGGGAGTGCCGCACTGTCAGAGGGTCAGTGCTGAGGGAGTGCCGCACTGTCAGAGGGTCAGTGCTGAGGGAGTGCCGCACTGTCAGAGGGTCAGTGCTGAGGGAGTGCCGCACTGTCAGAGGGTCAGTGCTGAGGGAGTGCCGCACTGTCAGAGGGTCAGTGCTGAGGGAGTGCCGCACTGTCAGAGGGTCAGTGCTGAGGGAGTGCCGCACTGTCAGAGGGTCAGTGCTGAGGGAGTGCCACACTGTCAAAGGGTCAGTGCTGAGGGAGTGCCGCACTGTCAGAGGGTCAGTACTGAGGGAGTACCGCACTGTCAAAGGGTCAGTCCTGAGGGAGTGCCGCACTGTCAGAGGGTCAGTGCTGAGGGAGTAACGCACTGTCAGAGGGTCAGTCCTGAGGGAGTGCCGCACTGTCAGAGGGTCAGTGCTGAGGGAGTGCCGCACTGTCAGAGTGTCAGTGCTGAGGGAGTGCCGCACTGTCAGAGGGTCAGTGCTGAGGGAGTGCCGCACTGTCAGAGGGTCAGTCCTGAGGGAGTGCCGCACTGTCAGAGGGTCAGTCCTGAGGGAGTGCCGCACTGTCAGAGGGTCAGTACTGAGGGAGTGCCACACTGTCAGAGGGTCAGTGCTGAGGGAGTGCCGCACTGTCAGAGGGTCAGTACTGAGGGAATGCCGCACTGTCAGAGGGTCAGTGCTGAGGGGGTGCCGCACTGTCAGAGGATCAGTGCTGAGGGAGAGCCGCACTGTCAGAGGGTCAGTGCTGAGGGAGTGCCGCACTGTCGGAGGGTCAGTGCTGAGGGAGAGCCACATTGTCGGAGGGTCAGTGCTGAGGGAGAGCCGCACTGTCAGAGGGTCAGTGCTGAGGGAGTGCCGCACTGTCGGAGGGTCAGTGCTGAGGGAGAGCCACACTGTCAGAGGGTCAGTGCTGAGGGAGCGCCGCACTGTCAGAGGGTCAGTACTGAGGGAGTGGCGCTCTGTCAGAGGGTCAGTGCTGAGGGAGTGCCACACTGTCAGAGGGTCAGTGCTGAGGGAGCGCCGCACTGTCAGAGGGTCAGTGCTGAGGGAGTGCCGCACTGTCAGAGGGTCAGTGCTGAGGGAGAGCAGTAGATGTGCCATATTTTGGATGAGATATTAGATGAGCTTTTCTGTATTCCATCGCTTTTGTAGTCTAGAGAATTCTCTCAACAAACAGAAAAGAAAGTGGTGTAAATGAGCCTGATGAAATGTGAAAGTGTGGTTCTGTTCCCCGATTGGTGATAATCAATGTCTGCACTAATAACCTCGAAAATTATTTTATAATCCCACTACAGCCGTTCGTGAGCTGGAGTTTAATTTCAGTGAAAGCAGTCTGGTATCAGTTAATGTCAGATTGTTATCAAAATCCACCTGCTTCATCAAAATGGAAATCTCAGCCCTGTCAGCACCGATATTCCAGCCTCACAACAACCCTGGGTGATACTTAACTGCCCTCTGTTGTCAGGGCAACTAGGGGCGGACAATAAATTCCAGTGAAGTCTACATTTGACAGTGAACAAATAAAAAGGTGAATTGGTCACAATACGTGAACAATGCAGCAAGTGCTACTCCGATCCACGCTGAATCATATCTTTCTGTGCTGAAAAATTCTAATCTTGGTGCATTTGCAATCTGTCCCCTTAGCATTACTGCGCAGAATGAGTTTACACGTCTGCATGCAGGAGAAATAAGGTTCAGACCTTGTAATCAAATAGAACTATAATGTTATCACCAATGCTTTCAGTCCAACAAACTCTCAAGTGTTGCTGAAAAAAAAACATTCTCTGTCAAAGCTTTTCATTTTGCACTCATCAGGACATTCACAGGAATACACTGTCAGGGGAAACAACATGTACTGTCTGAGAAGAGAACGCTGATTTATTGGCAAGTGGGCTCTGATTGGTAGAGGCATCTCCATGGAGAATACATCAGTTGATGATGACTGACAGTTAACTGCCAAACTCAGTTTGAAATTTAAACCAGGCAGCTTGACTCTGGCTGGTCAAAGCATTACCCTGAGGAATGGTTGTGACTTATTTTGTTCAGCTGAAACATGTTCAAATTGTGTACATGTTCTTTCTGTCTGCAGAGACAAAAACAAGGCCCCATTTATTAATAAATGTAGCTTCCAGTACACACCGATGCCTCACACTGTGAGCCAGACTAACAATCTTAAATTGGTTGTCAGTATAATTCTCAGCATTGTGGGGATTATTCAGCAAATGTGATCCAATCGCAGAACAGAGCTAATGTTGGGACGCTGCGTTTTGAATTTTTTAAACCCAGACTGATTGGTAACGGCCTGTAATGTTATCGACAGCGGAAAGGAGATGCTGTTTGATATGACCTGCCCGTCTTTGCGAAATACAGTCTGCTACCCATCATTAAGAACATAAGAACATAAGAAATAGGAGCAGGAGTAGGCCATCTGGCCCTTCGAGCCTGCCCCGCCATTCAACAAGATCATGGCTGATCTGTCGTGGCTCAGTTCCACCTTCTCGCCCTCTCCCCATAACCCTTAATCCCCTCTCTTATCAAGAACCCATCAACCCGTTTCTTAAAAATATTTAGCGAGGCAGCCTCCACCACTTCAGCGGGCAGAGAATTCCAGAGATTCACCACCCTTTGAGTGAAGAAGTTCCTCCTCAACTCCGTTCTAAACCGCCTCCCCTTTATCTTGAGGCTGTGCCCCCTAGTCCTACTGTCCTTTCTGAGCGGGAAGAGTCTCTCCACCTCTATCCTATCCATCCCATTCATCATCTTATACGTCTCAATGAGATCTCCCCTCATTCTTCTAAACTCTAATGAGTACAAGCCTAGTTTATTCAGCCTCTCCTCATAGCTCAATCCCCTCAACTCCGGTATCAGCCGAGTAAACCTCCTCTGCACTCCCTCCAGGGCCAAAATATCCTTGCGCAGGTGCGGCGCCCAAAACTGCACACGGTACTCCAGCTGCGGCCTCACCAATGCCCTATACAGCTGCAGCAAGACCTCCCTACTTTTATATTCAATCCCCTTCGCTATGAAGGCCAGCATCCCATTCGCCTTCCTGACCACCTGCTGCACCTGCAAGCTGGGTTTTTGCGACTCATGCACAAGGACCCCGAGGTCCCTCTGCACCGTCGCCTGCTGCAGTTTTTCGCCACGTAAGTAATAGTCCTTCCTACCATTCCTCCTACCAAAGTGGACCAGCTCACACTTGCCAACATTAAATTCCATTTGCCATTTCCTGGCCCATTCGCCCAGCCTATCTAAATCCTTCTGCAGACTCTCCACACCCTCCGCACAATTTGCCGTTCCCCCAATCTTGGTGTCATCAGCAAATTTCGACACCCTGCACTCGGTTCCCTCCTCCAGATCATCTATATAAATGGTAAATAGCTGAGGCCCCAGCACCGACCCCTGGGGCACTCCACTAGTCACCAACCGCCAATCCGAATAGCACCCGTTGACCCCCACTCTCTGCCTCCTATTTGACAACCAATCCTCTATCCACGCTAACACCCTACCCCCAACTCCATGTCCCCTGACCTTCTGCAATGACCTCTTGTGAGGTACCTTGTCAAACGCCTTCTGAAAATCCAGAAAGACACGGGCAGTGAAATTTATATATCACATTACTCATTTGTATGACAGGAAGAATGTATTTTTGGCTCGATAGTAGCATCCTGTTTGTGGTGGATAAAACTCATGTGGCTACAGCGTGGCAACTAGCTTCATCTGTGGCTCAGATGTTGTGGATGCCTTTCCCATTCAGGGTATTCTGAAGGACACTGGCCACTTTTCAGGGCCAAAAGTGATTGCCCATGGGTCTGCGAGACATACAACATGAAATGATTAGACCAGGGCAGCATTATCCTGCAGGGTGGCTTTACTGTGCCCAATTTAACATCGAGCTTACAGGGTGAGGAGTTGATATGGGCCCCGTTTACGAGTTTACCAATCTTATACCAGCTGGAACTGTAAGAATCCCAAAGTGAGTATTGACCAGTGAAAGCAGGCTTGATAGACCATGCAAAAGAACCATCTGACAGATTTCTCAATGATACATCAAGGAAAGAGAGTTCTTTTCACTTCCCTGTTTCAAAGTTGGCAGTTAATTGTCAGTGGCATTCAACTGGTGCATTTTCCACTTGCCAACCAATCAGTAGTCTCATCTCATACAGGATAAATTTGTTGATTTCCTGACATTGTTTTCCTGTGAATGTCCTGGTGAGTGTTAGCACAAACAGATTCAATAAAAACTTTCAAATTGGGCTGGGCCAAATACTTTAAAGAATAAAAGCAAATTACTGCAGATGTTGGAATCTGAAACCAAAAGATTTTTTGATTTGATTTGATTTACTTTTGTCACATGCATTAACACACAGTGAAAAGTATTGTTTCTTGTGTGCGAGACAGACAAAACATACCATTCATAGAGAAGGAAAGGAGAGAGTGCAGAATGTAGTCTTACAGTTATAGCTCGGGTGTAGAGAAAGATCAACTTAATGCGAGGTAGGTCCATTCAAAAGTCTGATGGCAGCAGGGAAGAAACTGTTCTTGAGTCATTTGGTACGTGACTTCAAACTTTTGTATCATTTTCCTGAAGGAAGAAGGTGGGAGAGAGAATGTCCAGGGTGCATAAGGTCCTTAATTATGTTTTGCCAAGGCAGTGGGAAGTGTAGACAGAGTCAATGGATGGGAGGCTGGTTTGTGTGATGGATTGGGGCTACATTCATGACCTGTTGTAGTTCCTTGCAGTCTTGGGCAGAGCAGGAGCCCAGACCAAGCTGTGATACAACCAGAAAGAATGCTTTCTGTGGTGCATCTGTAAAAGTTGGTGAGAGTCGTAGCTGACATGCCAAATTTCCTTAGTCTTCTGAGAAAGTAGAGGCGTTTTTGGGCTTTCATAACTATAAAGAAAAAGGCAAAGTGCTGTAAAACCTCAGCAGGTCTGGCAGCATCCGGAAGGAGAGAAAAGAGCTGACGTTTCGAGTTCAGGTTACCCTTTGTCAAAGCTGAGAAAGGCATTGGCTGGCGATCCTCCTGCAGTGTTACACAATTCCACAATCCTTGTGACAGGAAATACTTCACTTTTACAATGATGATACAGAGCAAATAAAATAACTAAATGTTTGATTGTGATTTATACTAAGACATTGTGAATCTGCAAAAAAAAGAATGCAACAGACCTTTAAAAGCTGCTTGGAGTTGAATTGTCACTGATCTCTTCCTGCATTCGGAGAGTTAATTAACATAAACTCTACACCAGAAACAAGGTGAAAGAAGCCCCTCAGAAGTCACCAAGGAAAGATAAAATCACTCCAAACATTCCTCTCCTTTCCCAGTCCTTGTCCTTATTTGAACAACGGGCCTGGGGAGGAACGGAATTCGATGAAAACTAAATAAATTATTCACAAAAAGCACCAAATTAGTGGATGTTATCACACATTTAATTTATCATTTTCCAAAGCGTGGCCCATTTATTTTGTCAAATTACTGACTGTGTTTATCTCATTAACTGAGAGTGTGAGGCTGTTTCTTGAAGGCCAGTGGCCTCTCCTTAAATTGTTTACGAGGCACTTTTATACGTAACTGAATAAATACAACTAATTCTCCAGCCACTCAACAAATCAGTAGAGGTGTTTTATCAGTTCTGTCTGTGGTGGTAATTTTTAAATCATGTCATCCATTAATGGAGATTGGAAGCTACTTGCTGACAGGAGGTGTGCGGGTTAGGTTGATTGGTCAATGCTTGTGTTAGAGGATTCCCAGGGTAAATATGTGTGGTTATGGGGATAGGGCCTGGGTGGGATTCTGGTTGGTGCAGCCTTAATGGGCTGAATGGCCTCCTTCTGCACTGATTTGATTTATTTTTGTCACATGTATTTGCATACAGTGAAAAGTATTGTTTCTTGCGCACTATGCAGACAAAACATACCGTTCATAGAGAAGGAAATGAGAGACTGCAGAATGTAGTGTTACAGTCATAGCGAGGGTGTAGAGAAAGATCAACTTAATGCAAGATAGGTCCATTCAAAAGTCTGACGGCAGCAGAGGAGAAGCGGTTCTTGAGTCGGCTGGTACGTAACCTCAGATTTTTGTATCTTTTTCCTGAAGGAAGAAGGTGGAAGAGAGAATGTCCGGGGTGTGTGGGGTCCTTAATTATACTGGCTGCTTTACCGAGGCAGTGGGAAGTGTAGACAGAGTCAATGGATGGGAGGCTGGTTTGTGTGATGGGACTAGGCAACATTCACAACTTTTTGTAGTTCCCTGCGGTCTTGGGCTGAGCAGGAACCCAAACCAAGCTGTGAAACAACCAGAAGGAATATTTTCTATGGTGCATCTGTAAATCTAGGTGAGAGTCGTAGCGGACATGCCAAATTTCCTTAGTCTTCTGAGAAAGCAGAGGCATTGGTGGGCTTTCTTAACTATAGTGTCGGCATTGGGGGGACCAGGACAGGTTGTTGGTGATCTGGACATCTAAAAACATGAAGCTCTCGACCCTTTCTACTTTGTCCCCATTGATGTAGATGGAGGCATGTTCTCCTTTACACTTCCTGAAGTCAATGACAATCTCCTTCATTTTGATGACATTGAGGGAGAGATTATTGTCATTGCACCAATTCACCAGATTCTCGATCTCATTCCTGTACTCTGTAGGAATTCTATGATTCTATGAAATCTACACTGGGACTGCAGCGTGTACTACAAGGGTGGCAGCAATTTTCCAGGATTTCTTTGACAACTCTTTCCATATCTGTGAGACCCAGAAGCTCTTGAGCAGCAGACACATGGGACCACCCCCATTTGCAAGTTCTTCTCCAAGTCAGGCACAATTATTCCATTCACCAGACTCCCTGCTGTCCCCACAGGGAATATCATCGGCATTGATTTGGTCAAATAGAAATCAGGGAGGTTACTTTCCAAACAACAACATTTCAGACATGACACGTGTTAAGTCGATGTTTCACCGTCAATGTTGAGGGAGTGCTGCATAGTTGGAGCATTCAGCAAGACTTTCAGAAGAGGTATTAATCGAGATCCCACCTGCCCTCTCAGGAAGATCCCATGGTAGCACTGGAAGAAAACCAGTGGAGTTCCCCTTGGCGTTCAAATCAATGTTTGTTCCTCAAATAATAGCACTTAAAAATAGGCGATCTAATTCATTATTAAATTGTTATTTTTGGAAGCTTGCTGTGTGTATGTTGGCGACCATATTTCCTACATTATAACTGTAGCTCATTGGGAAGCGATGGTGTATTGATAACATCACTGGACTAGAATCCAGAGACTCGAATAATGTTCTGGGGATCCGGGTTCGAATCCCACCACAGCAGATGGTGAAATTTGAATTCAATTAAAAAATCCGGAATTAACGACCATGAAACCATCATCGATTGTTATTAAAAAGAAATCTGATTCAGTAATGTCCTTTAGGAAAGGAAATCTGCCGTCCTTATTGGTCTGGCCTACATGTGGTTCCAGAGCCACAGCAATGTGGCTGACTCTCAACTGCCCTCTGAAAAAGCCTAGGGAACCATCGAGTTCAGGGGTATCAGGGGATGGGCAATAAATGCTGGCCCAGCTATGCCCACATCTTCTGAACAAATAAAGAGCAACTACACTTCAAATAGCATTTGCAAAGTCTTCAAAAGATCCTGAGTTAATGTAAAGATCTATAGAATCGCAGGACTCAGATTTAAGACTTGCTGCCTCGTGAGTGTGTGCACAGACTCAAAGTTCTCCATCACTGGGACTTTTACTCACCTTCCGTCTGGATGTTGTCGACTCGAGGATACAGGTTAATCATTGTGAATAGTCAACAACTTCATCATCATTGTCTAGTCTGATTAGTGGCATTATTAGGGGAGAGCTTTGGACCTTGCTATTACATTGTCTGAAGTTTCTAATGTTCATTAATGGGCGTTGCATCGTTACAAAATGAGCTATATTCACAGCTGGAGATTCCGAGGGACATACAGAGGTGTTTCCTGCTGTATGCTCCTTTGCATACTCTGTAGCACAGACAATATTGTGGGACAATCAGTATTGAATGTGCAGAGAAATTCTGTGTTTCAATGTCCAGTGCCAGCTGTGCCACACTGAGGGACACCACTACATGACTGCCTCGTCTAACTTTCAAACTCCTGCAGGACTGAACAAATGCGTTTGGACAGAGTTGTGAATATTGAAATGCAGACTGTGTGTGCTCAGAGAACAATCGGTTCCTGCTGAAGGATACACTATTTCACATCTTCAGATCTCCTGGGAGTCATTGAAGGCAACGCAAGCCAATTCCTGAGTCTCAATGCAATAAATTGTGCAATTTTGGCATTGGTGCCACTTGAAGTAAAGTAACATCAGCAATGAGGGCCATCTCCCTCACCGAAAACAAGGCGCATTGTTTAGAACATAGAACATAGAACATTACAGCACAAACAGGCCCTTCGGCCCTCGAGTTGCGCCGATCGCATCAACCCCACCAATCTATAGACCTATCTATAACCCCCAATCCCATTAAACCCCATATACTCATCCAGAAGTCTTTTAAAAGACCCCAGCGAGTTCGCCTCCACCACCGACGACGGCAGCCGATTCCAATCACTCACCACCCTCTGAGTGAAAAACTTACCCCTAACATCACCTCTGTACTTCCCTCCCCGCACCTTAAATCTGTGTCCTCTCGTAGCGACCATTTCAACCCGGGGAAATAGCCTCTGAGAGTCCACCCTATCTATTCCTCTCAACATTTTATAAACTTCTATCAGGTCGCCTCTCAACCTTCGCCTCTCCAGGGAAAAGAGTCCCAGCTCCCTCAACCTATCTTCATAAGGCATGCCTCCCAGTCCAGGCAACATCCTTGTAAATCTCCTCTGCACCCTTTCAATAGCTTCTACGTCTTTCCTATAGTGAGGCGACCAGAACTGCGCACAGTACTCCAAATGAGGCCTGACGAGGGTCCTGTAAAGTTGCAGCATTACCTCCCGACTCCTAAACTCAATCCCTCGATTAATGAAGGCCAGTACACCATACGCCTTCTTGACCACCTCCTCCACCTGCGAGGCCGATTTAAGAGTCCTGTGAACCCGGACCCCGAGATCCTTCTGCTCTTCAACGCTACTAAGACCCCCGCCCTTAATAGTGTACTCGTTCATCCCGTTGGTTCTGCCGAAATGGACTACTACACATTTATCCGCGTTGAAGTCCATCTACTTCTCCGCCCATTCCTGCATCCTATCTATGTCCTGCTGCAACTTTTGACATCCTTCCAGACCATCCACAACACCGCCGACCTTCGTGTCATCAGCGAACTTGCTAACCCATCCCTCCACTTCCTCATCCAGGTCATTTATGAAAATGACAAACAACAAGGGTCCCAGAACAGATCCCTGGGGCACCCCACTGGTGACTGACCTCCATTCCGAAAAAGACCCATCCACAACCACTCTCTGCCTTCTGCAGGCAAGCCAGTTCTGGATCCACAAGGCCAAAGGCCCTTGGATCCCATGCCCTCTCACCTTCTCAAGAAGTCTTGCATGGGGGACCTTATCAAAAGCCTTGCTGAAGTCCATGTACATTACGTCCACGGCACTTCCTTCGTCAATGTGTTCAGTCACATTATCGAAGAACTCAACTAGGCTCGTAAGGCACGACCTGCCCTTGCCTGTTTACTGACAGATACGGAAACATTCAGCCCTCTTTGTCTTTCCCAGCCTGGCCAGTGAGAGTACCTTCACTCTCCTACACCAATGCATCAATAATTACTCCTTCACAATGCTCCTGGTTAAAGGTGCCTTTAACTGCTCTCAATGTCACCTCCAGTGTACAGCATCCTGACCCAATTCTGAGAGTTCAAACTCCACCCAAAGCCAGAAGCCATGCTGACTCTCCAAAAGCATTGTTCAAGGAGTGCTTGAACCAAGAACCATCTTCCAACCAAGATGATTGGAAGAGCCATCTTTCAGATAGACAAACCGAGTGTCCCTCACTGCCCATGAGCAGTGTGTTTACTACAGAGTGTGTGTATGTCTTTTCTTACTCATGGAATGTGTATTCCAGTTAAATAACTCAGCAGCAAGCTTTCACAGGTTTTTAAAAAAATGATTTATTCTCACACACCCAGAATTATGTCACTTGGTCTCACACCCCCATACACCCCCATACACACACACACACACACACCCATACACACACACACACACACACACACACACACTCACCCATACACACACACACACACCCCCATACACACACACACATACCCATACACACACACACACACCCCATACACACACACACACACATACCCATACACACACACACACACACACACACACACACACACACACACATACCCATACACACACACACACACCCCCATACACACACACACACACACACCCATACACACACAGACATGCACACACACACATGCACACACAAACACATACACACGCACACACATACACAAATGCACATGCCAGGGGTGATCTACAGGTCTGCCATGTCTAGGAGAGGGAGTTCAGCCACCCCGTCCCAGCAGAGAATGATGAGGTCACTCTTTGCCCCCAGCCCAAATCTATCCAATCCCCAGGACCCTTGAGGGATTTTTTTTATTCATTCATGGAACATGGGTGTTGCTGGCCAGCATTTATTGCCAATCTGAGTTGCCCTTGTCCAGAGGGCAGTTGAGAGTCAGCCACATTGCTGTGGCTCTGGAGTCACATGTAGACCAGACCGGGTAAGGACGGCAGATTTCCTTCCCTAAAGGACATTAGTGAACCAGATGGGTTTTTCTGACAATTGACAATGGTTTCATGGTGATCAGTAGATTCTTAATTCCAGATATTCTTTAAGGTAGTCATGACCGGAAACCTTAATAACCTTCAAAAAATATTTGGATGAGCACTGTAACATTGTAACATTCAAGGATATGGGACAAGTGGGGGAAAATGGGATTAGCGTGACTTTACTGGTCATTATTGTCAGTGCAGACTCGATGGGCCAAAGGGTCTTTTCTACACTGTACAACTTAATACTCAATCTGAGATAGAACAAAATTTCATAAAGTTCAGCACAACATCCTTGATTTGGAATCTTATGAACATTCTAGCTGGTTTTATGCAATTTAAATAAGATTGGAGGCCCAGCTTTGATTCGATGTTGGGCTCCAGCTACCCCACAGAGATCATTCCCCACGCTCAGAACTCACCCACAAGCTAACGCTAACAAATATCTATTACCCAATATCCAATACCAATCACCCAACATCCAACATCAAATATCCAATACCAATCACCCAACATCCAACATCAAATATCCAATACCAATCACCCAACATGCAATATTAAAATCCAACATCAAATAAAAATCATCCAATATGCTATATCAGATATACAATATGTAATATCAAATATCCAAAATGCAATATCTATTTCCAGTGTTTTGTAAGTGATTCCCAATAAGTGAGAAAGCCATAATAAACTGTTTCTTGTGTGATCTCCTGGATGTGTTTTATTGTTAACACAATGAACATTACAACAGTTAATGAAGGTCATGAAAGAAAGCATTGTTCATAGACAGTTTGGTCCAATGACGATACATTATTGCCAGCTTTTAACTTTGGGCGTTTATAAAGACATTTCAAGGTCAATTAGGAGAAAATCAATACTTCTTTGTGGAGATAATAATTTAGCTGCTAGCAAAACCATTCAGTAATTTAAACCACAGGATATCAGCTCGAAGCAGGTCCCTAATTTTCACAAGCCACTGATTGCTCACCCAATAGCAAAGCTGATTGAAACGTGACTGTCAGGGAAGAAAGTGTGGAATAATCTGGACACAAAAGTTGGAATATTCTAATTATGTTCAGGGTTTTGGGTTTTACACAGAAGAAAAACCTGTGGTTTGCATGCATAACTAACAGCAACAGATTTATTGAAGAGCTCTTGCCTGTACAGGGTACAAACTGAAAGTAAAACAACAGCCTGTGGCAACACCCTAATGATATCATCATCAAATCATGTGATCAACTCTTAAAGCAAATATGCAACCACTTAAATATATAACAAAGGCCCACGTGTATGGAATTGTAAATGCATCTGTCACGCACCTACAAAAATTCTTCCTACAACAGTGATTTTTTTAAATTCATTTGTGGAACAGGGGCATCACTGGCTGGCCAGCATTTATTGCCCATCCCTAGTTGCCCGAAGACAGTTGAGAGTCAACAACATTGCTCTGGCTCTAGAGTCACATGTTGGCCAGACCAGATAGGGGCGGCAGATTTCCTTCCCTAAAGGACATTAGTGAACCAGATGGATTTTTCTGACAGTGAACAATGGTTTCATGGTCATCAGTAGATTCTAAATTCAACATTTTTTTTTTGTTGAATTCAAATTCCACCATCTACCATGGTGGGATTCGAACCCGGGTCCCCAAAACTTTAGCTAAATTTCTAGATTAATAAACTAGTGATAATACCATGAGGCCATTGCCTCCCCACTTATACTTCATTGGCTGTGAAATGCTTTGGGATTTCCTGAGTTGATGAAAGGTGCTAGATAAATGTAACTTCTTTCCTTCTTACCCGTTTTGTTGACCAGAAGCTCGGAATATCTTCTCTCACATTTTCTGTGGATCCTCTCCAAATTGAAATCAGGTTGGTAAACAACAACAACTTGTATTTATAAAGCACCTTTAATGTAGGACAACTCCCAAAGGTGCTTTGCGCACGTTTCCGCAAACTTGATTCTGCGCCAAATAAGGAGGCAGTTGGACAGGTGACAAAGTACTTGGTCGCTCATCCCATTGCTATTTGTGGGATCTTACTGTGTGTAAATTGAGTGCTGTATTTTCTTATATAGCAGCTATTGCTATATAGCACTGAACTTCAATGGCTGTGGAGTAACTTTGGGGTTGTCCGAATGTGATGTGGAAATGATGAATTTCATTTGATTCTGTTGTGAGGTCACTGATCTGAAACAGGGATCTTGCCGAGCAGCATCTGAGCCAGCAGGAGCCTGGCAGGCTGGAAGAAGCTCACCGAGGGCAATCTCCCGTCACCACCGTCCTTTATTTACAATGTGCACAGACTTCTGTTTCTGCAGCTAGAAAGCACAGGTCAAGTCCCCAAGACCTTGGGCTGCTGGCCTGAGTGGAGCTCGCTGGTTTTAAACCCCCGCTGCTCCTTCCCTACTGGCCGAGCCTCCACTCGCTTAATAAGAACATAAGAAATAGGAGCAGGAGTAGGCCATCTGGCCCTTCGAGCCTGCCCCGCCATTCAATAAGATCATGGCTGATCTGTCGTGACTCAGCTCCACCTTCCCGCCCTCTCCCCATAACCCTTAATCCCCTCTCTTATCAAAAACCCATCAACCCGTTTCTTAAAAATATTTAGCGAGGCAGCCTCCACCACTTCAACGGGCAGAGAATTCCAGAGATTCACCACCCTTTGAGTGAAGAAGTTCCTCCTCAACTCTATTCTAAAACGCCCCCCTTTTATCTTGAGGCTGTGCCCCCTAGTCCTACTGTCTTTTTTGAGCGGGAAGAGTCTCTCCACCTCTATCCTATCCATCCCATTCATCATCTTATACGTCTCAATGAGATCTCCCCTCATTCTTCTAAACTCCAACGAGTACAAGCCTAGTTTATTCAGCCTCTCCTCATAGCTCAATCCCCTCAACTCTGGTATCAGCCTAGTAAACCTCCTCTGCACTCCCTCCAGGGCCTTGCGCAGGTGCGGCACCCAAAACTGCACACAGTACTCCAGCTGCGGCCTCACCAATGCCCTATACAGCTGCAGCAAGACCTCCCTACTTTTATATTCAATCCCCCTCGCTATGAAGGCCAGCATCACATTTGCCTTCCTGACCACCTGCTGCACCTGCAAGCTGGGTTTTTGCGACTCATGCACAAGGACCCCGAGGTCCCTCTTAACTGGGGAGCTCATATTCTGTGGGGCGATCTACTGACGAATCCCCTTGGCCATCGTAACACAGGCCTTGCCCAGAATCCAGGATGCTAACCGCTCCTCCCCAGTGCCTGGTGACAAGGGAGACCATAAAACAATTGCACGGGGTTTGATTTTTGGAGGGGGCGACGAGACATCACGTCTACCTGCACACCCCTCCACACCCCCTCCCCACCCCCAGGTGAACACCAGCAGCAACAGGATGAGGGTTTTAAGTAGGCATCAATCCTGAACCTCAATCACAGGAGTGGGAATGAAAGAGGCGTAGTACAACTGCCAGAGGGGAAGGAATTTGTGACATTTGTTTAGGAAGCTCCTTGGTGCTAATGTTTCAATTCATAACAAGCAGTGCACGGCTCAGTAACCACTGCTCAAAATGTCGAGCATGCTTTTCAAAGCCATTATATCCTTATCAAAGCCTCCTAACCCTGCGCTGGACATTGTGTATGTATCACACTAATATCTAAACCATCTGTGTCTGCATGAGGGATGCCTGTGATGTGTGTGACTGCGCTCCTGTTTCCAATAGATCACGGTTCAGTGAAAGGTTATGGTACTCTGTACAGAGTTCAAACTAACCTTCACCAGGCGCGACAGATTAATGGATTTCTGCATGCAGGGCTCAGCTCATTCACTCGCTCGCACTCGAACATTCAGGCACCTGTTGAGATCAGTGAAGATGTCAAACACACAGCTCCCCCGACCTTAACTAAAGAAAATGAGGGAGATTGGCTCGACAGATCCCAGAGGTTATGCTGTCTATAATTTCTCCTTTTCCCTTTCTGTAGAGAGTTCCAGGTTCTGTCTCTGAAGGCACTTCTGTTCCAAGCAGTGCACCATCTGTACAAGCACCACCTCCTAATGAGAAATCCTAAAGGAGTGAGCGATTGGGGTCCTGTGGTGTGATTGACGGTCTGTAAGTGGTTCAGCTCAAGGATGCAAAATGACGCCAACTCTCACTCCTGCCCACTCTCTGCCAGGGTGAAAATATTCTCGTCAGCACCCCTCAAGCCCACAACACCTACCGTCAAGGTCAAGAGCACCAGTCCAATTGGAACATCACCACCCACATGGTCACCCCCCCCCAATCACATCACTCACCATCGTGACTCGGAAATTTATCACCATTCCTTCACTGTCACTGGGTCAAACTCCTGGAACTACCTCCCTGATAGCCCTGTGGGTAAACCTACACCACATGGAATGGAGCGGTTCAAAAAGATGGCTCAGCACCACCTTCTCAAGGGGCAATTAGGGATGAGCAATAAATGCTGGCCTCATCAGCGACACCCACATGCTATGGATGAAAGGGAAGTGTGTAAAAATACATTTATATAGCGCCTTCCTGACGTCAGGATTGCGGCACCAATGGAGTTGGAATGTGTGGACGGGGAGCAGGATTGAATTGGGTACGTGACTGTCTGGTTATGTAACTGAACAAGAACCGACCAGCACTAATACTCCAGAAAATGAGAGCTGAAATCACAAGATTATATTTTGAGAATTTTAGTCATTTCAAGTTGGAGGCATCTTTGTAGCTCCCTGGGGAATATTATGTAACACGGTCAACCTTCCTCTGCGCTTTCCCACTGTTGTAAAGCTGTTGTGATTGGTTTGATACACATCATGTGAGAACAGAGTAACGATGAGATCTCTCGTGCCTTCTTCACTGCGGCGCTCCCTCAGCACTGACCCTCTGACAGTGCGGCACTCCCTCAGCACTGACCCTCTGACAGTGCGGCACTCCCTCAGCACTGACCATCTGACAGTGCGGCACTCCCTCAGCACTGACCCTCTGACAGTGCGGCACTCCCTCAGCACTGACCCTCTGACAGTGCGACACTCCCTCAGCACTGACCCTCTGACAGTGCGGCACTCCCTCAGTACTGACCCTCTGACAGTGCGGCACTCCCTCAGCACTGACCCTCTGACATTGCAGCACTCCCTCAGCACCGACCCTCTGACAGTGCGGCACTCCCTCAGCACTGACCCTCTGACAGTGCGGCACTCCCTCAGTTCTGACCCTCTGACAGTGCGGCGCTCCCTCAGCACTGACCCTCTGACAGTGCGGCACTCCCTTAGCACTGACCCTCTGACAGTGCGGCACTCCCTCAGCACTGACCCTCTGACAGTGCGGCACTCCCTCAGCACTGACCCTCTGACAGTGCGGCACTCCCTCAGCACTGACCCTCTGACAGTGCGGCACTCCCTCAGCACTGACCATCTGACAGTGCGGCACTCCCTCAGCACTGACCCTCTGACAGTGCGGCACACCCTCAGCACTGACCCTCTGACAGGGCGGCACTCCCTCAGTACTGACCCTCTGACAGTGCGGCACTCCCTCAGCACTGACCCTCTGACAGTGCGGCACTCCCTCAGTACTGACCCTCTGACAGTGCGGCACTCCCTCAGCACTGACCCTCTGACAGTGCGGCACTCCCTCAGCACTGACCCTCTGACAGTGCGGCACTCCCTCAGCACTGACCCTCTGACAGTGCGGCACTCCCTCAGCACTGACCATCTGACAGTGCGGCACTCCCTCAGCACTGACCCTCTGACAGTGCGGCACACCCTCAGCACTGACCCTCTGACAGGGCGGCACTCCCTCAGTACTGACCCTCTGACAGTGCGGCACTCCCTCAGCACTGACCCTCTGACAGTGCGGCACTCCCTCAGTACTGACCCTCTGACAGTGCGGCACTCCCTCAGCACTGACCCTCTGACAGTGTGGCACTCCCTCAGCACTGATCCTCTGACAGTGCGGCACTCCCTCAGCACTGACCCTCTGACAGTGCGGCACTCCCTCAGCACTGACCCTCTGACAGTGCGGCACTCCCTCAGCACTGACCCCTCTGACAGTGCGGCACTCCCTCAGCACTGACCCTCTGACAGTGCGACACTCCCTCAGCACTGACCCTCTGACAGTGCGGCACTCCCTCAGTACTGACCCTCTGACAGTGCGGCACTCCCTCAGCACTGACCCTCTGACATTGCGGCACTCCCTCAGCACCGACCCTCTGACAGTGCGGCACTCCCTCAGCACTGACCCTCTGACAGTGCGGCACTCCCTCAGCACTGACCCCTCTGACAGTGCGGCACTCCCTCAGCACTGACCCTCTGACAGTGCGACACTCCCTCAGCACTGACCCTCTGACAGTGCGGCACTCCCTCAGTACTGACCCTCTGACAGTGCGGCACTCCCTCAGCACTGACCCTCTGACATTGCGGCACTCCCTCAGCACCGACCCTCTGACAGTGCGGCACTCCCTCAGCACTGACCCTCTGACAGTGCGGCACTCCCTCAGTACTGACCCTCTGACAGTGCGGCACTCCCTCAGCACTGACCCTCTGACAGTGCGGCACTCCCTCAGTACTGACCCTCTGACAGTGCGGCACTCCCTCAACACTGACCCTCCGACAGTGCGGCACTCCCTCAGCACTGACCCTCTGACAGTGCGGCACTCCCTCAGCACTGACCCTCTGACAGTGCGGCACTCCCTCAGCACTGACCCTCCGACAGTGCGGCACTCCCTCAGCACTGACCCTCCGACAGTGCGGCACTCCCTCAGCACTCACCCTCTGACAGTGCGGCACTCCCTCAGCACTGACCCTCTGACAGTGCGGCACTCCCTCAGCACTGACCCTCCGACAGTGCGGCACTCCCTCAGCACTGACCCTCCGACAGTGCGGCACTCCCTCAGCACTGACCCTCTGACAGTGCGGCACTCCCTCAGCACTGACCCTCCGACAGTGCGGCACTCCCTCAGCACTGACCCTCTGACAGTGCGGCACTCCCTCAGCACTGACCCTCTGACAGTGCGGCACTCCCTCAGCACTGACCCTCTGACAGTGCGGCTCTCTCTCAGCACTGACCCTCTGACAGTGCAGCACTCCCTCAGCACTGACCCTCTGACAGTGTCGCACTCCCTCAGCACTGACCCTCTGACAGTGCGGCACTCCCTCAGTACTGACCCTGTGACAGTGCGGCGCTCCCTCAGCACTGACCCTCTGACAGTGCAGCACTCCCTCAGCACTGACCCTCTGACAGTGCGGCACTCCCTCAGTACTGACCCCCTGACAGTGCGGCGCTCCCTCAGCACTGACCCTCTGACAGTGCGGCACTCCCTCAGCACTGACCCTCTGATAGTGCCGCGCTCCCTCAGCACTGACCCTCTGACAGTGCAGCACTCCCTCAGCACTGACCCTCTGACCGTGCGGCACTCCCTCAGTACTGACCCTGTGACAGTGCGGCGCTCCCTCAGCACTGACCCTCTGACAGTGCCGCACTCCCTCGGCACTGACCCTCTGACAGTGCGGCACTCCCTCAGCACTGACCCCCTGACAGTGCGGCACTCCCTCAGCACTGATCCTCTGACAGTGCAGCGCTCCCTCAGCACTGACCCTCTGACAGTGCCGCACTCCCTCAGCACTGACCCTCTGACAGTGCGGCACTCCCTCAGCACTGACCCCCTGACAGTGCGGCACTCCCTCAGCACTGACCCTCTGACAGTGCGGCACTCCCTCAGCACTGACCCTCCGACAGTGCGGCAGTCCCTCAGCACTGACCCTCTGACAGTGCGGCACTCCCTCAGCACTGACCCTCTGACAGTGCGGCACTCCCTCAGCACTGACCCCCTGACAGTGCGGCACTCCCTCAGCACTGATCCTCTGACAGTGCAGCGCTCCCTCAGCACTGACCCTCTGACAGTGCCGCACTCCCTCAGCACTGACCCTCTGACAGTGCGGCACTCCCTCAGCACTGACCCCCTGACAGTGCGGCACTCCCTCAGCACTGACCCTCTGACAGTGCGGCACTCCCTCAGCACTGACCCTCCGACAGTGCGGCACTCCCTCAGCACTGACCCTCTGACAGTGCGGCACTCCCTCAGCACTGACCCTCTGACAGTGCGGCACTCCCTCAGCACTGACCCTCTGACAGTGCGGCACTCCCTCAGCACTGACTCTCTGACAGTGTGGCACTCCCTCAGCACTGACCCCCTGACAGTGCGGCACTCCCTCAGCACTGACCCTCTGACAGTGCGGCACTCCCTCGGCACTGACCCCCTGACAGTGCGGCACTCCCTCAGGACTGACCCTCTGACAGTGCGGCACTCCCTCAGTACTGACCCTCTGACAGTGCGGCACTCCCTCTGGACTGACCCTCTGACAGTGCGGCACTCCCTCAGCACTGACCCTCTGACAGTGCGGCACTCCCTCAGCACTGACCCTCTGACAGTGCGGCACTCCCTCAGCACTGACCCTCTGACAGTGCGGCACTCCCTCAGTACTGACCCTCTGACAGTGCGGCGCTCCCTCAGCACTGACCCTCTGACAGTGCGGCACTCCCTCAGTACTGACCCTCTGACAGTGCGGCACTCCCTCAGTACTGACCCTCTGACAGTGCGGCACTCCCTCAGCACTGACCCTCTGACAGTGCGGCACTCCCTCAGTACTGACCCTCTGACAGTGCGGCACTCCCTCAGCACTGACCCTCTGACAGTGCGGCACTCCCTCAGTACTGACCCTCTGACAGTGCGGCACTCCCTCAGCACTGACCCTCTGACAGTGCGGCACACCCTCAGTACTGACCCTCTGACAGTGCGGCACTCCCTCAGCACTGACCCTCTGACAGTGCGGCACTCCCTCAGCACTGACCCTCTGACAGTGCGGCACTCCCTCAGCACTGACCCTCTGACAGTGCGGCACTCCCTCAGCACTGACCCTCTGACAGTGCGGCACTCCCTCAGCACTGACCCTCTGACAGTGCAGCACTCCCTCAGTACTGACCGTCTGACAGTGCGGCACTCCCTCAGTACTGACCCTCTGACAGTGCGGCACTCCCTCAGCACTGACCCTCTGACAGTGCAGCACTCCCTCAGTACTGACCCTCTGACAGTGCGGCACTCCCTCAGTACTGACCCTCTGACAGTGCAGCACTCCCTCAGTACTGACCCTCTGACCGTGCAGCACTCCCTGTAAGATGCAGCAATCATCATTTGGATGAACTCCATAGGATACACAGGCATTATGTGAAACCTGATACAACATGGCCAATCTCAAGTGGAACAATGGACATTTTGAAGACAGTATTATTCTAAAAGATTACATTGAAACAAAATGGCTGCATACCAGATATCGGAATATACAACACCACCAGACCATCCAAGGACTGAACAAAGTGGGCCATGAGTCGTGGCAAAGCTATCTGACAACGTTATGCAGTGGGGTGTCGATAGCCCTGATCATCTACCAGAGAGACAATGGAAATGGTAATGAGTTTCACCATGTGGAGATGCTGGTGTTGGACTGGGGTAAACACAGTCAGAAGTCTGACATCACCAGGGACTCTCCATTCGCCTGACAAAGGGGCAAACCCCGAAAGCTTGCAAGTTTACCATCAAATAAATGGGTTGGACTTAAACCTGGTGTTGTCAGACTTCTTAATGAGTTTTACACCTACGCAAAGATATTTTGGCCCTGGAGGGAGTGCAGAGGGGGTTTACTCGGCTGATACCGGAGTTGAGGGGATTGAGCTATGAGGAGAGGCTGAATAAACTAGGCTTGTACTCGTTAGAGTTTAGAAGAATGAGGGGAGATCTCATTGAGACGTATAAGATGATGAATGGGATGGATAGGATAGAGGTGGAGAGACTCTTCCTGCTCAAAAAAGACAGTAGGACTAGGGGGCACAGCCTCAAGATAAAGCGGAGGCGGTTTAGAACAGAGTTGAGGAGGAACTTCTTCACTCAAAGGGTGGTGAATCTCTGGAATTCTCTGCCCGTTGAAGTGGTGGAGGCTGCCTCGCTAAACATTTTTAAGAAGCGGGTTGATGGGTTTTTGATAAGAGAGAGGATTAAGGGTTATGGGGAGAGGGCGGGAAGGTGGAGCTGAGTCACGACAGATCAGCCATGATCTTATTGAATGGCGGGGCAGGCTCGAAGGGCTGGATGGCCTACTCCTGCTCCTATTTCTTATGTCCTTATATGGAATAATGCCTCCACTGATGGGAAAACATTCAGCAGTTCCAGGAAACCACCTTGGGACACTTGGTCGCCCATCAGACACATCCTGAAACAGTTTGGGCTCTTTGTCATTGAAACTGATCAAACCAGTTTCACCCTGTCAGCACTTTGCACCCCATTGTTCTAAAGCTGATCGAAGGGACAGGTACAGCGCAAGGGTCGGAGCGAGAAATCCCACCCGCGTGGGGTGCATCAGCCTTGGTGAGGGACGAGCAGCCCCGGGGTCGACCTCCCCCCCCCCAGTGAGGCTCCCCTGGCTGGCACCACCAGGCGTCTGCGGGCCTGGCTTTTAAAGATGAGACCACCTTTGCCGCCAGGCAAAGACCGACAAGGAAGGTGGGGTCTCACCTCAGCCAGTTTGATGAAGGAAATTGCCTTTTAAAATAAGATCGAACTCAGGCCCAAGAGGACGCACAAGGAGGAGAGGTTTTCACCTTTCAGTGGTTAATCCGGAAAGGAGTTGAGTGAAGTTCGGAGCCGGAGAGCTGTGTAAAGTGGGGAAGAAGTGAATTCAGGTGTCCAGTCAGGCAATTACTCTGCAGCAGAGGAAAGAACAAGGAAGATCCGGCAGCGAGGACTTTTATGTTCCGAGGAGTGGTGAACATATTCTCCCAGCCTTCAGAAATCCCTCAGTTAGATAGGGGTTGAGGAGTGGCCTACCATTCTTCTCGTTTTTGTATAAATTGTGTAATGCTAAGAATTGACGTTGAGCCGTTAGAGTTTCCTTTCCATAGCGTAGTACAGTAGTGTCCGTGTTTGACTGATTGACTGAGCTTGGTTGGGGTTATTCTTGAATAAATTATTTTTAAATTAACTTTGATTAGTCTCGTTCTCACCGCCCATCTTGGTGAGTCATTAAAAAGCCAGAACGTAATCCCGGGGTACAGAGTATGTCAGGGGTAATGTTTTCACTCAGAGGGTGGTGAGTGAGTGGAATTGGCTGCCGGCAGTGGTGGTGGAGGCAAATTCGATTGGGTCTTTTAAGAGACCTTTGGGTGAGTACATGGGACTTAATAGGATTGAGGATTATAGGTAAGCCTAGTAGGTAGGGATATCATCGGTGCAATTTGTGGGCCCAGAGTGTGGCACTCCCTCTACACTGCCAGTCTAAACATGCTGCAGTCCCTCAGCACTTACTTCAGCAGACAAGTTGTTAACTCAGACTTCTCTCAAACCACATTTCCCTACGTCTATGGGGCAACGCTGCTTTGCAAGTTATGTCGAAAAATAACTTTGGCGATATCAGCAACTTATTGCACATCTGTTCACGTTTAAACAGCACTCTGATCCTCTTCAGAGTCTCCAAATTTATCATCAATGATCAGCTTTTTCAAAGCCACCATAAAGTCTCAAATATCCTCATAAGACAACTGAACCCTGGTTCCAAACCAATAGCTTCGTGCAATGCCTTGGGATTGCAGAGTCCCACAAGTTCACACAAAATCTCCCACAACCATGAGTCTCCAGCATTATCAACAGTGAATGATTTCGTACATTCCCAGGCCTGCTCCAATCAGAAATATCATCCTTTCCCTTTCCCCTACTGGCTGATTAACGGTAGGAGTATCAGGAAAATTGGGGATATTTTTAGCAATGAAAAACATCTCGAAGCATATGGCAGCAAGTTATTGAGGGCAGCAGGATGGCACAGTGGTCAGCACCGCTACCTCTCAGTGCCAAGGACCTGGTTTTGATCCCCAGGTTGGGTCACTGTCTGCATGGAGTTTGCACGTTCTCCCCATGTCTGTGTGGGTTTCCCCCGGGTACTCCGATTTTCGCCCACAGTCCAAAGATGTCTTGGTTAGGGTGCATTGGCCATGCTAAATTTTCCTCAGTGTACCTGAACTGGCGCCGGAGTGTGGCGAGCAGGGGATTTTCACAGTAACTTCATTGCAGTGTTAATGTAAGCCTATTTGTGACACTAATAAATAAATAAAATTAAACTATGCACCTAGAGACTCACATTCACAGCACTCTCCCGGTCTCCCAATAATTTTCATCAATGCAGCTACCTTCAAAGTTCAGTTCAGCCGTGTGTACAGACTGTCATTTCACTCAGACTGGATTTTTATACCTATTCAAACAAAATCCTCACCATTTCCCTATTGGTTTGCTGGAAGCTTTTCCCATCAAATTTTGCTGTTAGAGATGTTCACCAACAGCTGGTGAAGAAGGCATTCAGCATGCTTGGTTTCATCGGTCAGAACATTGAATACAGGAGTTGGGACGTCTTGTTGAAGTTGTACAAGACATTGGTAAGGCCACACTTGGAATACTGTGTACAGTTCTGGTCACCCGATTATAGAAAGGATATTATTAAACTAGAAAGAGTGCAGAAAGGATTTACTAGGATGTTACCAGGACTTGGTGGTTTGAGTTATAAGGAGAGACTGGGATTCTTTTCCTGGAGTGTGGGAGGCTTTGGAGTGATCTTACGTGGGTCTATAAAGTAATGACAGGCACAGACAAGGTAGATATCAACACTTTTCCCAAAGTAGGGGAGTCTAAAACTAAAGAGTATAGGTTTAAGATGAGAGGAGAGAGATGCAAAAGGGTCCAGAGGGGCAATGTTTTCACACAGACGGTGGTGAGCATTTGGAATAAGCTGCCAGAGGTAGTAGTAGAGGTGGGTACAATTTTGTTTTGTAAAAAGCATTTAGATAGTTACATGGGTAAGATGGGTATAGAGGGATATGGGCCAAATGCAGGCAATTGGGACTAGCTTAGTAGTTAAAAAAGGGCAGCATGGACAAGTTGGGTTGAAGGGCCTGTTTCCATGTTGTAAACCTCTATGACTCATTTTTAACTTACTTCAAGTTTATCTTTTGTTCTAATAATGATTGATGTTGTGAAATAACTTTCATTGATTCATATTAACCACATTGTAAATGTACTGACTCTCTGAAAGAGAGACCCAATTAGTTTGAATATATTGTTCTTCCAGCCTCAGCATTGTTTCTCTCTCCAGAGTTATCCAATTGTCTTTTGGAAGTTCCTACAGATTCAGACAGGGCATTCCAGCTCCTAATAACTCGTACCAAGACAAGAGAGACTTTGATTTAATAAATTCTCTCCCTGTGCTCCACAGGCGGCTGAACGAGTTTGATATTGGAGTTATTTTTTATAAGCCTTGGATGCTGTAATCAGTGTCCTCGTGTGTCAGAGATCCCAAAACTGGGAGGAGTATTGGAAATGGAAGCTTTTCATATGAAGAACTAGGGGGCACAGCCTCAAAATAAGGAGGGGGGGCAGTTTAGATCGGAGTTGGGGAGGAACTTCTTCACTCAAAGGGTGGTGAATCTCTGGAATTCTCTGCCCATTGAAGTGGTGGAGGCTGCCTCGCTAAATATATTTAAGTCATGGGTAGATAGGTTTCTGATAGACAGGGGAATTAAGGGTTATGGGGAAAAGGCGGGAAAGTGGAATTGATCCACTTCAGATCAGCCATGATCTTATAGAATGGCGGGGCAGGCTCGAGGGGCTAGATGGCCTACTCCTGCTCCTATTTCTTATGTTCTTATGAATGACAGCTGGCGGTGAGGGCCAGAGAGTAAGAGATGATGCATAAAATAAAGTGAAATACTGAATAATGGAATTGATAAAGAGTATCAAAGTTACAGCAATAACCAGCTGAGCTGAGATCTCTCATTTGCCCGGCTTAATATCTACTGTGGCTTGATTTAATAATTCATCATCTGCATCATAGCAAAGCCTGAGCACCAGCAAACTGGGTGGAAACATTTCCAATCCGCCCGGAAGATTATCGCTTATCAATAATGAACAACGCCCTTTAATCCGGAACGTTCCACCATGAGGAAAACAACTCCAGTGGACTGGAATCTTCGTTCTTCCCTTTTTAAGATCACCCCCCTCTCCGGAGAGTGAATTTGATCTTTTTCCTTCTCCAATCTGATCCACCACCAACTTCTTGATGTGGCCTCTTTACAGCTCCTGCCACACAATTTTGAAGATTGAGGCAGCTTCATTTTGTTACATCAGGATTCCCAGTATAACAACATAAGAAAGAGGTGCAGGTGTAGGCCATTCAGCCCCTTGAGCCTATCCCCCATTCAATTGGATCGTGGCTGATTATCTAATACAGCTTCATTTTCCCCAAACTATTTCATTCCCTTGATTCTTTTTGCATCCAAAAACCTATGGATCTCAGTCTTGAATATACTCAGTGACCAAGTTTCCATAGCCTTCCAGAGTCAGCAGCCCATTCTGCTCCTTCTTTCCTCATGGGAGAACCAGTCCAGCCTACATTGTATCCACTCTGAAACATGTATATTCTTCCTTAGATCTGGAGACCTAAACTGTACTCCAGGTGTGGCTCCACCAAAGACCTATACAATTGCAATATCAGAGAGAGAAACGGCAACACAGCCAGAGAACATCCAAAGGTTTTCCCAGTCTGTGGAACCTGGGCGATTACACCCTCCAGCCAGATATTCACAGGAAGCTATCATGAGCAAAACACCCTACTCTGAGATATCCAAAGTGGAGGTAATGACTTCAAAGCTGTGTGGATTCAGGGGATTAAGAAGCTGGTTGATGGTGAGGAACCAATGGTCATTTGTTCGGGAAGTTCTGGGGGCAGGGGAGATGTGATGAGTTGGAGGCCTCACATCTGGAACAGCTGACATGTCCCTTCTCACAGCTGGAACCACTGGTGTTTCTCGTTCAATTAAAGGACCTGGATTCAGAAATCTTAAAGTTTAATCATTACAAACAGCAATGTGGTCTCTGACCAGATCAACAATTTCTTCAGGTGTTAGTTGAGGGATAAACACTTGACAGAAACAAGAGCAGATACTATCTCCTACATCCACCTGGGAGGTCAGTAATGGCCTTGGTTTAACACCTCATCAGACAGCACAACCGGGCAGCACTCCATCATCAATGGACTCAGAGTGACAATCTAGATTATCCTTAAGAATGGGATTGTGAGCCCACATCCTCCCTGCTCAGTGGGTAACTGCCAGAGTGTTACCCGCTGAACCACAGCTGATATAAATCCTTCTGGGTTCTGATATTTTGCATAGAAACACCCTGTCCCCCACCCCTCATTATTAAAGTTACAAGAAACCCAATTTTAAATGGTCTGGTAACGCAGGTGCCAGTTTGTACTGGGCACAGATTGCAAACCTAGATTGTCTATATTCAATGTCCCATCAATGAAATGTCACATCTGCCAAGAATTCTGTGAATGAAGTGCTCAGAAAGGGGAGGAAATTCTATTAAGATTGGGACACTACTAAACTCCATCAGAAGCAGCAGAGAGTTTGTCGATGTTTCATGTGGAAGGTTATTAAGATTGAGTGACCAGAGATAAACAACTTAACCGTAGGAATCTTTGGCATCAACCATCAAATGTCACCCATCACTCTACAATATACTGACTTGAGATTGTTTATCAATTTATTTTCTTTGTCTCTCCCCTATCAATTTTCATAATGCCAATCTTCCATTGTCCTTGAATTCTGCCTTACCTTCCCATTGCTTTTGAGTTCCTTGACTAGTTTTTCAATCTTTTGCTACTGAAAATGCAGACTCATGGAACCCAATCTCTCCTACAATCTTAAAAGTTATGAAGGTTTTCCCTCATATATGAATTTTTGGATTTATCCTTTCATGGGATGTGGGCATCGCTGATTAAGCCAGCATTTATTGCCCATCGCCATTGCCCTGGAGAAGAAAGTGATGAGCTGCCTTCTTCAACTGAAGCAGCCTAGATGGTGTAGATACGGTGACAGCACTGTAGCACTGCTGCCTCACAGCGCCAGGGACCCGGGTTTGATTCCTGGTTTGGGCCACTGCCTGAGTGGGGTTTGCACATTCTCCCCGTTTCCGTGTGGAATTCCTTCAGGTGCTCCAGTTTCCTTCCACAGACCAAAAGATGTGCTGGTTAGGTATATTGGCTGTGCTAAATTCTCCCTCAGTGTAGATAAACAGACGCTGGAGTGTGATAACCAGGAGATTTTCACAGTGATTTCACTATGGTGTTGCTGTATGCCTACTTGTGACATTAATAAATAAATATTCAAATAGGTACCCCACCATGGTGTCAGGGAGGCGATTCCTGTATATTGACCCAGCGTCAGTGAAGGAATGACCGTTGTATTTCCAAGTTAGGATGGTGAACGACTTGGAAGGGAACCTCCAGGTGATGCTGCTCCCATGTATCTGCTACCCATCTCCTTTTAGATGGTAGATTTCCTGTTGAAAGATGTTTGGTGAGTTGCTGAGGTGCATCTCGTCAACTTAATGTATTCAGGGTCTGGGTTGCCAACTATACTGGAACGCAATCCTGGAGATTTCATCCCCTATTGCCCCTCCCCCAATCTCCCATCCTTCATCAGTTGGCATGTCCATTCTCACAGGACAATGTCTCCACATGGCCAGGTAGAAAGATAAAGATTCCTCCTTATTAATTAAATGTCAATATAAATCTCTTTCACCCATTTACAACTAATGGACAAAAGGGTTCAAGGAAACTTTTTGTAGGGTTTTGGTAAAATAGGGAGAAAGATTTTCAGGAGAGTCTGTAACCAGAAGGCGCAGCAAAGGTCCCAGAGGAGTAAGGTGAGAATGGTTTTTATACAACAAGTTGTTGCGATCGGGAAGGTGCTGCCTGAATAGTTGGGGGAAGCAGATTCAAACAGAAATTGGATAAACACTTTAAATGGAAAATACACAAGAAGAAGCAAGGGATTGGCTACATGAGGGCTCTTCATAGAACCAATCCTAGAACAATGGGCTGAATGGCCCCCCTCTTCACCGTGGCTGTATTCTGTGAAAGGAATTTGAAGCCAGGGAGCTCCACATAAGACCATCAGACCATAAGATATAGGAGCATTTTTAGGCCATTCAGCCCATTGAGTCTGCTCCACCATTCAATCATGGCCGATATAATTCTCATCCCCTTTCTCCCTATAACCCCTGATCCCCTTATTGATCAAGAACCTATCGATCTCTGTCTTAAAGACACTCGATGACCTGGCCCTCCACAGCGTCTACATGAGGTGTGAGAGCTAACGGAAAATCTTTATTCTTAGCTGTCAGTCATTTCAAAGGGAATGGAGGACAGAGAGTGCTGGGGGAATCAAACCCCAGCAAGAATACCCACCTTCAGGGAAGGTAGGGGAGAAGATTGAAATAGAAACATTCCAATAACATTCCAGGTAGATATTCCAACTGGGGCCCCCCCTCCCCAGCCCCCACCCCACTTCCCCCCCATCCCCACTTCTTGTGGACTGCCATCAGCAGTCTTTTCCCCTGGTTTCTGTGGCCATCACTCACCGTACATTCGCTCACCCTGTAGTATTAATATCTCCCACTTTCTGTACCTTTTAGCTTTGACAAAGAGTCACCTGGACTCGAAACATCAGCTCTTTTCTCTCCTTACAGACGCTGCCAGACCCGCTGAGATTCTCCAGCGTTTTCTCTTTTGGTTTCAGATTCCAGCGTCTGTAGTAATTTGCTTTTATTCCAGTTGGGGAAGCTTGATCAATCCTCTGTATTGTATTACTGAGTGTACGTAAATACCAACACCTTTCGAGAAACATCCAACATGAAGGAAGCGCTGCAATCTGATCAGGGATACGCAGCATGGCTTCGTTACAGGGAGGTCGTGCCTTACGAATCTATTGGAATTTTTTGAAGAGGTGACAAAAACGGTTGACGAAGGACAAGCCGTTGATGTTGTCTATATGGATTTCAGTAAGGCGTTTGACAAGGTCCCTCACGGTAGGCTGATAGAAAAGGTGAAGGCTAATGGGATACAAGGCCAGGTATGTAGATGGGTGAAGAACTGGCTTGGGAGGAGAAGACAGCGGGTAGTAGTGGAGGGCTCCTTTTCCAATTGGAGGTCTGTCACCAGTGGGGTGCCGCAGGGCTCGGTACTAGGACCTCTACTATTTGTAGTATATATTAATGACTTGGAAGAGGGGGTAGGTGGTGTGATCAGCAAATTTGCTGATGACACTAAGTTGGTTGGATTGGCGGGTACTGAGGAGCAGTGCCTGGCAATGCAACAGGACATAGATAGGCTGGTAGATTGGGCAGATAGATGGCAAATGGAATTTAATCCGGAGAAATGCGAGGTGATGCACTTTGGCCGGAATAATGTGGAAGGGAGTTATATGATAAAAGGTAGAACTATCCGGAGTATAGATACGCAGAGAGACCTGGGGGTGCAGGTACACAAGTCCCTGAAGGTGTCGGTGCAGGTGCAGAATGTGATGAGGAAAGCGTATGGCATGTTAGCCTTCATAGGAAGGGGTATAGAATATAAGAGTAGGAGTCTGATGTTGCAGTTGTATAGAACGTTGGTTAGGCCTCACCTGGAGTACTGCGTCCAGTTCTGGTCGCCGTACTACCGGAAGGATGTAGAGATCCTGGAGAGAGTGCAGAGGAGATTTACCAGGATGTTGCCTGGTATGGAAGGGCTGTCTTACGAGGAAAGATTGAACGCACTTGGGCTGTTTTCCCTTGAGAGACGTCGGCTGAGGGGGGATTTGATAGAGGTTTATAAGATTATGAAGGGGACAGATAGAGTAGATGGTGATAAGCTTTTTCCGCTATTAGAAATGGATAGAACGAGGGGTCACGGGCTTAGGGTGAGGGGGGCTAGATATAAGACTAATGTTAGAGGGCAGTTTTTCACACAAAGGGTAGTGGGGATGTGGAATGCACTGCCGAGTGAGGTGGTGGAAGCAGGCACGCTAGGGTTGTTCAAGAGTCACTTGGACAGCCACATGAGCAGTTTACATATAGGGGGATATAGCAGGCCTTATTAAGCATTGTAGGCTTGGGGTCAGTTTAGTCTCAGGGGTATAGAGTCTTTAATAATGAAATTTTTATCCACAGGCACTTACCATCTCGAGGGCATCATGGCAGCACAGAGGTTATCTCTGTTGCTGTGCGGACACATGGAGTTGGGCCTGTGTCCGTGGGAGTTTGTGCGTTCTCCCCGTGGTTGCGTGGGTTTCCTCCGGGTGCTCCGGTTTCCTCCCACATCCCAAAAATGTGCTTTTAGGCTGATTGATTGGGTAACAAATTGTCCCTATATTGGACCTCCCTGATCCTCACACAGTAGGCATAGACTAGAGTCATGAATAGGTCACTGACCATGGGACGGCGGCGCGGGCTCGTTGGGCCGAAGGGCCTGTTTCCCGTGCTGTTTTGTTCTTTGTTCTTTGTTCTTTGTTCTTTGTGGTCTGAGATGTATATGATCCAATGTCTGAATGTCGTGATGGAGCTTCTCATGTACAAATAAGCAATAGTTGAGTCTGGACTGAAGTGGCTTCTCGAGCAGTTACCATCTCCCCCTCAACAGTGGGAGGACCCTCACCACAGCTACTGCACCCATTCAGGAAGGCAAGGAGAAATCTGGAACTCCCCCCGCAAAAAACTGTTCAGCTGGGGGTGAGTTCAAATCGGAACTCAACAGATTTTTGTTGATTGATGGTTTTCAATGTGACAGATTCAAGGCAGGTAAACGGTGCAGGGATACAGATCAGTCATCATCTAATTGAACCGTACAACAGGCTCCACAGACAGAATGAAAACTAACCAGAGATGTGACTGAGATTTGCTTCCTTACATTTTTATACTGAATATATCGCTCAGCAAAAGGCCGTTTCCCCAAACAGATCAACACAGCACGGGAAACAAGCCCTCGGCCCAACGATCCCGCGCCGCCATTTTAACATTAAGAGTTCCCTCCTCTACCCATGACCTTTGTCTATGCCTACTGGGGAAGATTGAGGGAGGCCTAATTTAGGGACAATTTGTTAACACCAATCAGTCTAAGAGAACATTTTTTGGGGTGTGGGAGGAAACCGGAGCACCCGGAGAAAACCCACGCAATCACGGGGAGAATGTGCAAACTCCCACAGACACCGGCCCAG
The DNA here is from genome assembly GCA_037974335.1 of Prionace glauca. Lineage (NCBI taxonomy): Eukaryota > Metazoa > Chordata > Chondrichthyes > Carcharhiniformes > Carcharhinidae > Prionace > Prionace glauca. The sequence goes on along the minus strand of CM075736.1, from coordinate 75,129,053 downwards.
ATCCATGTATCTGCACAGCAAACAGTGATAGTCACTGAGCTGTCGTGGTGCCCACATTGGTGTTTATGAAAAAAGAGACTCGCATTAATCAAACACTTCTCACAATTTCAGAATGTCCCTAAGTAGGGCAGTACAGTAGCACAGTGGTTAGCACTGCTGCCTCACAGCACTAGGGACCCTGGTTCACTTCCTGGCTCGGGTCACTGTCTGTGCAGAGACTGCACGTTCTCCCTGTGTCTGCGTGGGTTTCCTTCGGGTGCTCCGGTTTCCAGTCCAAAAGATGTACCGGTTAGGTGCACTGGCCGTGCTAAATTCTGCCTCGGCGTATCCCAACAGGCGCTGGAGTGTGACGACTAGGGGATTTTCACAGTAACTTCATTGCAGCATGAATGTAAGCCTACTTGTGAGTAATAAATAAACTTTAAGTGTTCGCACATTTCCAGTGTAATCACTGTTATAACTCTGGTAACATGGCAGGAAATTTGCACACGGCAAGATCCCACACACAGCAATGCAGTAAGGGACAATTAATGGTCTATATGAGCCTCCTCCCACCCATCTCAGCCTATCAATATACCCTCCTGTTCCTTTCTCCTTCATGTTTTTATCCAGTTTTCCCTTTTCATCCACTGATACTAATTGCCTCAATAATTCCCGGTAGTAGCGAGTCCCAAACTCTCACCATTCCCTGAGTAGGAAGTTTCTCCTGAATTCCTGATTGGATTTATTAGTTGTCCATCTCACTAGTCCTTAATTTTGAACTCCTTTATCAAGTGCCCCAAAATCTTGCTGCCGTTCAGGTCAACGGGAACTTACAGTCCCCTGATGTCACATCCCTGCCTTGGGGTTCCCGTCGGTGAGGGATGTGTTCACTGGTAAACCCCAACGACAATGGGGGAACTATAAGATCGCGCTGTCAATGAGCGACCCGCTACCACGGAACACACCATGGAGTGGGAGGAAAATCTCACCCACCTCAGAAACATAGAAACTAGAAGCAGGAGGAGGCCAATCCACCTTTCGAACCTGCTCTGCCACTCATTGTGATCATGGTTGATCATCAAATTCAATGTCCTGATTCCCCCCTTCCCCTCATGTCTCTTGATCCCTTTAGCCCCAAGAGCTATATCTCATTTCATCTTGAAATTAGACAACATTTTGGCCTCAACTACTTTCTGTGGGAGTGAATTCCACACATTCCCCACCCTCTGGGTGAAGAAATTTCTCCTCACCTCAGTTCGAAAAGGTTTTCCCCTCATCCTCAAACTGTGACCCCTAGTTCTGGACTCCCCCCACCATCGGGAACATTCTTTCTGAATCCACCCTGTCTAACCCTGTTCGAATTTTATAAGTTTCTGTGAGATCCCCTCTCACCCTTCTAAACTCCAGTGAATATAATCCAAACCAACTTAGTCTTTCCTCATATGACAGACCTGCCATCCCAGGAATCAGCCTGGTAAACCTGTGCTGTACTCCCCTCTATAGCAAGGACATCCTTCCACAGATAAGGACACCAAAACTGCACACAATGCTCCAGGTGTGGCCTCACCAATGCCCGATACAATGGCAGCAAAACATCCCTATCCCCACACTCAAATCCTCTCACTGTGAAGGCAAACATACCACTTGCCTTCTTTACTGCCTGCTGTACCTGTGCACTTACTTTCAGCAACTGATGTACGAGGACTCCAAGGTCTCGTTGAGAATCCATCTCTCAATTTACATCCATTTAAGCAATAATCTGCCTTCCTATTATTGCTACCAAAGTGGATAACCTCACATTTATCCACATTATACTGCAGCTGCCATGCAGATACCCACACACTCACACTGTCCAAATCACACTGAAGTATTTCTGCATCCTCCTCACAGCTCACCCTCCCACCCAACTTTGTATCAACTGCAAATTTGGAGATAATACATAGAACATAGAACATAGAACATTACAGCGCAGGACAGGCCCTTCGGCCCACGATGTTGCGCCGACCAGTTACAAAACAATGACCCACTGGCCTAAACCAATCCCTTTTCGTCCATAAACCTATCCACGGATCTCTTAAACGCCCCCAAACTAGGCGCATTTACAACTGCAGCAGGCAGGGCATTCCAATCCCTCACCACCCTCTGGGTAAAGAACCTACCCCTGACATCCGTCCTATAACTACCCCCCCTTAATTTAAAGCCATGCCCCCTTGTGCTAGCTTTCTCCATCCGAGGAAAAAGGCTATCACTGTCCACCCTATCTAAACCTCTAATCATCTTATATGTTTCAATAAGATCCCCTCTTAGCCGCCTTCTTTCCAGCGAAAACAACCCCAAATCCCTCAGTCTCTCCTCATAGGACCTCCCCTCCATACCAAGCAACATCCTGGTAAACCTCCTCTGCACCCTCTCCAAAGCCTCCACATCCTTCCTGTATTGTGGGGACCAGAACTGCACACAGTACTCCAAGTGCGGCCGCACCAGAGTTGTGTACAGTTGCAACATAACGCTGCGACTCCTAAATTTAATCCCCCTACCAATACCTCTTCCAAATCATTAATATATAATGTGAATAGTTGGGGTCCTAGCACACATCCCTGCTGAACCCCACTACTCACTGACTGCCAATCAGAAAAAGACCCATTTATGCCAACTCTTTGCTTCCTATCTGCTAATCAGCTTTCTACCCATCTCAAGATGCAATCCCATGTGCTTTAACTTTACATGTTCAGCAAAATAATCGCAAAATCTTTCTGAAATGTGAACATTTGGATAAGGTCTAAGGTCACCATAAGTCTGACGTTAGGTACTGACCAACTCAAGAACAGCTTCTTCCCTGCTGCCGTCAGACTTTTGAACGGACCTACCTCGCATTAAGTCGATCTTTCTCTACACCCTTGCTATGACTGTAACACCACATTCTGCACTCTGTCCTTTCCTTCTCTATGAACAGTATGTTTTGTCTGTATAACGTGCAAGAAACAATACTTTTCACTGTTTGTTAATACACGTGACAATAATAAATCCAATCAAAATCAAGTTAAAGGAGTCATGTGAAACTTTGGTTTGTCAAAGCCAGTTTGATCCTGGAATGGGACAGGACTCCCCAACACAGCTCAGAATACAGAGGGCATCGATTAATCACATCTTTCAAATATGCTGAGCTTCAGTTAAACCTCCCGTACACACCAGCAAGCTCATACGGAAAGACAATATTGTAAAACTCATTAAAAAGAAAGGGAGTCCTGCTGACAAATCATTTTTGCTGAACCTGACATTTATGGAAGTATTTTTCCTGACTACGCTTTTTCAGTTAATCCTCCCCTCATCCACCCCCTCACAGTGCCTCCACCCCCACCCCCCCCACCCCCCATTTCTAACCTCCCCTCTTTCCGAGTTCCGTTAACAATCTGTAATATCTTCCTTCAGCCTCTGCTTGTACAGCATGGAGTCAGGGGCCGAATGGCCACCTTCAGCGCAGTGACCATTCTGCACGGAGGTTAAAGTGATCAACACCGTGGCTTGATTTATCCGCGGGCTGACGCACTATCACTCGATTGACCCCTCCACGTCTGCTTCCCCCCACCTCATCGCTGCTCTGCGTTCCTTGTCCGGGCTCTCTGAGAACCAACCTTACCAAACAGGAGGAATGCAGCATCCCACGGGATACCCCATTAGATGGGCAGTGGAAAAGGCAAGCCATCCCTCCCCTGTTACCGCACCAGCTGTGATATTGAAATGAAGATCCCACATGAATGTCAGTGAATGGATGCGTGAGTGAATGAGTAGGGTGCTGGAGTAAGGATAGTGAGGCTGTGAGGTGAGGTGGCTCAGAGGGGAGTCAGGCCAAGGGGGGGGAGATGGGGAGTCAGGCCGGCGGGGGAGGGGGTAGTAGGCAGGCCAGGGAGGAGTCAGGTTGGTTTGACCAGGGGAAGGGCAAGGGGTGGGGATGGTCCTCTGCTGAGTGATAGTCAGAGTAAGAAGTCTCACAACACCAGGTTAAAGTCCAACCAGTTTATTTGAAGTTTATTTGATAGTAAACCCACTAGCTTTCAGGGTTTGCCCCTTCGTCAGGTGAATGGAGAGTTCTGATCAGAGAAGAGCATATAAAAGGCACACACAGTTTACAGATTACTGATTAGAATGTGAGTCTTTACAGCTAACCTGCTATTCAAGTCTTAAAGATGCAAACAATGTGAGTGGAGAGAGCATTAAGCATAGGTTAAAGGGATGTGTATTGTCTTCAGACAGGACAGTAAGTGAGGTTTTGCATGTTCTCATTCTCCTGAATTCCAATGAGTTTAGTCCCAGTCTACTCAGTCTCACCTCATAAGCCAACCCTCTCAACTCTGGAATCAACCTAGTGAATCTCCTCTGCACCCCCTCCAGTGCCAGTATATCCTTTCTCAAGTAAGGAGACCAAAACTGTACACAGTAACTCCAGGTGTGGCCTCACCAGCACCTTATACAGCTGCAACATAACCTCACTGTTTTTAAACTCTATCCCTCTCACAATGAAAGACAAATTTCCATTTGCCTCCTTAATTACCTGCTGCACCTCCACACCAACTGTTTGTGATTTATACACAAAGACACCCAGATCCCTCTGCACAGTAGCCTGCTGCAATTTTTTACCATTTAAATAATCAGTTAGTTGGAACTGTTCCACCGCTCGGACTCTAACTCAGTGTCAGAGACATTCACCAAGGGTGCGGGAGAACAGGGGAGTTTCCCATCAGGAATTCAAACATCCTGGGGAATCTCCACCAAGATTAGTACAATGGGATTTCCACAGGGACCCAGCGTGAATCTTTATTCGGATGTACATTAGAACATAGAACACTACAGCACAAATAGGCCCTTCCACCCACAAGTTGCGCCAATCATATCCATACCTACCAGGCTATAGAACTATCTGTAACTCCCAATCCCATTAAATCCCATGTACTCATCCAGAAGTCTCTTAAAAGACCCCAGCGAGTTCGCCTCCACCAGCACTGACGGCAGCCGATTCCACTCACCCACCATCCTCTGAGTGAAAAACTTACCCCTAACATCTCCTCTGTACCTGCTTCCCCGCACCTTAAACCTGTGTCCTCTCGTAGCGACCATTTCAGCCCTGGGAAATAGCCTCCAAGAATCCACCCTATCTATACCTCTCAACATTTTATAAACCTCTATTGGGTCACCTCTCAACCTTCGTCTCTCCAGGGAGAAGAGACCCAGCTCCCTCAACCTATCCTCATAAGGCATGCCTCCCAATCCAGGCAACATCCTTGTAAATCTCCTCTGCACCCTCTCAATAACCTCCACATCCTTCCTGTAGTGAGGCGACCAGAACTGCGCACAGTACTCCAAGTGGGGTCTGACCAGGGTCTTATACATTCTTGAACAATGTAGGGACTGCGAGATTGCCTGCTCAGGATGGACAGATCCTGGTATTCTCAAAGAGATTCTGCCTAATTCTGGCACAATTGGATTTGACACGATTGCATGTGTTACTTAGACAACTGCCGTCAAAAGTGGTGAGAATAAGGAGCTCACCTGCGACATGGAGGGGCCAAAACAGAGAATGGGGATGCTTTCAACTGGAGGGGAGTTTTGGGGACAGGGTTGGGATAGGTTATGAGAAAGGTAGGAGGTTCATGTGGGAGCTGACATTGTCTCGCAGCTATCTAGAATTTATCAGAAGCAGACAATGGACACGAGATTCTAATGGAGATGGTTGATTCGGGGTGGGGGGAGGTGACAGTGGTGGTTATAATTTGTGGTGGATGTATTAAAGTGCCCCTTGTGGTCTGTGGCTAACATCCTCACCATTGAGTCAGAGTCCGTAGATTCGAACCCCACTGCGGAGCCCCTAATCCACAGCCAATACTTCCAAGCAGCGCTGTTGGGCTGCGCAGTTGGATGAAGTATTACATTCAGGCCCTCTCTCTTATCTCCAGTGGATTGTGGTTGATCCCAGGCTGGGTTTCAGGGAGAAAGGAAGTTCCCGCTGGGTGTCCAGGTCCATATCTATCCCTCGGCCAACAATCAATAACAAAACAGCTTGTGGTTCTCACCAGCTTCCTGCTCGTGGGATCTTCCTGTGTGTAAATCGGCTGCCGTGTTTCCTACATTGCAACAGTGAACATAAGAACATAAGAAATAGGAGCAGGAGTAGGCCATCTGGCCCTTCGAGCCTGCCCCGCCATTCAATAAGATCATGGCTGATCTGTCATGGCTCAGCTCCACCTTCCCGCCCTCTCCCCATAACCCTTAATCCCTTCTCTTATCAAAAACCCATCAACCCATTTCTTAAAAATATTTAGCGAGGCAGCCTCCACCACTTCAACGGGTAGAGAATTCCAGAGATTCACCACCCTTTGAGTGAAGAAGTTCCTCCTCAACTCCGTTCTAAACCGCCTCCCCTTTATCTTGAGGCTGTGCCCCCTAGTCCTACTGTCTTTTTTGAGCGGGAAGAGTCTCTCCACCTCTATCCTATCCATCCCATTCATCATCTTATACGTCTCAATGAGATCTCCCCTCATTCTTCTAAACTCTAACGAGTACAAGCCTAGTTTATTCAGCCTCTCCTCATAGCTCAATCCCCTCAACTCCGGTATCAGCCTAGTAAACCTCCTCTGCACTCCCTCCAAGGCCAAAATATCCTTGCGCAGGTGCGGCGCCCAAAACTGCACACAGTACTCCAGCTGCGGCCTCACCAATGCCCTATACAGCTGCAGCAAGACCTCCCTACTTTTATATTCAATCCCCCTCGCTATGAAGGCCAGAAGCCGGGCGGTATTTTCCGGGAGCGCTGGCTCCAAGGCTGGAAATTCCCGTCCGTGGTCATTGCTCCATCCACCTCCACCCGCCACGATTCCCAGGTCAGGCGGAGCGGGAAAATTCCGCCCCACATTGTAAAAATACTCCATTCGTTGAAAGTTGCTCCGGGACTTCCTGGGGACTTGACAAATGGTGGAGATAAAAACTAGGACAGGTCATCGAGGTCTCCGAACCGGCAGAAACTGTACATCCCATCGAGGGGGGGGGGCTTCATCTCGAACCTGTGCACCTCACACATGTCGACAGATCATTGGGAAATATTTCTGTATCTGTCACCTAATCAAGTCAGAGATTCTCCTGCTTTTCGGTAATGATATTACCAGCCCAGATGAGAACGTGACCCAGTTTTTAATCAGCTCTGACGTGAGTATTTTCATTTTTAGCGACTTGACGCAGGCAAATTCTTATTCTGAACTTCAGAAATGTGTTCCTGGAGAATTCACTGTCTCCACGTATCCATTAAAAACCTTTCTCAGATCCCAAGACACTCCCATCCTTGGAGTGAATCTATCAGTGTCCCGGACACTACCTCACAGCGTTCCGCATTTACTCCCTCCCTCCGAGCAACCAGGACAAAAGCAGTAAACCACGTGACATCACTCAACAAAAAGGTTCACAATTGCTAATTAAAAGCACAAAGCGCTAAAAAGACAAAGGCCGCCAGGAATCCAAAACCAACAGTTCAGGTCTTCAGGCACACTCCCAATCCACAGGCTCGAGCTATAAACCAGAGGGTCAGTGCTGAGGGAGTGCCGCACTGTCAGAGGGTCAGTGCTGAGGGAGTGCTGCACTGTCAGAGGGTCAGTGCTGAGGGAGTGCCGCACTGTCAGAGGGTCAGTGCTGAGGGAGTGCCGCACTGTCAGAGGGTCAGTACTGAGGGAGTGCCGCACTGTCAGAGGGTCGGTGCTGAGGGAGCGCCGCACTGTCAGAGGGTCAGTGCTGAGGGAGTGCCGCACTGTCAGAGGGTCAGTGCTGAGGGAGTGCCGCACTGTCAGAGGGTCAGTGCTGAGGGAGTGCCACACTGTCAGAGGGTCAGTACTGAGGGAGTGCTGCACTGTCAGAGGGTCAGTGCTGAGGGAGTGCCGCACTGTCAGAGAGTCAGTGCTGAGGGAGTGCCGCACTGTCAGAGGGTCAGTACTGAGGGAGTGCCGCACTGTCAGAGGGTCGGTGCTGAGGGAGTGCCGCACTGTCAGAGGGTCAGTGCTGAGGGAGTGCCGCACTGTCAGAGGGTCAGTACTGAGGGAGTGCCGCACTGTCAGAGGGTCAGTGCTGAGGGAGTGCCGCACTGTCAGAGGGTCAGTGCTGAGGGAGTGCCGCACTGTCAGAGGGTCAGTGCTGAGGGAGTGCCGCACTGTCAGAGGGTCAGTACTGAGGGAGTGCCGCACTGTCAGAGGGTCAGTGCTGAGGGAGTGCCGCACTGTCAGAGGGTCAGTGCTGAGGGAGTGCCGCACTGTCAGAGGGTCGGTGCTGAGGGAGTGCCGCACTGTCAGAGGGTCAGTGCTGAGGGAGCACCGCACTGTCAGAGGGTCAGTACTGAGGGAGTGCCGCACTGTCAGAGGGTCAGTGCTGAGGGAGTGCCGCACTGTCAGAGGGTCAGTGCTGAGGGAGTGCCACACTGTCAGAGGGTCAGTACTGAGGGAGTGCTGCACTGTCAGAGGGTCAGTGCTGAGGGAGTGCCGCACTGTCAGAGAGTCAGTGCTGAGGGAGTGCCGCACTGTCAGAGGGTCAGTACTGAGGGAGTGCCGCACTGTCAGAGGGTCGGTGCTGAGGGAGTGCCGCACTGTCAGAGGGTCAGTGCTGAGGGAGTGCCGCACTGTCAGAGGGTCAGTACTGAGGGAGTGCCGCACTGTCAGAGGGTCAGTGCTGAGGGAGTGCCGCACTGTCAGAGGGTCAGTGCTGAGGGAGTGCCGCACTGTCAGAGGGTCAGTGCTGAGGGAGTGCCGCACTGTCAGAGGGTCAGTGCTGTGGGAGTGCCGCACTGTCAGAGGGTCAGTGCTGAGGGAGTGCCGCACTGTCAGAGGGTCAGTGCTGAGGGAGTGCCGCACTGTCAGAGGGTCAGTGCTGAGGGAGTGCCGCACTGTCAGAGGGTCAGTACTGAGGGAGTGCCGCACTGTCAGAGGGTCAGTGCTGAGGGAGTGCCGCACTGTCAGAGGGTCAGTGCTGAGGGAGTGCCGCACTGTCAGAGGGTCAGTGCTGAGGGAGTGCCGCACTGTCAGAGGGTCAGTGCTGAGAGAGTGCCGCACTGTCAGAGGATCAGCGCTGAGGGAGTGCCGCACTGTCAGAGGGTCAGTGCTGAGGGAGTGCCGCACTGTCAGAGGGTCAGTACTGAGGGAGTGCCACACTGTCAGAGGGTCAGTGCTGAGGGAGTGCCGCACTTTCAGAGGGTCAGTACTGAGGGAGTGCCGCACTGTCAGAGGGTCAGTGCTGAGGGAGTGCCGCACTGTCAGAGGGTCAGTACTGAGGGAGTGCGGCACTGTCAGAGGGTCAGTGCTGAGGGAGTGCCGCACTTTCAGAGGGTCAGTACTGAGGGAGTGCCGCACTGTCAGAGGGTCAGTGCTGAGAGAGTGCTGCACTGTCAGAGGGTCAGTGCTGAGGAAGTGCCGCACTGTCAGAGGGTCAGTGCTGAGGAAGTGCCGCACTGTCAGAGGGTCAGTGCTGAGGGAGTGCCGCACTGTCAGAGGGTCAGTGCTGAGAGAGTGCCGCACTGTCAGAGGGTCAGTGCTGAGAGAGTGCCGCACTGTTAGAGGGTCAGTGCTGAGGGAGTGCCGCACTGTCAGAGGGTCAGTGCTGAGGGAGTGGCGCACTGTCAGAGGGTCAGTGCTGAGGGAGTGCCGCACTGTCAGAGGGTCAGTGCTGAGGGAGTGCCGCACTGTCAGAGGAGCTGTCTTTTGGATGAGATTTTGAACCAAAACTCTTTTTTGTCCACCTAGGGTGATGGGAAAGATGCCTTGGAACTCATTCCCTCAGGGCCCTGGTCAATACTATCATCACAAAAATAAAGATTATCTCGTTCTTTGTCACATTGTAGTTTATGACATCTTGCTATTGGCTGTTTCATTTCCACAGAACATTGAGTAAGCTTCAAAACTCCAGGGAGATGGTGGCGCAGTGTCACTGTCACTGGAATAGTGACACCCAGAGTAATGTTCTGCGGACCTGGGTTCAAATCTCAACACAGCAGATGGTGAAATTCAAATTTAATAATTATCTGGATTTAAAAGTTTAATGATAACCATGAAACCATTGTTGGAAAAACCCATCTGGTTCACTAACGTCCTTTAGGGAAGAGGAAATCTGCCATCCTTACCTGATGTGCCCACACCCACAACAATATCCCCACAGATGAGCAGTAAATGCTGGTGATAAAAATCCTTTATTGGTTGTAAGGTGCCTTGGAAAATCCCGCGGCTGTCGGAAGCATGGTATAAATTCTTTGGGTAGGCTTGGGAGGCATGAATAATCCTCGAGTGACTGTGGCGTGAGCTACCACTACCTCCTCCCCCCCCCCCCCCCCTATCCATAGAACCGACACCCTCTGATTGACTGGCTATTTTCGGAGAGTGGGACCTCTGCCCCAGGATCCCGGCAAAAGACTCCAGCTGACTCTGCAATCAACAGCCAACACTACCATTTATCCACACTGACTCCTGCACTTAGGATCCTCAAAGGAAATTAAGCAAAATTCTGGCACATCCATTCATTTCCATTATTTCATTCTAATCTGCTGACCTAGACAGGGAAGACTCAATGTCCAATCCAGCAACAGCAGCAATTATTCTGTGCATCGCAGAGTATCTCAGAATGACACACCGCAGCACTGAAAATGATCAAGATACTGTCGACTTTATTGTTCTGGATATAAGATGTGTCCATCTGCCTGAAAGTGAATTTGATAACAAACACACACAAAGCTGATGAGATTCAGGTAACTGGATCAATTCAGTCACACCAACTCTCTGCGTACACTGCTGTGTGAAATCACCCATCAGCTCGAAGTGTGATGAGCAAAGGTTTATCTCCTCAATGCATTAATCACCCAACACGGTACAGTTCCAGCACATCTCAAACTCACCACTCTGTCCGCTTCAACTTTAATCATTCTTTTCAAATCTTTCTTTCTGTCTCAAGAGAAACATCCCCATATCTGATCTCGCCCCCATTTTAAACCCTGATAAACTGAAAATATTTTATTCCCAATCAGACTGCTCACTTTAATTATATCCAAATAATTCACAACAGATGTATGGCTTTCATTTCCCTTGATCCCACCACCCACCTACACTCGTTGACCTACATTCACTCCCAAGTTCACTATTTTAACATTTTCTTCATCAACTCCTTGCTTGGACTCTTCCCCACCCGCCCCACCTCGCCTGGTCCACTCCGCCATCTCCAGCTGTCCAACAACACCACATTCGTCCCATTCTGGCACCTTGTGCATCGTTGACTCCTTTCTTTCCACCATTGACTCCAGTCTTCCAGACCCGAAGCTCAGACTACGATCCCCAACTCTCTTCTCCTCCTCTCTCCGTCTTGAAGGATTGGGTGGCACAATGGCACATCGACAGGGACCCAGGTTCGATTCCCGGCTTGGGTCGTCTGTGTGGAGTTTGCGCGTTCTCCCCGTGTCTGTGTGGGTTTCCTCCGGGTGCTCCAGTTTCCTCCCACAGTCTGAAAGACGTGCTGGTTAGGGTGCATTGGCCGTGCTAAATTCTCCCTCTGTGTTACCCGAACAGGTGCCGGAATGTGGCAAATGGGATTTTCATAGTAACTGCAGTGTTAATGGAAGCCTACTTGTGACAAATCAATAAATTTAAACTTAAACTTAAGATGTGCTGCTTAAAACCTCTCTCTCAAGCTCTCTGAAATTGGTTGTGTGGTTATCTTCACATTTTGTGCTATTTGTGGGAGTTTGCAATGTATAAATTGACGCTCAGTTCTTTGCATTCATATAGTCATAAAACAAAGAAGGCCATTCGGACCATTATAGAATCCCTACATCCAGTAGAAGGAGGTCATTCAGCTCATTGACACTACACCAACAACAATCCCACCCAGGCCTTACTCTGTGACCCCATGTATTTGCCCTGTTAGTCCCCCTGACGCTAAGGGGCAATGTAGCACGGCCTATTCACCGAACCCACACATCTTTCAGACTGTGGGAGGAAATCAGAGCAGTTGGAGGAAATCACCCAGGTATGGAGAGAACGTACAGACTCTACACAGACAGTGACCCAAGCCAGGAATCGAACCCGGGTCCCTGACGCTGTGAGGTAGCTGTGCTAACCACTGGGCCACCCTTATCATACATTTCTATAGCGCTTCTCACACCCTGTTCCAACACAACCAAAGAAGGACCTTTGAAGTGTGGTCTTCATGTTCGTGTCATCTGTAAACGTTGATACACCTGAATCTATATGAAAAAGAGCAGTAATCCTAACACTAACCTCTGAAAAATATCGATGCATCCTGCCCCCAAATCAGGAAACTATTTGTTTCCCACTATCCCTGCTTTCTGACCCTTGTCTTATTCTGGTAACCTCTGTTATAGCTCTGCAGCTAACAGCACTGAGCACTCAAGGCAAGATCAGTAACATGGAGTCTTTACTAAAGGGTTGTCGAGCTATGTTCAGACAGGTTGGCAGAGAGGGCACCTCTTCCTCAGACTGGCACAGTATACAGAAGGCACAGGAAAGGTCAGGTCCCACCCCTTACATCGCTGTACATTGGAAACATAACCAATTAAAGGTATCCCGTAAGGCTCTGCTTTCCATCCTTGAGCTCAAATGATACCCTCACAGCGACAGTCCTATTGATCCTATGAGGTTTATATTTGCCAACAAATCTATTCTGTTTAAAACATTGACTACATTTGGGAAGCATCTTGTTGGCTATAAAGTAGGGTTTGGAGATGATGGTAAGTGCTATAGAAATGTAATTCTTTCTTTTGCGGCTAGATGAATCATTATCTTTTAGCTTGCCTCAGATCATGAAGAAATCCTTGTCCACCATCATTTAGCCATCATGTCCCAGCATGCTCCATTCTTCAGGCCAAAGAACGATTGGTCACTTTTCTGTTATTTCTCATGTCCTTGTCTGGACAGCGGGTGAGGTGTAAGGAAGACAAGGTCAGGAAAATGGGGGTGGGATGGATCTCCCCAGTACTCCGACTGCCAGGGAAGTGCCTCGGGGGGCAGCAGACATTTGGATTGTCTGCCCACTCAATGGAGGTGGGGACAGACAGTCTGTACGTACAAGGCCCTAGCTATTGGTGGATTAGAGTGCTCATTGACACTTCTCTGAATCCCTACAGTGTGGGGAGAGGGCATTCGGCCCATCAAGGCTGCACTGACAACAATCCTGCCCAAGCCCCTATGCCAGTAACCTCATGTATTTACCCTGCTAATCCTCCTGACACTAATGCACAATGTATCACGGTCAATCCACCCGACCTGCATCCCTTTGGACTGTGGGAGGAAACCGGAGCACCCAGAGGAAACCCACGCAGACACAGGGAGAACGTGCAGAGTCTACAGAGACAGTGACCCAAGCCGGGAACCGAACCCGGGTCCCTGGCGCTGTGAGGCAGCAGCACTAACCACCGTGCCACCCACTTGCAGCACCTCCCACAGGAATTACTAGGTCCCAGGCAAATTTGATTGAAACTTACAAATTTGATCCCCAATCTGCCCCAACAGTGCCCACCTCTCCTGGTGGGACAGAACTGCTGACACGCCCTCCCCTCGCCGATCACACCAGCAGAACCGAGGACCCATCCATAATTGGACAGGGAGTTCAGAGACCATCCAGTACGAGCTATGGATTCACAGCCAGCCGGAGACCTTGGGAAAATCTCGCCTTTTACTTTTCAGAACATGACTCTGGAATACTGTGGAATATTTAGCATCGACCTAGCGACACTGGAAAGATATTTAGAAATGGCTTTTACAGAATAAACTGCTGGGATGAAGCTCTGGGTGGTTAATGAGTCTGAATCGGCAACCATTGAGCCTCGTGCATCCATATGAAGATCTCATTTCTGGAAATCCCCAGAGTTAGATTATTGTATGCTGTTTAATGATGAATTATTGCCACTGAGTGTCAGATACTCAACATTTCAATAAGGATCACAACCCTGCAGAACATTCAATCTGAAAATGCAATCCCTCACCACAAACCTACAAAACCTCACTGTCTCTGAAGATACACAGAGGCAATTAAGAGAAGGGATTAAGGGTTATGGGGAGAGGGCGGGAAGGTGGAGCTGAGCCACGACAGATCAGCCATGATCTTATTGAATGGCGGGGCAGGCTCGAAGGGGCTAGATCGCCCACTCCTGCTCCTATTTCTTATGTTCTTATGTTCTTAATGAGTCTGTCACTCCTGTGTTTCACTTACAGGATATGAATAAGGCTGCCCATTGTTGTACATCCCCAGTTACCCAGGAGAAGGCAGACGTGTGTCTCCTTCCTGCATCCGTCTGACAATGTCTCCCAAAAAGATGAATGAAAGACTTGCATTTATATAGCACCTTTCAATGGTATAATGGTACTGGTATAATCTGGGAAGTGCACAGCAAGCTCCCACAAAGAGTAACGTGATAATAACAGCCAGATCATTTGCTCTGATGCTGTTTGAGTGACACAATTTGGTCACACGGGTGTGTCCTTCTCTTCTTCGAATATTGCCATGGGAACTTTTAGATTTATCTGAGGCAGCGAGCCCTTGGACTAAAATAGAACCGCTGGGATTTTCCACTCCCGTCTGCGGCTGACAGGTTTGTTGGCGCGGCTGGAGTGTAACTCACAACGGGCTGAGTCACATTTTCCTGACAATGAAAGGGAAGGATACGGTCATCCCTTCCTCAAGTCAGTGTCGGGTCACACTCCCCACCTCAAGAATGTCATTAGAATAAATCTGCATCTCATTAGCAGGACCACATACCGGAATTGTGTCAAATTTAATCCCACATCGGCGTGATCTCACAACAGCGCGATGTACCGTTGGTTTCAAGAAGATGTGTATCTTCCTTTATTCATTGGTGGGACATGGGTGTCACTGGCTGGGCCAGCGTTTATTACCCATCCCTCGCTTGCCCTTGGAGGGGCAGTTGAGAGTTAACCACATTGCTGTGGCTCTGGAGTCACATGTAGGCCAGACCGGGGTAAGGACGGCAGATTTCCCTCCAGATGGGATTTTGCTGGAACACTGTGCCCAGTTCTGGGCAACCTACTTTTGGAAAATGGGAAGGCATTGGGGTGAGTTCAGAAAAGATTCATGAGAATGATTCCAGAGTGAAGGAACTCCGGTTATGAAGATCGATTGGAGAAGTTGGGATCGTTTCCCTTTGGGAATGGCTGCGAGGGGATTTAATCGATGTATTCAATATCATGAGGGACTGAAAGGGGAGATTGAGAGAAAAGCTGCTCCCACTCATAAAAGGGTTGAGAATGCGATGTTACAGATTTAGGGTAATTAGCTAAAAAAAAACAAAAGTAATAGGAAGAGAAACTTTTTTACGCAGCAAGTGATTAGGTTTTGGAATACACTGATAGAGTGTGGTAGAGACAGATTCACACAGCGAGTGGTTAGGATCTAGAATGCACTGTCTGAGAGTGTGGTGGAGACAGATTCACACAGCGAGTGGTTAAGATCTGGAATGCACTGTCTGAGAGTGTGGTGGAGACAGATTCACACAGCGAGTGGTTAGGATCTGGAATGCACTGTCTGAGAGTGTGGTGGAGACAGATTCACACAGCGAGTGGTTAGGATCTGGAATGCACTGTCTGAGAGTGTGGTGGAGACAGATTCACACAGCGAGTGGTTAGGATCTAGAATGCACTGTCTGAGAGTGTGGTGGAGACAGATTCACACAGCGAGTGGTTAAGATCTGGAATGTATGTCTGAGAGTGTGGTGGAAACAGATTCACACAGTGAGTCGTTAGGATCTGGAATGTACTGTCTGAGAGTGTGGTGGAGACAGATTCACACAGCGAGTGGTTAGGATCTGGAATGCACTGTCTGAGAGTGTGGTGGAGACAGATTCACACAGCAAGTCGTTAGGATCTGGAATGCACTGTCTGAGAGTGTGGTAGAGACAGATTCACACAGCGAGTGGTTAGGATCTAGAATGCACTGTCTGAGAGTGTGGTGGATACAGATTCACACAGCGAGTGGTTAGGATCTGGAATGTATGTCTGAGAGTGTGGTGGAAACAGATTCACACAGTGAGTCGTTAGGATCTGGAATGTATGTCTGAGAGTGTGGTGGAGACAGATTCACACAGCGAGAGGTTAGGATCTGGAATGTACTGTCTGAGAGTGTGGTGGAAACAGATTCACACAGCGAGTGGTTAGGATCTAGAATGCACTGTCTGAGAGTGTGGTGGATACAGATTCACACAGCGAGTGGTTAGGATCTGGAATGTATGTCTGAGAGTGTGGTGGAAACAGATTCACACAGTGAGTCGTTAGGATCTGGAATGTACTGTCTGAGAGTGTGGTGGAGACAGATTCACACAGTGAGTCGTTAGGATCTGGAATGTACTACCTGAGAGTGTGGTGGAGACAGATTCACACAGTGAGTGGTTAGGATCTAGAATGTACTGTCTGAGAGTGTGGTGGAGACAGATTCACACAGTGAGTAGTTAGGATCTGGAATGTACTGTCTGAGAGTGTGGTGGAGACAGATTCACACAGCGAGTGGTTAGGATCTGGAATGTACTATCTGAGAGTGTGGTGGAGACAGATTCACACAGTGAGTCATTAGGATCTGGAATGTACTGTCTGAGAGTGTGGTGGAGACAGATTCACACAGCGGGTGGTTAGGATCTGGAATGTACTGTCTGAGAGTGTGGTGGAGACAGATTCACACTGCGAGTGGTTAGGATCTGGAATGTACTGTCTGAGAGTGTGGTGGAGACAGATTCACACAGTGAGTCATTAGGATCTGGAATGTACTGTCTGAGAGTGTGGTGGAGACAGATTCACACAGCGAGTGGTTAGGATCTGGAGTGTACTGTCTGAGAGTGTGGTGGAGACAGATTCACACTGCGAGTGGTTAGGATCTGGAATGTACTGTCTGAGAGTGTGGTGGAGACAGATTCACACTGCGAGTGGTTAGGATCTGGAATGTACTGTCTGAGTGTGGTGGAGGCACAATTGAAGCATTCAAAAGGGAATCAGACTGTTACCTGAAAAGGAAGAATATACAAAGTTAAGGTGGGGTAGTAGCTCAATAAGAAATAGGAGCAGGAGTAGGCCATCCAGCCCCTCGAGCCTGCCCCGCCATTCAATAAGATCATGGCTGATCTGTCATGGCTCAGTTCCACATTCCGGCCCTTTCCCCATAACCCTTAATCCCCTCTCTTATCAAAAACCCATCAACCCGCGTCTTAAAAATATTTAGCGAGGTAGCCTCCACCACTTTAACGGGCAGAGAATTCCAGAGATTCATCACCCTTTGAGTGAAGAAGTTCCTCCTCAACTCCGTTCTAAACCGCCCCCCCCCCCCCTTTATCTTGAGGCTGTGCCCCCTAGTCCTACTGTCTTTTTTGAGCGGGAAGAGTCTCTCCACCTCTATCCTATCCATCCCTTTCATCATCTTGTACGTCTCAATAAGATTCCCCCTCATCCTTCTAAACTCTAACGAGTACAAGCCCAGTCTATTCAGCCTCTCTTCATAGCTCAACCCCCTCATCTCCGGTATCAGCCTAGTAAACCTCCTCTGCACTCCCTCCAGGGCCAAAATATCCTTGTGTAAGTGCGGCGACCAAAACTGCACACAGTACTCCAGCTGCGGCCTCACCAATGCCCTATACAGCTGCAGCAAGACCTCCCTACTTTTATATTCAATCCCCCTCGCTATGAAGGCCAGCATCCCATTAGCCTACCTGACCACCTGCTGCACCTGTAGGCTGGGTTTTTGCGACTCATGCACAAGGACCCCGAGGTCCCTCTGCACCGTAGCATGCTGCAGCTTTTTGCCCTGTAAGTAGTAGTCCTTCCAACTATTATTCCTACCAAAGTGGATAATGTCACACTTGCCAACATTCTATTCCATCTGCCAGGTCCTCGCCCACTCACTCAGCCTATCTAGATCCCTCTGCAGACTTTCTACACCCTCTGCACAATTTGCTGTTCCACTTATCTTTGTGTCATCAGCAAATTTCAACACCTTACACTCGGCTCCCTCCTCCAGATCATCTATATAAATGGTAAATAGCTGAGGCCCCAGAACCGATCCCTGGGGCACTCCACTAGTCACCATCCGCCAATCCGAATAGCACCCATTGACCCCCACTCTCTGCCTCCTATTTGACAGCCAATCTCCTATCCACGCTAACACCTTAAGGTGAGTTGCTGATGGGCTGAATGGTCTCCTTCTCTGCGTCAACATTTCTGCGATTCTAAATCCATTTACTGACAGTGCGTGCCTAGTATTCTTTGTTTGACAGACTCTCAATGCTTATTGTACTCCAAGCACATTTGCAGCATGCCCTTCTATTGCCCTTCTCCATCACACTGTGCTCAGTAATCTTGCTATCTGTTGTAATGTTGTCTCACTACATCAGTGCTGAGTATCAGCATGTGGGCCTCCATTAGGCACTGTCTGAAGTCCCAGACTCTAGGAGGTCCCAGCCACAGCTACACTGAGCGATGCAGTGGGAGAGGTGGAGGACAGAGGTGAGGAAGAGGTGGAGGACAGAGGAGAGGGAGACATGAGGAGGGGTCAGTTCTGTGTTCAATAAAAGTTTATGCTGTTAGTTATTGCAAATGCTCCATGAACTCACACACAGTTTATAAATCCTGAATGATACGGCAAGTGAGCCCCCATTCCTGCCGACAGTTTCGACACGATTTTTCTCGCCCGCCTTTGCCGATAGACTGAGACTGAGAGGCTGAGGGATTTGGGGTTGTTTTCGCTGGAAAGAAGGCGGCTACAAGGGGACCTTATTGAAACATATAAGATGATTAGAGGTTTAGATAGGGTGGATAGTGATAGCCTTTTTCCTCTGATGGAGAAATCTAGCACGAGGGGGCATGGCTTTAAATTAAGGGGTGGTAGTTATAGGACGGATGTAGGTTCTTTACCCAGAGGGTGGTGAGGGATTGGAATGCCCTGCCAGCTGCAGTTGTAAATGTGCCTAGTTTGGGGGCATTTAAGAGATCTGTGGATAGGTTTATGGATGAAAAGGGATTGGTTTAGGTTAGTGGGTCATTATTTTTTAACTGGCGCAACATCGTGGGCCGAAGGGCCTGTTCTGCGCTGTAATGTTCTATGTTCTATGTTCTATATCTGGGAAAGTTTTGCTCTACTCCTCTGTCTATAAAGCCCTGGAGCCTGTATGCTTTTTTTTTAAACCAGTTTCTCAACCTACATTCTTACGTAGCAACTGACTGAAGAACAGCTTCTTCCCTGCCGCCATCAGACTTTTGAATGGACCTATTAAATTGATCTTTCTCTACGCCCTAGCTATGATGGTAACACGGTACTCTGCACCCTCTCCTTTTCTTCGCCCCATGTACACATCTCTGGTGCGGCCGCACTTGGAGTTTTGTGTGCAGTTCTGGTCCCCACATTACAAGAAGGATGTAGAGGCTTTGGAGAGGGTGCAGAGGAGGTTTACCAGGATGTTGCCTGGTATGGAGGGGAGATCCTATGAGGAGAGATTGAGAGATTTGGGGTTGTTTTCGCTGGAAAGAAGGCGGCTAAGAGGGGATCTCATTGAAACATATAAGATGATTAGAGGTTTAGACAGGGTAGATAGTGATAGCCTTTTTCCTAGGATGGAGAAAGCTAACACGAGGGGGCACGATTTTAAATTAAGGGGGGGTAGTTATAGGACAGATGTCAGGGGTAGGTTCTTTACCCAGAGGGTGGTGAGGGACTGGAATGCCCTGCCAGCTGCAGTTGTAAATGCACCTAGTTTGGGGGCGTTTAAAAGATCTGTGGATAGGTTTATGGATGAAAAGGGATTGGTTTAGGCTAGTGGGTCATTGTTTTGTAACTGGTCGGCGCAACATCGTGGGCCGAAGGGCCTGTTCTGCGCTGTAATGTTCTATGTTCTATGTTCTATGTTCTATGTTCCATGTATTCTGTGAACAATATATTTTGTCTGTACATGATTTGATTTGATTTATTATTGCCACATGTATATAGTGAAAAGTATTGCTTTTTGTGCGCTGTACAGACAAAGCATACCGTACATAGAGAAGGAAACGAGAAGGTGCAGAAGTTATAGTCATAGCTAGGGTGTAAAGAAAGATCAATTTAATAAGAGATGGGTCCATTCAAAAGAAAAAGGGCAGCAGGAAAGAAGCTGCTCCTGAGTCGGTCGGTACGTGACCTCAGACCTTTATATCTTTTTCCCGATGGAAGAAGGTGGAAGAGAGAATGTCCGGGGTGTGTGGGGGGTCCTTGATTATACCGGCTGCTTTTCCTGAGACAGCAGGAAGTGTAGACGGAGTCAATGGATGGGAGGCTGGTTTGCGTGATGGATTGGGCTACATTCACCACCCTTTTGCAATTCCTTGCAGTCTTGGGCAGAGCAGGAGCCCAGACCGAGCTGTGATACAACCAGAAAGAATGCTTTCTACGGTGCATCTGTAAAAGTTGGTGAGAGTCATAGTGACATGCTAAAATTCCTTAGTCTTCTGAGAATGTAGAGGCGTTGATGGGACTTTCTTATCTATAGTGTTGGCATGGGGGGACCAGGACAGGTTGTTGGTGATCTGGACACCTAAAAACTTGAAGCTCTCGACTCTTTCTACTTCACCCCTGTTGATGTAGACAGGGACATGTTCTCCATTACGCTTCCTGAAGTCAATGACAATCTCTTTCATCTTGTTGACATTGAGGGAGAGATTATTGTCATTGCACCAGTTCACCAGATTCTCAATCTCATTCCTCTACTCTGTCCCGTCATTGTTTGAGATCCGCCTCACTACAGTGGTGTCATCAGCACGTTCGAAAATCAAGTTGGAGAGGAATTTGGCCGCACAGTCAGAGGTGTATAAGGAGTATAATAAAGAGCTGAGAACACAGTCTTGTGGGGCTGGTACTGAGGATGATCCTGGGGGAGGTGTTCTTGCCAATCCTTACTGATTGTGGTCTGTGGGTTCAGAGTCTGGGATCCAGTCGCAGGCGCAGGATCCAAGCCACAGAATTAGATGAGCTTTATAGGAATGGTGGTGTTGAAGGCTGAGTCAATAAATAGGAGTCTGACATAGGTATTCCAGAAGGGCCAGGAAGATGCCGTCTGCTGTGGACCTGTTGCAGCAGTAGGTGAACTACAGCGGATCCAATCAATCCGGGAGGCTGGAATTGATTTGTGCCGTGACTAACCTTTCGAAACACTTCATAATGATGGATTAGAGCCATGATGCGATGGTTATGAAAGCTCGCTGTCTGGCTTTTCTTCTGGTCGTCTTCTTGAAGCAAATAGGGAGCTCAGATTTGTGTAAAGAGAGGTTAAAGAATCCCCCCACCAGCTGGTCCGTGCAGAGGGACCTGGGGGTCCTTGTGCATGAGTCGCAAAAACCCAGCTTGCAGGTGCAGCAGGTGGTCAGGAAGGCGAATGGGATGCTGGCCTTCATAGCGAGGGGAATTGAATATAAAAGTAGGGAGGTCTTGCTGCAGCTGTATAGGGCATTGGTGAGGCCGCAGCTGGAGTACTGTGTGCAGTTTTGGTCGCCGCACCTGCGCAAGGATATTTTGGCCCTGGAGGAAGTGCAGAGGAGGTTTACTAGGCTGATACCGGAGTTGAGGGGGTTGAACTATGAGGAGAGGCTGAATAAACTAGGCTTGTACTCGTTAGAGTTTAGAAGAATGAGGGGAGATCTCATTGAGACGTATAAGATGATGAATGGGATGGATAGGATAGAGGTGGAGAGACTCTTCCCGCTCAGAAAGGACAGTAGGACTAGGGGGCAGGGCCTCAAGATAAAGGGGAGGCGGTTTAGAACGGAGTTGAGGAGGAACTTCTTCACTCAAAGGGTGGTGAATCTCTGGAATTCTCTGCCCGTTGAAGTGGTGGAGGCTGCCTCGCTAAATATATTTATGATGCAGATTGATAGGTAGGCAAGGGGATTAGGTTTATGGGGAGAGGGCGGGAAAGTGGAACTGAGCCGCGACAGATCAGCCATGATCTTATTGAATGGTGGGGCAGGCTCGAAGGGCTGGATGGCCTACTCCTGCTCCTGTTTCTTATGTTCCTATTTATCTGAGTGTTGGACCATCTACCCCGTCCCGTGTGACAAAAATCTATCACCACCAATAATAAATAAAAAATCAAATCAACTCCTGAAAACGCTGGGGCGAACTCCTCTCCCTTCGAAATAGTGACGATTGTAATCTTTTACACTCCCCCAAGAGGTCAGAAGGGTCTCAGTTTACTGTCTCACCTAAAGGATATTCCCTCTGACACCGCAGCCCTCCCTCACTGCTCTGGAATGCCAGCCTGCACTCCGTGCCCGAGCTCCGCTATTACATTAGTGATGTATCGAGCAAATATTCAATTCCATGAACTCCGACTCACTCACTGACACCACAATTACACCAACCGTCCACTCAAATGGAAAATATAAATTTCCCTCTCTGTCTGCAGGCAGACAGTTAACCAGCCAGGCCGTGTAGTTATAGGGAATCAGCTTCTGATTAAACTATTCCACATTTCGGTTTCACTAGTTAACCTCTCTATTGGTTAAATGTCTGTAACATGTGGCTGAGGAACAATTGGATGAGATATCGATCTGCACTCAGGAAAGATGGACAACACAATCGAGAACAGCAGCAACAAAGGCCCTGCAGCCGGTTAGGCCCACAGGGTTAAAACACTCAGGTTAAAGTGCAGGCCCAGGATCAAAATAACCTGCAGGCTCAGACTAGCATAGGCCCAGGCAGGCTAGTACAGGCCCAGGCTGGCTGACACAGGCCCAGGCAGGCTAGCACAGGCCCAGACTGGTTAGCATAGGCCCAGACAGGCTAGTACAGGCCCAGGCTGGCTGACACAGGCCCAGGCAGGCTAGCACAGGCCCAGACTGGTTAGCATAGGCCCAGATAAACTAGTACAGGCCTATGCAGACTAGCATAGGCCCAGACAGGCTAGCACAGGCCCAAGCAGGCTAGCCAGGTAAGATAGCACAGGCCCAGGCTGAGGGTCAGACAGGCCCAGGCTGGCTAGTACAGGCCTAGGATCAAAATAACCTACAGGCTCAGGCTCATGTAGGCCAAGGCAGGCTACCTAGCATAGACCCAGGCTGGCTGACTGAACAGGCCCAGACAGGCTAGGACAGGCCCAGGCAGGCTAGCATAGGCCCAGATAAGCTAGCACAGGCCCAGGCTCAGCCCTACCTCAGGCGTAAGTAGTTTCCTGAAGTTACTACAGCAACAGGATTGCACCATGAGATGTGACATCCTTGGCATGGCCAAATTTTTTGTTGCCCATCCCTAATATTGTCCTTGTGAAGATGGCGAAGAGCTGCTTTCTTGAACCACTGCAGACTGTGTGGCAAAGGCACAGCCTGTTAATTTAATGTTTATTTATTAGTGTCACACGTAGGTTTACATTAATACTGCAATGAAGTTACTGTGAAAATCCCCTAGTCACCACACTCCAGTGCCTGTTCGGGTAACACTGAGGGGGAATTTATCATGGCCAATGCACCCAACCAGCACGCCTTTCAAACTGTGGGAGGAAACCAGAGCACCCAGAGGAAACCCACACAGACATGGGGAGAATGTGCAGACACCGCACAGACAATGACCCAAGCCGGGAATCGAACCCGGGTCCCTGGCACTGTGAGGCAGCAGTGCTAACCGCTGTGCCACTGTCCTGCCCTTAAGGGAGGGAGTTCCAGGATTTCATTTAATGGGATTGCTCTTTCAAAAAGCTAGCACAGGTACAAAGGGCTAAATGGCCTCTTTTGGTGCAGTAACATTGAATGGATGCACTTGGCTGTTGAAGAACTCAGCTGAACACTCAGAGTGCCGAGCACTCAGACTGACCTCACTGAATTGAACCATCCCCAGCTCTTTACGTAATTAAACAGTCTCTACAAGATGAACGGGTTCTGTGGAAGCTGCACCGACAGCAGCTGACTTTAAAAAGGGATTAAACGCAATCCTATCACAGATTCTGGTTGAAGTGTCTGGATACAGATTAAATTAATTGAACGTTAAACCTCAGCTGTAAAAGACAGGAAGCATTGATTTCCTGCTCCCTCAGTGTTTCGATCGGAAAGTTTTGTCCCTTTTCAAATAAACATTCCTATTCCCATTCCGACATCATTCCCCGCATCTTTGCTGATATTCCCTGTCTAACTCCAGCTCGGAGATTCTGTGCATGAAATGGACAGTATCCCTGTTGAGCCTGAGTGAGTTTTGAAGGAAGGTCTAATCGCAGCATTGGCTCCATGATGACACTCGCGTCTCAGTCTGAGGCTTATTTCTAAAACAACAGCTTATATCTTACAGGTGATCAAATATAATCCTGACCCACTTTGCGAGAATTGGATTGGATTCTAGTCCCAGGAACGATTCCAGATCAAACATACTCCGAGGATGATTCTTCCCACTTAGGGTTGGAAAAGACAGATCCAACACAAGGTGGCACAGTGGGTTAGCACTGCTGCCTCACAGCGCCAGGGACCCAGGTTCGATTCCGGCCTCAGGCCACTGTCTGTGTGGAGTCTGCATGTTCTCCCCGTGTCTGCGTGGGTTTCCTCCAGATTTCCTCCTGTTTCCTCACACAGTCCAAAGATGTGCAGCTTAGGTGGATTGACCATGCTAAGTTCTCCCTCAGTATCAGGGGGACTTGCAGGGTAATAATGTGGGCTTACAGGGATATGGAATTGGTGGTACAGGCTCGATGGGCCAAATGGCCTCCTCCTGTACTGGAATTCTATGATTCTGCCTAAAGGACAGGAACTATTCGCGAATATCACCATCCTCCTTTTTAACACGTTTTAGCCAGATTGTAACAACCCAAATATTATAAAGCTCCAGGATCTTATCATCTGGTTAGATACTCTCCTCAGAGATTTACCTCGCTCCTGAAGACCAATGGACCAGAAGGCCAAAGGAGCAGAGATCATAACTGGTCTGATGTGATGAGATTTTCACAGTAACTTCATTGCAGTGTTAATGTAAACCTACTGGTGACACTAATAAATAAATGTTAAACTTAAAAAAACTTTAACCATCAACTCCTCTTTCCTGCTTTATCCCCATAATCCTGGATTCCCTCATCCATTAAGAATCTGTTTATCTCTGCAGCCCTCTGTGATAAAAACCCATAGATTCACTACCCTCTGAGGGAAGAAATTCCTTCTTATCTCTGCTTTGAATGGGCAATTCCTTACTCTGAGATTATTCCCTCTCGTCCTAAACTTTCCCACAAAGAGAAACAACCTCTCAGCATTTGACCTGTCAAACCCCTGAAAATCTGATATGTCTCAATAAGGTCGCCTTTTATTCTTCCAAACTCCAGTGAGTACAGGCCCAACCTACTCAACCTTTCTTCATAAGAACATCCCCCTATACCCAGGATCAACCTAATGAACTTTCTCTGGACTGCCTCCAATGCCAATATATCTTTCCTTAGATAAGGGGACCAAAACTGTTCACAGTATTCCAGTAAAAAGTCTGACAACACCAGGTTTTAGTCCAACCTATTTATTTGATAATATTCTCACAAGCTTTCGAGGGGACTGCCTCTTCGTCAGGTGAATGGAGAGCATACCCACATCACAGTATTCCACACATAGTCTAACTGGTGACTTGTATAGTTTCAGCAAGATTTCCCTGTTTTTATACTCCATTCTGTTTGAAATGAAGGCTAACATTCCATTTCCCTTCCCAATACCTTCTGACCGTGCCTGCTAGCTTTTTTTAATTTATGCACAAGGAACCCAAATCCCTCTGTGCCACAGCTTTCTGCAGCCTTTCTCCATTTAAATAATATTTAGCTCCTTTATTCCTCCTACCAAAGTGCATCACTTCGCATTTCCTACATTATATTCCATCTGCCAAAGTGTTGCCCCATTCACCTAACCTGTCTCTATCTCTCTCGATGCTTTGTGGCATCCCCACCATTTAGGCAGAGTCTGGCTTCTTGAAGAGAAAATCATGCCTGAAAAATTTATTAAAATTCTTTGAGGAGTTCACAAGCAGGATAGTTAAAGGAGAACCAGTAGATGTAACATACTTGGATTTCCAAAAGTAGTTTGATAAGGTATCATACCAAAGGTTACTTAGATAAGAGCCCAGGGTATTGGGAGTAGTATATTAGCGTGGGTAGAGAATCGGTTAACTGGTAGAAGACAGAGGGTTGGAATAAGATTTTTTTGTGTCATTCACACTTCCCTCATCCAAGTCATCAATATATATTGTCCCCAGCACAGATCCTTATGACTCCACTAATTACAGTTGCTATCATGAAAATGCCCCTCTTATTCCAACTCTCTTGTCTTCTACCAGTTAACCAATTCTCTACCCACGCTAATATACTACTCCCAATACCCTGGGCTCTTATCTAAGTAACCTTTGGTACGATACCTTATCAAACTACTTTTGGAAATCCAAGTATGTTACATCTACTGGTTCTCCTTTAACTATCCTGCTTGTTAACTCCTCAAAGAATTTTAATAAATTTTTCAGGCATGATTTTCTCTTCAAGAAGCCAGACTCTGCCTAACTTGTCTATTGCTAGTTGTTTTTTATTTCCCTCCCTTTTTGAGTAAGGGTGTTACATTTGCAGTTTCCCAAGTCTCTGGGACTTTTCCAGAATTGAAGGATTTTTGGAAGATTACTACCAGTGCATCCATTATCTCTCTAGTTGCTGCCTTTAATATCCTTGGATGGAACCCATCAGGTCCAGGGGATTTAATGGGCCTTTAGCCCCATTTGTTCCCCAGTACATTTTTGTCTAGTGATAGTTATTGTATTTATTTCTTCCCTCTCTTTTACTCCTTGATTATTTAGTATTTTTGGAAGCTGTCGGTGTCCTCTCCTACGAAGACTGACGCAAAGTATTTTTTAACTCCTCTACCAACTTGTTAACCCCTCTGCCATTTCCTGGTTCCTTACTACGAGTTTTCAGAGATGTGTTTGCGAGTTTGGATTCAGAAGACTATCGGGGGACAGTATATTTTCTAAATGCTGTAAATATTTGTTAAAGAACCAGGCACTCAATTCACAATTAATAATAAAGCAATCACAACATTGAGTTGTAGGAAAAGAAGGTATAATCCTCTTTCCATTGGAGTATTGAGGTTTAAATAATAAAGAACAAAGAAAATTACAGCACAGGAACAGGCCCTTCCACCCTCCTGCATCTGCCCGACTGAACTAAAACCCCCTATCCTTCTGGGGACCATATCGTCCTATTCCCATCCTATTCATGTATTTATCAAGATGCCCCTTAAACGTCACTACTGTATCTGCTTCCACTCATAAGAACATAAGAACATAAGAACATAAGAAATAGGAGCAGGAGTAGGCCATCTGGCCCTTCGAGCCTGCCCCACCATTCAATAAGATCATGGCTGATCTGTCGTGGCTCAGTTCCACCTTCCTGCCCTCTCCCCATAACCCTTAATCCCTTCTCTTATCAAAAACCCATCAACCCGCGTCTTAAAAATATTTAGCGAGGTAGCCTCCACCACTTCAACGGGCAGAGAATTCCAGAGGTTCACCACCCTTTGAGTGAAGAAGTTCCTCCTCAACTCTGTTCTAAACCGCCCCCCCTTTATCTTGAGGCTGTGCCCCCTAGTCCTACTGTCCTTTCTGAGCGGGACGAGTCTCTCCACCTCTATCCTATCCATCCCATTCATCATCTTATACGTCTCAATGAGATCTCCCCTCATTCTTCTAAACTCTAACGAGTACAAGCCTAGTTTATTCAGCCTCTCCTCATAGCTCCCTCACCCTGGCAGTGAGTTCCAGGCACCCACTACCCTCTGTGCAAAAAACATGCCTCGTACATCTCCTTTAAACCTTGCCCCTCGCACCTTAAACCTGTGCCCCCCCGCGTAATTGACTCTTCTGCTCTGGGGAAAAGCTTCTGACTATCCACTCTGTCCATGCCTCTCATAATCTTGTAGACTTTTATCAGGAAGCTTTTTATCTTCTATCAGGAACGTTACAGACAGATATTTAAGATGCCCAAAATATTTAAAGCAATATTTACCTTAAATCCCCTCATAGAAAGCTACAGATTTTAGTGAGAAACTTCCATCCCAATTAAGGGGAGAACGGCCATCGATGCAATGCAGCAACTATTGAGGGACTCTGGAGTGAATCCAGTGAGTCTAAGATGTTTCTGTGTGTTTCCAATATTTATAACATTAAAGAGTTGAATCATCAGGAAGGATATTGAGCCCAATATCTTTCACTCTCGCCAACATCCTTTGAACAAACAGGATACTGAGAGATGCAGATGGTGCTAATTTCAATATCACACAACTGTCTCTCACGATCAGAACCCTGTTCCATGGATCCAACTGACAACTGATTTAGGGGCATTCTTAAAATTTAAAGTTATTGATAGTTAGATTTCTGATATCTGACAAATGATCAAATTCTTGCTGAGGTGCCATAGATTTATCGATGCTTTCCTGAGTCGATGTGCCAGGGATTCGCAAAGCCCAGTTCCTGTATTTTTTTCAGAAACTGCCTTGTGTTCAAGGATATACCATATCGTAAACCATGGCACGCTGGTCTCCCCGAACTCAGTATCATGCTCAGGTACGCTTACGAACCCTGACCAGCAGATAAATCTGTTTAGTCTCTACTTTCCCACCCCCATCACCCAACTAACCCCCAATCCCCGGTTGCCTCCCCGCCTTTCAATACTCTCCACCCCAACTGAGGAAGGCAGTGGTGTAGTTGTATTATAACTAAACTAGTAATCCAGAAACCCAGGATAATGGCCTGGGATCCCAGGTTCAAATCCCACCACAGTAAATGGGGACAATGGAATTCAACAAAAAATATCTGGAATTAAAGGTCTACTGATGACCATGAAACCATTGTGGATTGTTGTAAAAAACCCATCTGATTCACTAATGTTCTTTAGGGAAGGAAATCTGCCGTCCTTACCTGGTCTGGCCTACATGTGACTCTAGACCAACAGCAATGTGCCCTCAAGGATGGGCAATAAATGTTGGCCTAGCCAGCAACACCTACATCCCATAAATAAATAAAAACCAGAGTTAGCTTAACGTCATGAGGAAGGTGTTAAAATAAATCATTAAGCAGGTTAGCTGGGCAGTTAGAGAAACTGAAAGCAATCAGGATGAGTCGCCATGGTTTTGTGAAAGGAAAATCGTGTTTAACCAACTTATTGAAGTAAAATGTGCTATGGATGAAGAGGAACATGTAAATCCAGCGTGCTTTGATTTCCAGAAGGCATTTGATAAGGTGACACAGGTATTATAGAAGATATAACTTCATGGTGTCAGGAGTAACATGCTAACCTGGATAGAAGATGGCCGAGAGTATGCATAAATGGGTTTTTTTTTCTGATTGGCTGGATGTGATGAGTGGAATCTCACGGGGTCTGTGTTATGGCCTCGACTTTTTACAATTTATATCAATGTCTTAGGTAAGGGGAGTGAAGACATGGTTGAGAAATTTACGGATGACACAACGACAGGTGGGAAAGTATGTTGTGAAGGATACATAAGGAGGTTTCCCTGATCCGCCTACCCACGGGGATCACAACGAGTGAGGGACGGACCATGAAAACATCTATTAACCTCGGGCTGGACCTCACCCAAAGAGTTTGTAAATGGATAGAGGCAGTAAGCAAAAATCTGGCAGATGGAGTATAATGTGGGAAAAAGTAAAGTTCTTCACTCTGACAGGAAGAATAAGAAAGCAGAGTCTCACTTAAACCGAAAACAGCTACAGAATTGTGAGGTACAGAGGGGTCTAGGTTTTCTAGTCCATGAATCACAAAAACTTTATATTCAGGTGCAACAAACAACGATATTCTTTATAATGTGAGGAATTGAACATTAAGTAAGGATGATATGCTTCAGTTATACAGAGTATTGGTGAATATTGGACACCTTATTTAAAGAAGGATGTAAGTATATTGAAGACAGTTCAGAGTAGCTTTACTAGGTTGATAGATAGTTGTCTAATAAGGAAGGGTTAGACAGATAGCGCTTGTTTCCAGTAGTGTATAGAAGAGTGAGGGGTGACATGATTGACGTCAATGAGACCCTGAACGGTATGGACAAGGTGGATGTGAAAAGGATGCTTCCTCTTGTGGCTGAGTCCAGAACTCGGAGGCCCTGTTTTTAAAATGAGGAGTCGCCCTTACGGGACAGAGATGAGGAGAAATGCTTTTCTCTTGGGGGGAGGGTTGTGTGACTGTGGAAATCTCTGCCTCAGAGGGTGGTGGAGACGGGGTCATTGAATGGTTTTAAGGTGGATTCAGATAGATTTTTGTTATGGACAAAGAACAAAGAACAAAAACAGCCCGGGAAACAGGCCCTTCGGCCCATCGAGCCCCAGACGCCATTTTAATATTATCAGTCCCCCCCTCCACCCATGACCCCTATCTCTTGTTTTTATGGCAATCCACATTGAGGGAAACGAATTTAGGGACAATTTATTACTATTTTTGTTATGGAAAGGAATCAAAGGTTAGCGAGGATGGATGGGAATGTAGTGTTTGAAACACAGATAAATCATCCATTTCGTATGGAATGGTGGAACAGGCTCGAGGGGTTGGGTGACCTATTTCTGCTCCTATTTAGTACATCTGAATGAGTGTGCCCAGCATTAGTTTGATTTTTTTTGACAGGAATTTCCTCCCCTGTCTATCTCTCTCTCTCTCGCTCCTACAATGATCCAGCACACACTAAAACCATTCAGCTGTCAATAACCCATTAATGGAATCACTGGAGAAGTGAGTTAATCAGCTGTCAGCCCCTGAAGTATCAGAAGTTGCTGAGATTGAACGATGAAACCAAGGCCATCGCCCCGAATGTCTGTCTCTCCCGGGTGGGACTGTGAAAGAGCAGTTGATGTAGATAGGGGACATTCACTTACACAGCACAGTGAGGACAGATTTCTAATCCCCATCAATCCCAATTAATAACTGGATTGCCCGCGGTCCACCTGCACATGGGAATTCATAGAATCCTACAGTGCAGAGAGAGGCCATTCAGCCCAACCAGTCTGCACCCACCACAGTCCCACCCAACCCATAACTCCACACATTTACCTTAACTGTCCAGCAAGGGGCATGCGGGCGGCAGGTTGTGGTGGGCTGCTCTTGGATGTTGCTTCGGGAGTTGCCTACTGCTTCATGTCGTTGGTGTGCGTAAACTGGACCATCTCAAGGGCATCATGGCAGCTCAGAGACTATCTCTGTTGCTGTGCGGACACATGGATTTGGGCCTGTGTCCGTGGGAGTTTGCGCGTTCTCCCCATGGTTGCGTGGGTTTCCTCCGGGTGCTCCGGTTTCCTCCCACATCCCAAAAATGTGCTTTTAGGCTGATTGATTGGGTAACAAATTGTCCCTATATTGGACCTCCCTGATCCTCACACATTAGGCATAGACTAAAATCATGAATAGGTCACTGACCATGGGACGGCGGCGCGGGCTCGTTGGGCCGAAGGGCCTGTTTCCCGTGCTGTGTTGTTCTTTGTTCTTTGTTCTAACTGGTCCGCCTGACACTAGGGGTCATTTTAGCACGGCCAATCCACCTAACCCGCACATCTATAGATTGTGGGAGGAAACCGGAGCAGCCAAAGGAAACCCACGCAGACATGGGGAGAATGTGCAGACTCCACACAAGCAGTGACCCGAGCTGGAAACCGAACCCGGCACTCTGGTGCTGTGAGGCAGCAGCGCTAACCACCGTGCCACTGCCTCAGATCAGAAGACCATTTAGCCCCTTGACTCAGGGCCCCCCTCCGTCAAATCATGGCTACTCTGTATCTTAAAGTTTAATATCTCTAAATATCTTTAGTCAATAAAAATCTGTCAATTTCTATCTGAAATCTTCAATTGGCCCGGCTTCAAGAGAGTTCCAGATTCCTACTAATGTTCCTGTGAAGATGTACTTTCTGAGCTTCTCCTAAATTGTTTCTCATTTAAAAATTGTCTCCCTCATTCTTGACACCTCAACTGTATCCACTCCATTAATCATGTGTGTGGCACGGTGGCACAGTGGTTAGCATTGCTGCTCACAGTGACAGGGACCTGGGTTCGATTCCTGGCTCAGGTCACTGTCTGTGAGCGAAGGGGGATTGAATATAAAAGTAGGGAGGTCTTGCTGCAGCTGTATAGGGCATTGGTGAGGCCGCAGCTGGAGTACTGTGTGCAGTTTCGGGCACCGCACCTGCGCAAGGATATTTTGGCCTTGGAGGGAGTGCAGAGGAGGTTT
Organism: Prionace glauca; assembly: GCA_037974335.1. Taxonomy (NCBI): domain Eukaryota; kingdom Metazoa; phylum Chordata; class Chondrichthyes; order Carcharhiniformes; family Carcharhinidae; genus Prionace; species Prionace glauca. Next base: position 75,096,831 of record CM075736.1, on the reverse strand, counting down.
ACTAGGCTGATACCGGAGTTGAGGGGGTTGAGCTATGAGGAGAGGCTGAATGAACTAGGCTTGTACTCGTTGGAGTTTAGAAGAATGAGGGGAGATCTCATTGAGACGTATAAGATGATGAATGGGATGGATAGGATAGAGGTGGAGAGACTCTTCCCGCTCAAAAAAGACAGTAGGACTAGGGGGCACAGCCTCAAGATAAAAGGGAGGTGTTTTAGAACGGAGTTGAGGAGGAACTTCTTCACTCAAAGGGTGGTGAATCTCTGGAATTCTCTACCCGTTGAAGTGGTGGAGGCTGCCTCGCTAAATATTTTTAAGAAGCGAGTTGATGGGTTTTTGATAAGAGAAGGGATTAAGGGTTATGGGGAGAGGGCGGGAATGTGGAACTGAGCCACGACAGATCAGCCATGATCTTATTGAATGGTGGGGCAGGCTCGAAGGGCTAGATGGCCTACTCCTGCTCCTATTTCTTATGTTCTTATGTTCTTATGTCTGTATGTTCTCCCTGTGTCTGTGTGGGTTTCCTCTGGGTGCTCCAGTTTCCTCCCACATCTTAAAGACGTGTAGGGGTGCATTGGCCCAAACAAACACCAAAGTGCAGCAACTAGGGGAACTTCAGAGTAACTTCATTGCAGTGTTAATATAAGCCTTCCTTGTGACTAATAAATAAACTTTACTTTATCTCCAACCCCTCAGTTGTTCATGCCCTGGTCATTGACAGTGAAGACAATATAAGAAGGAGAGGGGATGAGTTGTGGTGTAGGACAGCGAGGGAGAGAAAACTCGGCCTTTGTAGGACAAATGATGTTAAAGAAGTTGAGGTAATTATTGGAGTAAATAGTCGGAGAGTTTTGGTGAAGGGAGTGAGGTGTCGCTGCCCTCGTCTGGATGGTTACAATATTGCAGCAGGCATCAACATCAGGAAATTCCCACCTTTCGTTGCGCCATTGGTCACCCTTCTTTGTGCCAGCTCTGGAATTTTTTTTTAATGGTGTTCTTCCGAAGTGCAGAGCAACATAACTAATTCAATCTCTGGCTATGGGCTTCCTACAATGCTGGTATACATCAATGTAACATTAAACTGCCATTTACTCCCATGGTTTGAACCAGAGACTGCCTGAGTACAGGGAGAAACCATTCAACCCACGAGCCTGTTCTGGACCTTTGAATGATTCCTCAGTTACTACCCCCTCCCCCTGCTCTTTTCTTATAGCCCTGAAAGTTTGAATAATTTTCCAATTCCCTTTCCAGAATTAACATTGAATTTGGTTCCCCTGTCCCAGTGATTTCGGGAATCACAGCAACTCCCTGTTGGAATATTTCTTCCACATCTGCCCTCTGGTTCTCGTGCTGATTACCTTCAATCCGCGTCCCTCTGGTTACCCGCCCTCCCGCCACTCAATAAAACCCCCTTGTGATTTTAAAAACCTGGATTAAATCTCCTTTTAATCTTTGGGGCGACACGGTTGGCACAGTGGTTAACACTGCTCCCTCACAGTGCCAGCAACCTGGGTTCGATTCCCAGCTTTGGGTCACTGTCTGTGTGGAGTTTGCACATTCTCCCTGTGTCTGCATGGGTTTCCTCCAGGTGCTCCAGTTTCCTCTCTCAGCCCGCGAGACGTGCTGGTTAGGGTGCATTGGCCGTGCTAAATTCTCCCTCGGTGTACCGGAATGGGGCGACTAGGGGATTTTCACAGTAACTTCATTGCAGTGTTAATGTCAGCCTACTTGTGACACTAATAAATAAACTTAAATTTGTAAACTTACACTATTGAGTTGAAAAAAAACCTCACCTTATTCTTCCCACCAAAATGATTCACTTTACACTTTTCTATCTTTAATTTTTCCTGCTGCCTGCCTGCCCATTTCATCAGTCTGTCCAAATCCTCCAGAAATCCGGCAGTAACTTCCTCACTTTTCACTGTATTTGTGAGCTTTGTGTCAGCATTGAGAGTGTGCTCTGAATGCCCACTCCCAGGTCATTAATAACCACCAGAAAGAGCAGTGTTCCCCACATCCATCCTTGTCAGGACAACCTCTGTTTGGGTTCTGTCGTGACTCTGCCATGAGGGTCACACTATAGGCTGCCATTTCCAGACAATTCAATGAAGACACAGACTGAGACAGACACTGGTGAGAACAGCTGTCCTTACACGTTAAACAACATCGATGGGAGATATGGTCGACTGCTCATTTTGGATTCGTTGTCTTCAAACCAAAAGTAAATCTCCTTATTGTCAACGTTATCCTTCACCCTGGGAGCTGAGACAATCACAGTTCTGAAGGGAAGGGAATCCTCTATCCTTTCCCGGTCTGGCTCTATACATGACTCCAGTCCAGTCAACAGCATGGCTGACCCTCCCTGAAGCAAGCCAATCAGTTGTATCAAACTTTCACAGGGCAACTCGGGCACGCTGACTTAGCAAGTCTTGCCAGCACTCTGGTGAAATCAAACTAAGCTAGTGTGGCAAGTGACAAATTCCAGCAAAGCCCATTTCGGAGAGAAAGCAGAGATTCTAATGAAAGACCATGACCCGAGACTTTGGATTGGATTTCCACCGAATCAGGGCGATTCAGGCACCCAATAAAAATGGTTCCAGGATTCCTGGCCCCCATTCCCAGGCTGTCTGATTTTGGGAGTGTCCAGAAAGGGTTCAGGCTGCCTCGGAACCTCACAGCCGGCTCTCCCGTGCTGGCTAGTTCCACTGCGGAGGTGACCGTGCCCACCTCCTGCCAGGTGCCACTCAGCCCATGTTTTAAAGGATTTGAGTGTCACGGCCCCTCAGAGATGTGATGGGACCTCTGTGCAGGAAGGGACCTTTTAAATGGTCAGATCTATCTCTGTTGCTGTGCGGACACATGGATTTGGGCCTGTGTCCGTGGGAGTTTGCGCGTTCTCCCCGTGGTTGCGTGGGTTTCCTCCGGGTGCTCCAGTTTCCTCCCACATCCCAAAAATGTGCTTTTAGGCTGATTGATTGGGTAACAAATTGTCCCTATATTGGACCTCCCTGATCCTCACACATTAGGCATAGACTAAAATCATGAATAGGTCACTGACCATGGGACGGCGGCGCGGGCTCGTTGGGCCGAAGGGCCTGTTTCCCGTGCTGTGTTGTTCTTTGTTCTTTGTTCTTTGTATCAAAAGATCCCCTTCACACCCACTATACCAAGCCTCATTATGTATGCTAGAGTCCACATGTCCATCAACACACCTAATATAAAATAGAAATACGGGATTAACTCAGCAGGTCTGGCAGCATCAGTGGAGGGAAGCAGAGTTAACTTTTCAAATCTAAATGACCTTTCTACAGAACTGCGAAGAAAGACGCAAAGTATTCATTTAATACTTCCACAATATCTTTTACCTCCACGTGCAAGTTCCTTATTTAATCCCCAATTGGCCCTACTCTGTCTTTTACCAGCATTTTATTATTTATATACTTAGCGATGACCCTGTGGTTCTCTATTATGTTAGTTTGTATTAAGAGAGGGTCCCTGTTAGGGACTGAGTGCCGTGGGGTAGGGGCGATACTGGCCTTTCAATGCAACAGAAAGGGGAGATTTCGGCACTGCAGCCTGTGGACTGTGCACTCAGGGCAGCTCAGTAACCTCAGAAACATTCTAAAATTCCCCCTGCAGTGGCTGTTGTTAACTCGGTGCACAGTAAGATCCCATGAGCTACAATCAAATGCTGGTGGCGTTGGTTGACTTAAGAATGTTTGGCCAGGACACAAGGAGGAATTCCACACCCCACAGTACAATCTGTGCCCTTTCTACACTCACTGATTCCTTCACCTCCTGTTCAACATAACGATTCCTTAAATTCCTTCTCATATCAGAATGTATTATTGACTATCTATGCAGTGAACAATGAGGAACCAGGTTATAAGAACATAAGAACATAAGAAATAGGAGCAGGAGTAGGCCATCTGGCCCTTCGAGCCTGCCCCGCCATTCAATAAGATCATGGCTGATCTGTCGTGACTCAGCTCCACCTTCCCACCCTCTCCCCATAACCCTTAATCCCTTCTCTTATCAAAAACCCATCAACCCGTTTCTTAAAAACATTTAGCGAGGCAGCCTCCACCACTTCAATGGGCAGAGAATTCCAGAGATTCACCACCCTTTGAGTGAAGAAGTTCCTCCTCAACTCTGTTCTAAACCACCCCCCCTTTATCTTGAGGCTGTGCCCCCTAGTCCTACTGTCTTTTTTGAGCGGGAAGAGTCTCTCCACCTCTATCCTATCCATCCCATTCATCATCTTATACGTCTCAATGAGATCTCCCCTCATTCTTCTAAACTCTAACGAGTACAAGCCTAGTTTATTCAGCCTCTCCTCATAGCTCAATCCCCTCAACTCCGGTATCCGTTATCTCGAATCAACGAAAATAATAAGACACAACATTGCACAGACATGGGTAACAGAAGTAATAAAAGTTAGATTCTGAAGAAAAGTTAATAGAATAGACTGTTAGAAGTCCTTTGCTTCTCAATTAGGTGCAGATTATTCAATGTTGCGGCCATTTCAGTTTAGTTGGCTCCTTTAAAATCCGAGAGTTGAATTGGAGTCCACGTAGGCCACATCAGATGGGGAGGTGATGGCGTAGTGCTAATGTTCTGGGAATCCCAGGTTCGAATCCCGCCAAAGCAGATGGGAGAATTTGAATTCAATTTTAAAAATCTGGAATTAAGAATCTACTGATGACCATGAAACAGGAGTGGGACAGTATCTTTACCTCACGGCATAACTGTGACTAAAATTTGTTCCGTCTACAAGCTTCACTGCAGCAATTTGCCAAGGTTCCTTCAACACCTTCCAATCTCCATGATCTAGCAGGACAAGGGCAACAGATGCCTGGGTGCTCCCCACCAGCTCACACACCTTGCTGACTTGGAAACGTATCAAAGAACAAAGAACAACACAGCACGGGAAACAGACCCTTCGGCCCAACGAGCCCGCGCCGCCGTCCCATGGTCAGTGACCTATTCATGATTGCTGTCACTGTCACTGGGTCAAAATCCTGGAACTCCTTCCCTAACAGCACTGTGGCTGTACCTACACCACGTGGACTGCAGCGGTTTAAGAAGTCAGCTCAACACCACCTTCTCAAGGGTAAGTAGGGATGGGCAATAACTGCTGGCCTAGCCAGTGACACCCACATCACATGAAATTAGGTTTGGATTGTCTTCGCTGGAGTTCAGGCCAAATGAGGGGGATCTCATAGAGACTTATAAAATTCTAACAGGGCTAGACAGGGTCGATGCAGGAAGGGTGTATCCGATGGTGGGGGGGGGAGTCCAGAACCAGGGGGTCACAGTCTGAGGATTGGGGGTAGACCATTTATGACGGAGGTGAGGAGACATTTCTTCACCTGGTGAGTCTGTGGAGTTCATTACCACAGGAAGTAGTTGGTGCCAAAACATTGAATGTATTCAAGGGGCAGCTGGATAGAGCACTTGGGGCGATTGTGGAGAAAGCAGGATGAGGCTATAGAGTTGGACAATCAACCATGATCGTGATGAATGGTGGAGCAGGCTTGAAGGGCTGAATGGCCTCATCCTGTTCCTGTCTCCTATGTTTCTATGAAACCACAAGAAATGGGAGCAGGATTGGATCTTTCAGCCCATGCAGCCTATTTTTGGCTGACCTGTTCGTGGCCTGAACTCCACTTTCCTGTCTGTCCCCCACAACATCTTCTCAACCAGAAACTGTCTATCTCAGTGACAGAACCTGCACTGCTCTCCAAGGATAAGAACAAGCCACTGAGGGAAAAAAGAACTACCCCTCATCTCCATCTGAAATGGGGGACCTCCTGTTTTCAAATTGTTCTAGACTCCAACTGGAGGAGGGACGTCTCAGCACCCCACCCCCTCAAGATCTTATACATTGCAATAACTTCTGTATTAAGGACAAACAGGGCCCTTCGGCCCTCCAAACCTGTGCCAATCACGATGCCCTCATTAAACTAAAAGAAACCTGCCCTTACTCAGCCCGTCTCCCTCTATTCCCTCCCCATTCACGTACCCATCTCGATGCCGTGTCAAATGTTGCTTTCGTTCCCGCTTTTCCCGTGGGGCGGCACAGTGGCACAGTGGTTATTACTCCCGCTTCACAGCATCAGGGACCCAGATTCGATTCCCGGCTTGGGTCACTGTCTGTGTGGAGTTTGCACACTCTCCCCATGTCTGCGTGGGTTTCCCCTGGGTGATCCAGTTTCCTCCCACAGTCCGAAAGCTAAGTTGATTGGCAGTGCTAGATTTCCCTTTAATGTCAGGGGGACTAGCTCGGGTAAATGTACGGGGTTATGTGGATAAACCTTGGGTGGGATTGTGGTCAGTGCAGACTCAATGGGCTGAATGGCCTCCTTCTGCTCTGTAGGATTCTATGATTCTACATCCTCTGGCAGCGCGTTCCAGGCACCCACCACTCTCTGTGTGAAAAACTCCCCCCCAACACATCTCCCTTAAAGGTTCCCCCTCTCACCTTGAACCTGTGCCCCTTTCTAATTGATTCTTCCACCCTGGGAAAAAGCCTCTGATTATCTATAATTTTGTAGACCTCTATCAGGTCTCCCCTCAGCCTCTATCTTTCCAGTGAAAACAATCCAAGTTTATTCACCCTCTCCTCATAGCCAACACCCTCCAGACCAGACGACATCCTGGTGAACCTTCTTTGCACTCTCTCGAAGGCTTCCATATCCTTCTGATAATGTGGTGACCAGAACAGCACGCAATACTGCAAATGCAGCCTAACCAAGGTTTTATATAGCTGCATCATGACTTCCCAACTCTGGTATTCAATGCCCTGGCTAATGAAGGTAAAAAGTGCCATCTGCTCTCTTTATCGCCTAGGCCAACTGTGTGACCACTCTTCAGGGACTGTGGACCTGCACACTCAGATCCCTCTGTATATGAATGTCCCTGAGGGTTCAGCCATTTACATGTAATTTACATCATCTCACATTTGTCCGGATTAAAGACCATCTGCCATTTCTGTGCCCATGTCTCCAATCTATCCATATCCTGTTGTATCCTCTGAGAATCTGCGACACTATCAGCAGCTCCACCAATCTTTCTGCAAACTTACCAATCAGGCCAGCCACATTTACCTCCAGAACATTTATATATACTACAAACAACAGAAGTCCCAGCACTGATCGCTGCAGAACGCCACTGGCTACAGATCTCCGTTCTGAAAAACACCCTTCCACCATTACTCTGTCTTTTATAACCAAGATGTGGGTATGCCGGCGTTGGACTGGCGTAAACACAGTAAAAAGTTTGACAACACCAGGTTTTAGTCCAACCAATTTATTTGATAATATTCTCACAAGCTTTCGAGGGGGCTGCCTCTTTGTCAAGTGAATGGAGAGTTCTGAGGCCAGAACTCTCCATTCACCTGACGAAGAGGCAGCCCCCTCGAAAGCTTGTGAGAATATTATCAAATAAATCGGTTGGACTAAAACCTGGTGTTGTCAGACTTTTTACTGTTTTATAACCAAGCCAGTTCTAGCCAGCCCACCCCGAATCCCACGCAATTCTCGTTTTTGTGCCAGTTTGTCTTGTCGGAGAAATGTACCTTTAAGTATCTGCCACTGAAAATCCGTTCTATCCCTTAAGCATAATTACCAGTTCACTTCCACTAGCTCCCCTTTCATGTCCTCACAATTGCCCTTATTTAAATTTAAAATACTAGTCTCAGACACACTCTTCTCTCCATCAAACTAAATGTAAAACACAGTCAAATTATGATCGCTGTTATCTAGAGTGTCCCTTCACTATCAGGTTATTGATTAATCCTATCTCATTGCACAATACCAATCCTGCCCTCAAGTTGACCTCAGAACCTGTTGAGCTATCCAGGAAACATTCTAGGAAATCCTCATTTATGGTACTTTCTCCCACCTGAGTTTTCTAAATCTGTTTGTAGATTAAAAACTCCCATGATTGTTGCAGTAACTTTCTGACAAGCTCACGTTGTCTCTCCTTTTACACTCTGTCCTACCGTGGAGTTACAATTACAGAGCCTGTCTGCCACTCCCACTAATTGCCATTATTATTTCTCATCTTAACCCAAACTGCTTCTAGAGTTTGCTTTCCTGAATTTTGCTCACGCCCTGAATACTATCAATAATTAACAGAGGCAGGACACTGTCATTCAGATCCTGGCACACACACTCTTTATTGGGAACCAAAGGAAAGGGTTGGGCCCATGGTTTACATTCAGATAGTCTTCACCTCAGAACATACAACCCCACTCCAGGTAAAGTTACGAGCTTAAATAAGCTTCTTCTCATTGCCTGAGCCACCCCTCACTCAGTCAGGCAGCTCACACTTCACAAAGAGCACAGAGAGATCTATTAATGATCCTCCATGGTCATCACAGCCTGTCCCTCCACCTTTTCTTATCTTGTACATGGGTCACTTTGTGCCTGTGTGAGTGTCAGTGTATTTGTGTTCTTCCGCTTGTGTCACTGTGTGTCACTGTGTGTGTGTTGTTCTGTGTATGTCACTGTGTGTCACTGTGTGTGTGTCGTTCTCTGTATGTCACTGTGTGTGTGTTGTTCTGTGTATGTCACTGTGTGTCACTGTGTGTGTGTCGTTCTGTGTATGTCACTGTGTGTCACTGTGTGTGTGTCGTTCTGTGTATGTCACTGTGTGTCGCTGTGTGTGTGTCGTTCTCTGTATGTCACTGTGTACGTGTCACTGTATGTGTGTCACTCTGTATCTGTGTTTGTGTCACTGTATTTCTGAAACTCTGACTGTCATTATGCATCACTGTGTCTGTGTTACTCTGTGTCATTGTGTCTCTCTTTGTGTCCCTCTGTGGTGGTGCCTGTGTAACCCTGTATGTGTTACTCTGGGCCCATAAGACATAGAAGCAAAATTAGGCCACTCGGCCCATCGAGTCTGCTCCACCATTCACTCATGGCTGATATTTTTCTCATCCCCATTCTCCTGCCTTTTCCCCATAACCCCTGACCCCCTTATTAATCAGGAACCTATCTCTCTCTGCATTAAAGACACTCAGTGACCCGACCCTCCACAGCCTTCTGCGGCAAAGAGTTCCACAGATTCCCCACTCTCTGGCTGAAAAAATTCCTCCTCATCTCTGTTTTAAACACTGGTCCCTTTACCCTGAGGTTGTGCCCTATGGTTCTAGTTTTTCCTACTAGTGGAAACATCCTCTCCACATCCACTCTATCCAGGACTCACAGTATCCTGTAAGTTTCAGTAAGATCCCCCCTCATCCTTCTAAACTCCAACAAGTACAGGCCCAGAGTCCTCAGCCATTCCTCATATGACAAGCTCTTTATTCCAGGGATCATTCTTGTGAGCCTCCTGTGGACCCTTTCATAAGAACATAAGAACATAAGAAATAGGAGCAGGAGTAAGCCATCCAGCCCTTCGAGCCTGCCCCGCCATTCAATAAGATCATGGCTGATCTGTCGCTGCTCAGTTCCATTTTCCCGCTTTCTCCCCATAACCCTTAATCCCTTCTCTTATCAAAAACCCATCAACCCGCGCCTTAAAAATATTTAGCGAGGCAGCCTCCACCACTTCAACGGGCACAGAATTCCAGAGATTCACCACCCTTTGAGTGAAGAAGTTCCTCCTCAACTCCGTTCTAAACCGCCTCCCCTTTATCTTGAGGCTGTGCCCCCTAGTCCTACTGTCTTTTTTGAGCGGGAAGAGTCTCTCCACCTCTATCCTATCCATCCCATTCATCATCTTATATGTCTCAATGAGATCTCCCCTCATTCTTCTAAACTCTAACGAGTACAAGCCTAGTTTATTCAGCCTCTCCTCATAGCTCAACCCCCTCAACTCCGGTATCAGCCTAGTAAACCTCCTCTGCACTCCCTCCAGGGCCAAAATATCCTTGCGCAGGTGTGGCGCCCAAAACTGCACACAGTACTCCAGCTGCGGCCTCACCAATGTCCTATACAGCTGCAGCAAGACCTCCCTACTTTTATATTCAATCCCCCTCGCTATGAAGGCCAGCATCCCATTCGCCTTCCTGACCACCTGCTGCACCTGCAAGCTGGGTTTTTGTGACTCATGCACAAGGACCCCAAGGTCCCTCTGCACCGTCGCCTGCTGCAGTTTTTCTCCCCGTAAGTAATAGTCCTTCCTACCATTCCTCCTACCAAAGTGGACCACCTCACACGTGCCAACATTAAATTCCATTTGCCATTTCCTGGCCCATTCGCCCAGCCTATCTAGATCCTTCTGCAGACTCTCCACACCCTCCGCATAATTTACCTTTCCCCCAATCTTGGTGTCATCAGCAAATTTTGACACCCTGCACTCGGTTCCCTCCTCCAGATCATCTATATAAATGGTAAATAGCTGAGGCCCCAGCACCGACCCAGGGGTCAGTGCTGGGGCCTCAACACTACGTTGTCTGCGACCGGTGTTCTTTATTGGTGCTGAAGCAAGATAATTGAAGCGATGCTGATTTTAATGTGAACTAATGCAGTGTTCTGTGGGTATTAATGTCCCCTGGATTGCTGAGTGGAGCTCGATTGGGGATAAATGACAGGTTTGTGTCGTGTGACTGAGGACAGCTACTTTTTCACAGAGCATTCTGGTTTTAGTTTTGTTTCAGTTGCTGCCAGAAGCTGATGAAAGAAAGTGGTGTCTCTTTCTGCCTCTCATTCTCTCCAGAAGCTTTCCAAAAGTTCCAAAATTGGGAAGCCTCAGGGATTTGATCCAACATTCAAAGGACTCATTCACAGCAGGTGTTAAAAGTTTCAAATCCAGCATCATGTGAGAAACTTGCTTTCGTGCTAATTTAATCTGAAGAAGGCTGTGTGTCTATGTAACTTGGAACAGCAGAGATAGCTAGCTGTGAAAAATTATACTGTGTTATGTTTAAGTCTTGTAATTGGTAAAAGTTATGTTTTATTGTTATATTCTAACTGTGTTCTTAAATAATCTTTGTTTGATATAAAAGCTTCCTGGTGGTCACTTGATTCATACCTGGAGTGAAGCATCTTCTGCTCATCCTATGCCAAAATCAAATATAAAACTTAGAAAATAGGCTGGCTTCACAAAGCACCTTGCCTGGGTCTTCACAACTGGGGGGTCTTTATGGGATTAAAATCTATATTCCTTTCTTGGATTGGGATTCTTGTACTAATAGACAGTGAGTGGTGAATATATTTGTCTTTTCTTTTCAGGTGTTACGTTAAATAGCCTTCTGGAAAAGTGGTTCTTTTAAAGGCTAGAAAATTCCTGGGGTGTGGAGGAAGTCACTCAGGATGGTTTACATTGTGTGTGTCACTCTGTGTCTCCGTATCACACTGTGTGCCTGTATCACTGTGTATCATTCTGTATTTCTGTGTCACTGGATGAGGTTTTACAGCCTTGCTCATCCCAAAACCCGTTAAAATCCCTCCCGACATCAACAAACCTTTACATGGTCCGCCCCTCACTGCTCCGATTCTGCTGGATGGGACAGTACAATTCCAGTGACTTGTGTGCATGTTGTATCACTGTGTGTTACTGTGTATCTCTGTGTCACTGTGTGTTTTGTCTCTGTGCGTGTGTCATGATCTGTGTGCCACTGTGGTCACTCTCTTTCTGTCAGTCTCTGTGTGTGTCATTGTGTCTTTGTCTGTATGTGTGTCATTCTCTGTGTCTCTCTGTGTCACTGTGTGTCTCTATATCACTTTGTGTACATGTTACACTGTGCGTCACTGTATGTTTGTGTGTCACTCTTTGTGTAACTCTCTCCGTGTCACTCTGTGTTACTGTGTGTCATTCTCTCTGTGACACTATCACTTTGTGTCTCTGTATCAGAGTGTGTCTGTGGGGTGTCACTGAGTGTGTGTTACAGTTTGTGTCACTCTGTGCTGCTGTGTGTCACTTTCTGTGTCATTGTGTGTCAGTCTGTGTCACTCTGTGTGTGACAATGTGTGCCACTCTGTGTGTGTCAGTGTGTGTCACTGTGTGTGTGTCACTGTGTGTGTGACAATGTGTGTCACCCTGTGTGTGTCAGTGTGTGTCACTGTGTGTGTGACAGTGTGTGTCACTGTGTGTGTGACAATGTGTGTCACCCTGTGTGTGTCAGTCTGTGTCACTGTGTGTGTGACAGTGTGTGTCACTGTGTGTGACAGTGTGTATCACTGTGTGTATGTCAGTCTGTGTCACTCTGTGTATGTCAGTCTGTGTCACTGTGTGTGTGACAGTGTGTATCACTGTGTGTGCGACAGTCTGTGTCACTGTGTGTGTGACAGTGTGTATCACTGTGTGTGTGACAGTCTGTGTCACTGTGTGTGTGACAGTCTGTATCACTCTGTGTGTGACAGTGTGTGTCACTCTGTGTGTGGTCAATCTGTGTCACTGTGTGTGACAGTGTGTGTCACTCTGTGTGTGTCAGTGTGTGTCACTGTGTGTGTGACAGTGTGTGTCACTCTGTGTGTGTCAGTCTGTGTCACTGTGTGTGTGACAGTCTGTGTCACTCTGTGTGTGTCAGTCTGTGTCACTGTGTGTGTGACAGTGTGTGTCACTCTGTGTGTGACTGTCTGTGTCACAGTGTGTGTGACAGTGTGTGTGACAGTGTGTGTCACTGTGTGTGTGACAGTGTGTGTCACTCTGTGTGTGACAGTCTGTGTCACTCTGTGTGTGACAGTCTGTGTCACTGTGTGTGACAGTGTGTGTGACAGTGTGTGTGACAGTGTGTGTCACTGTGTGTGTGACAGTGTGTGTCACTCTGTGTGTGACAGTGTGTGTCACTCTGTGTGTGACAGTCTGTGTCACTGTGTGTGACAGTGTGTGTCACAGTGTGTGTGACAGTTGTGTCACTCTGTGTGCGACAGTCTGTGTCACTGTGTGTGTGACAGTGTGTGTCCACAGTGTGTGTCACTGTGTGTGTGACAGTGTGTATCACTGTGTGTGTGACAGTGTGTGTCACTCTGTGTGTGACTGTCTGTGTCACAGTGTGTGTGACAGTGTGTGTGACAGTGTGTGTCACTGTGTGTGTGACAGTGTGTGTCACTCTGTGTGTGACAGTCTGTGTCACTGCGTGTGACAGTGTGTGTCACTGTGTGTGTGACAGTGTGTGTCACTGTGTGTGTAACAGTCTGTGTCACTCTGTGTGTGACAGTGTGTGTCACTGTGTGTGACAGTGTGTGTCACAGTGTGTGTGACAGTGTGTGTCACTCTGTGTGTGACAGTGTGTATCACTGTGTGTGTGACAGTGTGTGTCACTCTGTGTGTGACAGTCTGTGTCACTGTGTGACAGTGTGTGTCACAGTGTGTGTGACAGTTGTGTCACTCTGTGTGCGACAGTCTGTGTCACTCTGTGTGTGACAGTCTGTCATTGTGTGTGTGACAGTCTGTGTCACTGTGTGTGTGACAGTCTGTGTCACTGTGTGTGACAGTGTGTGTCACTCTGGATGTTGACAGTGTGTGTCACTCTGGGTGTGACAGTCTGTGTCACTGTGTGTGACAGTGTGTGTCACTCTGGATGTTGACAGTGTGTGTCACTCTGTGTGTGACAGTGTGTGTCACTGTGTGTGTGACAGTGTGTGTCACTCTGTGTGTGACAGTCTGTGTCACTCTGTGTGTGACAGTCTGTGTCATTGTGTGTGTGACAGTCTGTGTCACTGTGTGTGACAGTGTGTGTCACTCTGGATGTTGACAGTGTGTGTCACTCTGTGTGTGACAGTGTGTGTCACTGTGTGTGTGACAGTCTGTGTCAGTGTGTGTGTGACAGTGTGTGTCACTCTGTGTGTGACAGTCTGTGTCAGTGTGTGTGTGACAGTCTGTGTCACTCTGTGTGTGACAGTCTGTGTCAGTGTGTGTGTGTCAGTGTGTGTCACTCTCTGTGTGACAGTGTGTGTCACTCTGTGTGTGTCAGTCTGTGTCACTCTGTGTGTGTCAGTCTGTGTCACTCTGTGTGTGACAGTGTGTGTCACTGTGTGTGTGACAGTGTGTGTCACTCTGGGTGTTGACAGCGCCCTCACTCCCAGGGCGGTATTGCAGTTTGAAATTGCTCTCTTACTTCCTCTTCCTCTGCGCTCAGTCCATGTTTGGTGTTGGCTGGGATCTGAGTGTCTGCGCCGGGCTCCGGGCTCCTTCCCGGGTGAAGCTGGCGGTGGATTGCGGAGTGCAGCAGCCCGGCTCCGGGAGGTGCCGCAGAGCGGAGCCTGTCTGAGGGAGGGAGGCTGCCCGGATCCGGAGCCCAGCGCTCGGTGAGTCCGTGACTGTCGTCCCGGCTCCCAATCCACACCTCAGAACAGATGCAAAAGGCAGAGGACAAAAGGGAGCACAAGTGATGGAGTGTGAAAACAAAGTGTGCAAAAAGTGTGAGGGAAAATCATTGTGCAGAGGAATGGCGAGGGAGCAGGCACAGAGGGAGGACTGGGGGGACTGAGGGGTTTAAAAAGTGTGTACGTGCCTGTGTGTGTGAGGGAGGATTAGCATGTGCAGAGAGAGAGAGAGGCAATGCTGGATGTGAATGAATGTAGGGAACAGGAGGGTGTAAGTGTGTGAGAGGCTGAGGGGGTAACAGGGGATCAGAGAGGGTAACACAAAGGTAGCAGTGTTTGTGGTGGGGAGGTTTGTGAATGAAGAATATGTCAAAGTGTGAATGGAAGTGTGCAGCGAGGCTGATCCAGGGGAGGGAGTGGGTCCACAGTCCGTGGCTGTGGGGGTCCTGGGGGGTTGGGGGAGGGGGGAACCAGTGTATGAGTCCTGAGGGGAGTGGGGGGGTTGGATCAGTGTGTGAAGGGGGGGGGGGTGGGTGGGGGGGGGTTGGAGCAGTGTGTGAAGGGGGGGTGGGTGGGGGGTGGATCAGTGTGTGAAGGGGGGGTGGGTGGGGGGTTGGATCAGTGTGTGAAGGGGGGGTGGTGGGGGGTTGGATCAGTGTGTGAAGGGGGGGTGGGTGGGGGGTTGGATCAGTGTGTGACGGGGGGGTGGGTGGGGGGTTGGATCAGTGTGTGAAGGGGGGGTGGGTGGGGGGGTTGGATCAGTGTGTGAAGGGGGGTGGGTGAGGGGTTGGATCAGTGTGTGAAGGGGGGGTGGGTGGGGGGGTTGGATCAGTGTGTGAAGGGGGGGTGGGTGAGGGGTTGGATCAGTGTGTGAAGGGGGGGTGGGTGGGGGGGTTGGATCAGTGTGTGAAGGGGGGGTGGGGTGGGGGGTTGGATCAGTGTGTGAAGGGGGGGGTGGGTGGGGGGGTTGGATCAGTGTGTGAAGGGGGGGTGGGTGGGGGGTTGGATCAGTGTGTGAAGGGGGGGTGGGTGGGGGGTTGGATCAGTGTGTGAAGGGGGGGTGGGTGAGGGGGTTGGATCAGTGTGTGAAGGGGGGGTGGGTGGGGGGGTTGGATCAGTGTGTGAAGGGGGGGTGGGTGGGGGGGTGGATCAGTGTGTGAAGGGGGGGTGGGTGCGGGGGTTGGATCAGTGTGTGAAGGGGGGGTGGGTGGGGGGTTGGATCAGTGTGTGAAGGGGGGGTGGGTGGGGGGGTTGGATCAGTGTGTGAAGGGGGGGTGGGTGGGGGGTTGGATCAGTGTGTGAAGGGGGGGTGGGTGGGGGGGTTGGATCAGTGTGTGAAGGGGGGGTGGGTGGGGGGGTTGGATCAGTGTGTGAAGGGGGGGTGGGTGGGGGGTTGGATCAGTGTGTGAAGGGGGGGTGGGTGGGGGGTTGGATCAGTGTGTGAAGGGGGGGTGGGTGAGGGGGTTGGATCAGTGTGTGAAGGGGGGGTGGGTGAGGGGGGTGGATCAGTGTGTGAAGGGGGGGTGGTGGGGGGGTTGGATCAGTGTGTGAAGGGGGGGTGGGTGGGGGGTTGGATCAGTGTGTGAAGGGGGGGTGAGTGGGGGGGTTTGGATCAGTGTGTGAAGGGGGGGTGGGTGGGGGGTTGGATCAGTGTGTGAAGGGGGGGTGGGTGGGGGGGTTGGATCAGTGTGTGAAGGGGGGGGTGGGTGGGGGTTGGATCAGTGTGTGAAGGGGGGGTGGGTGGGGGGTTGGATCAGTGTGTGAAGGGGGGGTGGGTGAGGGGGTTGGATCAGTGTGTGACGGGGGGGTGGGTGGGGGGTTGGATCAGTGTGTGAAGGGGGGGTGGGTGGGGGGGTTGGATCAGTGTGTGAAGGGGGGGTGGGTGAGGGGGTTGGATCAGTGTGTGAAGGGGGGGTGGGTGGGGGGGTGGATCAGTGTGTGAAGGGGGGGTGGTGGGGGGGTTGGATCAGTGTGTGAAGGGGGGGTGGGTGGGGGTTTGGATCAGTGTGTGAAGGGGGGACACAGTGAGCACGTGA